>JACVVK020000224.1:545000-572500 GCA_018292915.2 Batillaria attramentaria
GAATAAACGATCGAATTATGGAGGGGAAATTGAGAGGAACAAAGAAAATGGGACCGGCAGACAGAACTTTCAAGTCAAAGATTGTTTATGCAGGGTCTCTTTTTCGTTTCTAACAATGGCAGTGATGTTGTGACCGCTTCCGGCTCCATCCTCGATTCGATTCCCCCTCCCCCCTCCACCCCCAATCTCTCCCACCACGTCCAAAATCCCCCCCCCCCCCCCCCCCCGTCTTACCTCAAGGCGGGAGTAATAAATAAAATGTGCTTACTCCAAACCTCAGCCCGTTTCCTCTCACTATGTGAACTGTACCTGAATGTGCAACTTGACCACCACAGTTAAGGACACATCAAATTTGGGCGACCTGGCAGTCTCACTAGATTGAATAGTGCTCAGCTGGGCTTCAGTTAGTTGGTTTCTCTATGGCTCAGTATTTTCTCCATGGGGGCTTCAGTCTCCCTTAGTATCTCAAGACTGAAAAGTCCTACGCAGTGAGCACATGGGGAGATGTGAAAGTTTGGGGATCCTTCCCCTAGACTGACAGATTGCCTACCAAGGCTGACCGGCGAAGCTTCGTCTCTCAGAGTTTTGTTGACCGAGTTTTCCTACTAGTCTCTACTGGACAAGACGGCAACTCTTATAGCTGGACGCTCGCCTTCCAAGTTATTCGTGCGGTTCGATCGTCAAAGGGATCAACCCGATTCGGCTGACTGCTTCAAAGCATGTACACACAACATACGTTAAAAGGGTGTGGCAAATCTAGAACCTGTCACGGCTAACTGGAGCTGTCACATAACGGAACCACTCAACCAGAACTCTTTTACTTCTATAGGCCCGATTATGCACGCTCGCCTGAATACGCATGTTTTGAATATAGTGAAAGGCTCAAAACATTCTTGTTTGCCTGTAGGCAGATCGCTTGACAAAGCCGTTATAGCTTGACTCCTGCTGAGGAAATGCGCGCAGTCACGGTGGCATTGTAAGCAGATAAGAGATAGACGTTTTGTGGTGAGAAGAATACAGGTAATAAACAGGAAATGCCTGATGGGTGTACGTGTCTTTCAAATCGGTGTGTACATGTGTCACATATCGGTTTGTGTTTTGTTGTATTACTATGCGACACCTCCTCTTAGTTTCTTTAACACCCCCCTCCCCCAACACACACACACACACACACACACACACACACACACACACACAGAGAGAGAGAGAGAGAGAGAGAGAGAGAAGAATATAATCTGCCCGCTTTAACTTTTGAACATAGGTTTAGTCTCAGACTTAATACGCAGGGACTACCATCAGCGTGCATTCAGGGATACTTGCCTTACTCATCTCTCTCTCTCTCTCTCTTTTCTTGGAAAATAAAGTCAGTCAGTCAGTCAGTCTCTCTCTCTCTCTCTCTCCCCCGGCCCTCCCCTCCCCGCATAGGCCTTTCAACGGTTCAGGTCAGGAAAGCGTGTGATAGTTTTCCGGCTGTGACAAAACATACACAACAGCACAATACCGTGACTATTCCAGTTTGACACACTTTTTTTGTCCCCTACTACCGTTAGTCCGATTTCAAAAACAGTGAGACGACGCGACTGACCCTCAACACGAGATGCACTGTACCAGCCTTGACACGATAATCACTGACTGACATAACACGACCCACCCGTATAACATAGCACTGGACTAGAAACCCTTTTTTATACAAAAGAGATCTACGGCTCTCCTCACAAAGTTCAGTCAGCAAACCCAAACTGAATGGCCGTGCCTACCTTTCGTCCAAAGACTTGAAATCATGGCTTCCACTGTGAGTTCGTGACCATGCCGGCTCGCTCGATCAACTCGTCACAGAGTGCATGTTCAGAATGTGTGTGTGTGTTAGTCCGGCCAAAATACCCCCCACCCAAAAACTTGAGCACTTTCTGTGCTGTAACTTCTGTTCACACAATAACGCTGGTCGCAACCATAACCGTGTTCAGTGAGGCGTGACATACCATGTTCAGTTGGTGCGTGTTTGTTTCAGCGATTACACGCACCGGTGTTACTACTTGCCGGTCACCCCCCTGACAGAAATTTACCCACTGTGACCAACGAGCAGTAGGGGAGGGGGGAGGGGGGCGGGGGATGATGGCCCAGGGTTAGCCGCGTGTATATGTTCGGCCGGGAGGGGAGGGCGAGTGGCTGGGTGGGGTTTGGGAGTTTAACGTCCTTTTTCGTCACGTATGGGTGATATCACAGACAGGGCAACGAAAAAAAAAAAAAAAGGCTGGCACAAATATTTGGCCCCATTTGGGATTCGAACTCACGACCCGAGCATTGAAAGTCCATCGCTCTACCATTCGGCTATCCCGGCTCCCCGGGCAAAGGGCTAATGCGGGTGCCATGTAAGTGAAGGGCTGGTAACGTGGGGACGAGGATCGGGGGTGGGGTAACTGGGGGGGTGGGGGGGAGTGGCTACATAGACGGATGACAGGGGTTGGGGTGGGGGGGGGGAGGTGATAACAATTGGAAAAGAAAGAAACGGGATGGGTCAAATGGGTTTCTGTGCTTCAGGCAGGCAGATTTTGAAAAACGCACACACATACACACAAAACCTGTCAAAAATGGCAACTTTAAACAAGCGGGCTATTTCTGTCACTTCTTATTCATACACTGTGCACTACCGCTTTTTTTTTTTTTTCTTTTTTTTTTTTGGGGGGGGGGGGATGTATGTTGTGGGGAGGAGAGAAGAGAGCGGGGGGTCCTCTCACACTGAAACTTCTAACAGAATGGCATGTGACCTGGGCGAGCTATTGCTCCATTTCTGTCGCCGTTTGTTTTAAAAATCAACACAGAAATGTCGCCTACACGACCCCACAGTTCCAAACGTCTTAAAGGTCTGCAATCTCAGCAAAAAGCCGCAAACATTGTGTGTGTGTGTGTGTGTGTGTGTGTGTGTGTGTGTGTTGTGTGTGTGTGTGTGTGTGTGTGTGTGTTGTGCGTGCGTGCGTGTGCGTGTGCGTGTGTGTGTGTGTGTGTGTGTGTGTGTTTTAAAGGCGACTCCTGCGACTGTGCGCACTGCAGGCAGCTCTGTCACAGTTGCAGAGTTTCCAACGCTTCGAAGACCCTTACAAAGCCAGAGCGTGAGTTTGCAGTGACTTCATTGTGCTTTTCATCAGTGAGCGAGACATCTAAGCAAATAGCGGGTGGTGTGTGCTGCACGAGAAGACTAGTCCCTGCGATCTTCCTCGCTCAGTGTCAAAACGCGAACTGAGCTGTGAAATCAGGCTGCACTTTGATTTTATAGCGGTTTCAGGGACGCTGTAAACTCTGTAAATGTGACACAGTTGGCTGCGCATTTTGCACAGTCGGATAGTTTTTGTTTTTTGTAGTTGTTGTTGTTGTTGTTTTCTGGTGGGTTTTTTTTGGTTGTTGTTGTTGTTTGTTGTTGTTGTTGTTTTTGAACTCACTGTTTGTGGCTTTTTGTTGAGATTGCAGACGTTTAAGAACCCACGGAGTATGGCGAATACATTTCACGTTCCAGCAGCCTTCCAGCAGCACAAGAACTTAACAGTCTACGTGCAGTGAAACCTAGATCGGCCTAGTTCCTGACACTTTGCTGTAATTGGAAATAGAAGAAACTGTTGTTGTCTTTCCTAACGTGTTCACCTCAAATGGGGTAATTCCATCTTTGCTAAGCTAACTTACGTTTTGGAGCAGTTTGGTTCGTGGGCAGTGCGCCGCCTGTACGCTCGAAATACTCTCTCTTGATGATTAGTACAGCTCTTAATGCGAGGCAATATTGTTCAGTTTATACTTTGCGCGAGCGGTCGAACGTTCAAATTCTGCAACTCTTGTTACACTGCTGGAGCGCGCGCTCACTCTCTCTCTCTCTCTCTGTCGTGTCTGCAGTGTGAGCGGACGTCAGTAGTAGTAGTAGTAGTAGTAGGAGAGAGAGAGAGAGAGTGTGTGTGTGTGTGCCCGGTGTGTGTGTGTGTGTGTGTGTGTGTGTGTGGCAATAGCAACGGCAAGAATGAAAACTGGACCACTGGACCAATGTCTTTTACCGTTGGCAAATAAAGTTTCAAGTTTCAAGTTTCAAAGTTTCTCTCTCTCTCTCTCTCTCTCTCTTTGCATGTTTAATTTTTTTCTTCTAATTTTCTTTTAGGTTTAATCCTTTTGTGCCAGGTTTACTTTTTGTCATGTTAGCCTTTATTTTTTAGTGTTTCTAGATTAGCAGGACAGCTTGTAAGATAGGCAGACCATGCCCACAAGTCTTTATCCTGAAATAAACGTTTCAGTCAGTCAGTCAGTCAGTCTCTCTCTCTCTCTCTCTCTCTCTCTCTCTCGCTAAGCCGGTTCATTCCAGTTTGGGCTGTTTCGTTCATTCGACCTGACGGCGGTCCAAGATGGCGATATCACACAGGAAACTGACAACCCCTAACAACGTCTCCGCGCATGCTCATTTTGTACACTAGTTTCTGGACGCAGACAATGTAACCACGAACTGTGAAACGCCGACCACACGAACAGAGAGGCATCGTGTTATTTGAAACCCGTTCTTCCTTTGTTCATACGGGCCTAAAATATCTCTGCCTCTTCACGTTATTGCGTGCCGGCACTGATGCCTGAATGGGGGTAGGGTAGGTAGCGCACGGCCGGCCTAAATTTTCCAGGCAGTAACGACCGGGTTTCTGGTCACAAGTGATGTCCTTGTGCAATGCAAGTGTTCGGGTTGTTTTCAGATTTAAAGAGACATGTCAAATGCAAAATAAGTAAAGTTAGTTAGTTAGTTAGTTATTTAGGGCTTAACGCCGCGCAAGCAACAAAGGCTAATTCGCGGCTAGCTAAAGTCCCTTTCTGCCAGGTCCTTTAAAACATAAAAATTTCCACGTTAAAACAAGATGTAAATATATACTAAAAATCTATTGGGTTTAAATGAGAAATATCCTTAAAGACTTTAGATACTGAACATCAGAAGTCAAAGACAGTCTAAATATATATATCACAGCACTATATTTTGTAAAACAAATTGACTTCTTTCAGGAAACTGAAGACGCTGTCAGGGGGGACATCCCGGAACAGCATCTTCAGAGAATCCACACAGTAATGTTTGGCACGAATCTCAGTGAGATCCGTGCACGAGATTAAAAAATGTTCCACAGTGTATGGTTGATGACATGGAACACACCAAGGGGGGTCTTCCCCCGCAAAATAAGTAAAGGATAAATAAAAACAAAACAATAAATAAATTAATACAAAACGAGTCAGTGCCCCCCCCCCCCCCCCCGAAAAAAAAAGAAAAAAAAAGAAGACATAATTTGAATACAAAATGAATACAACTATACATCAATGAATGAAGACGATAGTGTGTTTTCACTTTCTCGGCGCGATGGAGATCACTCGTGTCGTGCATTTCGTCCCCTTGCGCCTGTATGTCTCAGCTGAGCAACTACTGCAGTGTTTGCTTTCGGGAGTAAGAGTGCCGCCGTTTTAAAGTGGCGGAAAAGGACGTTAAACACAGAACCAACCAACCGTGACATTCGCATCCTGATTCCGACTCCCAAACAACTGAGGGAAACGGGTAGAGCGTTGGACTTTCGATGTTTGGGTCGTGAGTTCGAATTCCTCAGTGCTGGGGCCAAATATTTGTGCTGGCCTTTTCTCGTTGCCCCGTCTTTGATATCACCCGTACGTTGCAGAATAAGACGTTACAATCCCAAACACCCACCAACCCACCCTCCATCAACTGAGCTTTGGCGGCCCCCAAAAACTACAGAGATAGACAAAGACAGACAGACAGAGGCAGCCCGACAGACAGAAGTAGACAGACAGAGGCAGGCAGACAGAGGCAGGCAGACAGGCGGGCACAGAGAGACACCAGACAGAGACAGAGATAGTGAGACAGGCAGAGAAACAGAGAGAGAGAGAGAGGGGGGGGGGAGGCAGGCAGAGGCAGACAAACAGAAGCAGAGACAGAGAGACACCGGAGACGCCAGACAGAGACAGAGACGGACAAACAGACAGACAGAGTCAGACAGACAGAGTCAGACAGAGGCAGGCCGACAGTCAGACCGACAGAGGCAGGCCGACAGAAGAAGAGGCAGAGAGACACCAGAGACGCCAGACAGAGACAGAGATACTGAGACAGACTGACAAACAGCGACAGACACAGAGACAGAGACACATCTAACCTTGGTCAACTGCAGAATCTCCAAACAGAATCATGAGCATGTCTCGTGCACAGAACACAACCCTTCAAAGTCTGCTGTCAACCGTTTAGGAAATAAAATTGTGGCCAAAATACGACACCCTGGCATTTAAAAAAAAAAATTGACAGAAACAAGCAGAGAGAAATGTCACCGCGTTCCTCTAGCATCAACAAGCAACAAGCAGAAGTCTTCAAAATTTTTGTCATGCCGACCCCCGGTTGCTATGTAACGGACGACTAATAATTTGAGAGGAGAGCAAGTCTTCACGCGACATGTTCAGAAGATGAGAATTGCATGGCGGGTGGGGGAGAGGGGCGGGGAGAAGCGGGGGTTTGAGGAGAGAGAGAGGTGAGGGGGGGGGGGGTGTTGTAAATCAAAACCTAGGTTTATGTTTTGCATGTCAGTGCAAGCGAGTGGTCGAAAAGACATCAACACGCACATGATGGACTGATTTAGCTTATGACAGGCGGCTGCACAATTCCTCCAGACAAAACGACCTCTCTCTCTCTCTCTCTCTCTCTCTCTCTCTCTCTCTCAAACGAATTCTACACGACACGCTCATTCAACATTGGGGGGTAAAAATTCTGAGCTTTTCCAAGTCAGATATACGTCCTAAGTAGTACTAAGAAGCAGACAATCGCATGTACTTCAAAAAAGTAAATAGGTTGAATGCCTGGTGAGACCGGACCTTTTAGATAAATGGCTATAGACACGGCCGAAACGCCTTGAATGATCATGCGTGTATTAGAGTATGAAAAAAGCAACTGTGCACACGATTTCGGGCATGAAGCATTGAAAAGTACAGAGAAAGAGGTCTGTCAGATAGACAATAGTGAGACTTAGTAGGGCTTCGTACGGAGAACTTCGCTGAGCAGCGTAACCCACTTGCATGTAAATTAGGCACGTTACGGGTACCATTAGCTAATCGCAGAGCGTTAGCAGCTCGCGGCCTCTGCCGTGTGAGCCTAATTTACATGTAAATGGGTTACGCTGCTCAACGAAGTCCTCCTTACGAAGTCCTACTAAATGTCACTAATACTACAGGGAAGGCGTCGGATCCACATGAATATGGACGTACATCTCCATAAGCTCAGACTGTTTCAGACTCAGAAATGTGTTACACACATGTGTCTGCGTTTTAGTGGGTGGGTGGGTGTTTGGGGGGTTTAACGTCCTTTTCCACCACATACGGGTGACATCAAAGACGGGGCAACGATGAAAAAGCCAGCACAAAATATTTGGCCCCAGCCGGGATACGAACTCACGACCCGAGCATTACCAGTCCAACGCTCTACCATTCGGGCTCCTCTTGCGTTTTAGTGATGACAAAGAAGTACAATGTCTTCCTTGGCATACAGCCAATAATACCAGCGCATGCCACGTATATATTTTAATTTGTTTAGCATGATGTGTGCTTTTCTCTCTCTCTCTCTCTCTCTCTCTCTCTCTCTCTCTCTCTCTCTCTCTCTCTCTCTCTCAAATTTTTAGATAGTTTGCAGTTTGTTGTTCAGTATCTTTGAATGTAGTTCGGGTAACCCATGAGTGATCGGGGAAGTCACATCTAGCAGGACAGCCTGGAAGATAGGCAGCAACGCCTGAATGCTCCTAACATTGTTATATGAATATCATGAACATCATCATCATCATCATCATCATCATCTCTCTCTCTCTCTCTCTCTCTCTCTCTCTCTCTCTCTCTCTCTCTAATGATAGGCATTGATGAGATCTCATTTGAATGACCTTGACCTAAGACCAAGGCCAAGGCCATACAAACTGTTCTAGGGAAAACTAATATTGCTAGGAACTATAAGAACACCAGAGACACCTTACTTGGCTTGATGATAGACAAAAGATAAGAGTTTTACTGGCAAACATACTCTTTTGAATGACCTTGGCCCATATGTCACACAGGAGCCACGGAGGCTTCTGCTTCTCTAGTTTGTTGAAGGGGAAAGCCTTAAAAAGTTGTCAGTTGAATCACTGCGTGCAGAGGCGGAGGAGTGGGGGAAGGAGAGGGGAAGGAGGTGGGTGGAGGGGGGCACGCTGACATTGGAATCCGGCAAAGCCGGAATCCGGGATCTATTAATTACCGCACCTCTGCCACCGCTGCCAAATGCACAAAAGGGCGTCACTGAAAGACGCGCAAAGATCTCATTTGCTCCTGTGAATAAGGGGTTCTCCAATAGCGAGGGTCGATTTCACACGGTTGGCCGTTCCGTCTTTACGTTGGTCCCTTTGTCTTCCATGAAAGACAACACGCATGCGTTATTGTGTGTGTGGGCTTTTTTGCATGCTGAGAGGCAGTCTGCATGCACGATGTGAAATCCGCGTTTGACACGGGCAATAAATTTTACACCTACGAGGGGGCGTCTCGGTGGACTAGAGTATCCCATGTCTTGTGAGAATCTCTCTCTCTCTCTCTCTCTCTCTCTCTGAGAGAGCGAGTGACGCAACGGAGTGAAATTTTATTTACAACGATAAAGGATAATTAGTCAAAAGCGAGCCCAGAGAGAGACAGACAGACGTATGAAAGATAGAGAGGGGGGGGGGGGGGAGACAGAGACTCTGTGTGTGTGTGTGTGTGTGTGTGTGTGTGTGTGTGTGTTGGGGGGGGGGGGCTTAGTACCTGGTACGTGTAGCAACGGCCTCGCTATGAGCTGCTCCTCTCTCTCTCTCTCTCAAACTCCCTACCCCCCCCCCCCCACACACACACACACACACCCACCCCCCTCTCTCTCTCTCACACACACACACACACACACACACACACACACACACACACACACACACACACTGTGACACACACACACCTCTGGCCTTTTCTTCAAGCACCCGGTGCGGTACAGAGTCAACGAAGCGTGAAATGTCTTCCGGTGCACGACAATTATGTTGTGCACATTTTACTGCACTTCTGTTTCCCTTGAATGCAACCCCGGGACATTTAACATGCAGTAATCTACATTGCTTCTAGACCGGATGTGACAGCCACTCTTTCGAAAAGGAGGAAAGAAAACTGTCTTAAAGAGCTTCTGTCTCAATTTCAAGTGCACTCGTGTACCGTGACACCGTAAGTTTTGTTCAAAAGAAATGTTGCCAAAATGGCATTTTGTTGCTTTGCGGCCATGATATCTCTCTCTCTCTCTCTCTCTCTCTCTCTCTCTCTCTCTCTCTCTCTCTCTCGAGTTTTTCTTCTTTTTGTGGTGGTTCAGTTTTTATTTTATTTATTTATTTATTTTTTTGCCAGATGGGACCCACGGGGATTTCGGGAGCTGAGGCAAACTTTCTTTTGCATCATCAAAATATTTTTAAGATCCTCAATGGGAAATTCAGGTGGAGTGTCAAAACACACACACACACACACACACACACACACACACACACACACACACACACACACACACACACACCGTGGCACACACACACACACACACAGGCACACACACACACACACACACACACACGCCGGCACGCACACATGCACGCACGCACGCGCGCGTACACACACACACACACACACACACACACACACACACACACACACACACACACACACACACGCAAAACCACACGCACGAGCATCCCGGCAACTGAATGTTGTGGGTCGCAGTACAGCAAAAGGCGGGAAAGCCGGGGAGAAAGACTGACCTTGACTCATTGAGAAAAGCCGTCTGCTCGAAGGCGGACCAAACTGATTCTGAATTCCCAAACTGAGTGAACTGAAAACGGTGGCAGGATGACAGAAGTTTAACTCATTCTACCAGAGCTACGACTGCAGTCGTAATAATAATAATAATAAAATTGATATTTAGGGGACGCACTCCCTCCTGCAGGAGCTCAGGGCGCCTTACAATCAACACACATTCACTCACTCAGAAACACACACAACATGCCGCAACCTATACACTTAACTACAAACACATAATCAGAGTGCAGCATCATACACGGCCTCCCCTACCCCCGGCTTCTACACACACACACACACACACACACACACACACACACACACACACACATGACCAGCAAGACGTTGATGTGGCAACAGCTGTTTGTTGAGGACAGTGAAGAGTTCGTTTCCATTTTAAACATTTACCTCCCTTTTTTAACATGTCTGCTGTCAGGTTTCCTTGGCAACCCGGCTGCCGAAGGTGACGTCAAAATAAATCGCAACGTCTAAGCAACGCTTCCCCTAAATTTAAAATCATTTGGCCCACGTGGTGCAGTGAATGTCACCATGGCACGGGATCCAGACGAACAGCTGGTGCCAGGCGTATGATGGTGAGTTTTTCGGGCTTTAAGCCGTGCAAGCACCAAAGACTAATTCGCGGCTCAGTGTGCCTGCACTACGTGAAAAAAATGTGACGTTGGACAAATGATGCAAACTGGTCTACGGGGCAATATAAACCTAGGACATGCAGGAGACGCTGCACATTCATGCTAATTTATCGTACTCCCCGATTACAAGAGTGGGTGGGGTGGGTGTTTGGGGGTTTAACGTCCTTTTCCACCACATACGGGTGATATCAAAGACGGGGCAACGATGAAAAAAAGCCAGCACAAATACTTGGCCCAGCCGGGATCGACCTCACGACCCGAGCATTAGAAGTCCAACGCTCTACCATTCGGCCACCCCGGCTCTCCTGTATGAACCGAGGACATGCAGGAGACGCTGCACCTTCATGCTAATTTATCGAACTCCCGATTACAAAAAAAAGCGTAGAAAACAAATAACAATTACAACTAGATAAAACAAAGATAAATGCTAAGCGCATATATACAGCAAATACTGCAACCGTATGATGGTAACGTCAGTATAGAAAGGGTTAAAATCAGGTGTGATGGCATGCTGATGAAGGTAAGACTTAACACAACCGGATCTCCTTTGACTTCATTAGACATCTCGAACGTTTTTGCGCGCCCAGAAGTTCGGGGGAAAAAAAAACAACCATAGCAAAGATGAATGTGCGAGAGGTCTGTTTAGTGTCAAGTCAAGTCAAGTCAAGTCAAGTCAAGATATTTTATTGCCTCATCTCCATCATCATGCATAATAATAAAAATTGTCCCAGCTACCGAGTCCTCCGTGGGTTCCACCCATGACCTGGGAGGAACACCACTGGAGCTGGCAAAAAGTTAGGGCAGCAAAAAAAAAAAAAAAAAAAAAAAAGATATTTTATTGGTAGGCCATTGGCCCATTCAATGGAGACATATTTACAGCGCAGCCTTTTTTACCTGCGATCGTAATGTACGTACATACATGTACATGTACAGGGGATGGATGTTATCCAACTTAACTCCTAAGACATATCGACTGGAAGATAAGAGCAAGGCAGGAATACTGGAACGGACAAAACAATATTCAGTAACATCTAGCTCATCAAGACACTTCTTTTTTTCAGGGCTAGGTATAAATAGTTTGCTAGGTTTCTTATTGTAAACACATTGTCTGAAGCCATTAACATAGCTAGGCGAAAGGCATTTGGATATCTGCAATACTTTTGTGGAATGAAACTGTGTCGAATGTCGGCCAAACTAGGACAACAGAGGACAAAATGTAGCTCATCTTCGACAGAAATACCACATAATGGACAAGTTTTGTCTGTATCATTACTTGCAGTGAATCTATAGGCATGGGTAAGTATGTCCGAAAGTCCAAAGCGGAAACGTGTTAGTGTGGTTTTAACATACCTGTTCATATCAACTGAGAGATATGGTTCCAGGGTCAATGAAGACTTAAAGGTGCTATAAAAACTAAATCTGACACTACTACCAATATGAGATTCCCACTCTTGCCAATGACAATCAATAAGTCTCTGCCTGAAGCACTTAACAAAGCTACTGACAGATTGTACACCTTGATTTAACCAGACATGTCCGAACCCGAACTTAAACAAAGCAAGACGGACATTTGATATCCAACAGTTTTTACCATTGTCATCCAGTCTAACTAGCATTTTGTATGCTTTGTGCGTCTGTTTAGTGTCAAGAGAATCATAATCATTTCGCATCTTATTTCTCAGCAACAATACATGACATCACCCCCCCCCCCCCCCACACACACACACACACACACACACACACACACACACACTTTTCTCTCCCATCCATCCGTCTTCATCCCTCTTTTTTCTTCCTTTTTTTTTGGGGGGGGGGGGGGGGCGTGGACTTTCGCTGGACGCTAATGTGTTTATATCATAAGAGCCTTTGATTTGAATTCAATCTTACAAGAACAATACAAATCACATGGGAGCTGCCTGATAGCTCACTCAATAAATTAGAGTGTTTGTGTTTGCGGCCAGACGGTTGTGGGTTCAATCCCCGAACTGTAAAGGGAGCCGGGGTGGTCGAATGGTAGAGCGTTGGACCTCTAATGCTCGGGTCGTGAGTTCGATCCCGGCTGGGGCCAAATATTTGTGCTGGCTTTTGCATCGTTGCCCCGTCTCTGATATCACCCTATGTGGTGGAAAAGGACGTTAAACCCAAACACCCACCCCCACCCCCGAACTGTAAGTCATGATTTATTCCCCGCGCTCAGGGGGCATACGAAACAAACAAAAAAAATCAAGAAAGAAAAAAGAGTAGCATTGCAGTTACACGTATAACAAATTCTCTACATGGTTGGACATCATGACAAGAAACAATCCAGCCGGGATTCGAACTCACAACCCAAGCATTGAAACTCGGTTATCACGGCTCCCCTCAACTTGTAAAGGAAGTGTATTGAACAGACGCTGTAGTTATGTTTTTCAGTGAACTCCCAAAAAACCTACAGAGCTCTCTTGTATCTTCGTTTTCCTTTGTACATAAATTCTTTCTCACGTGATAGAAAAGAAATAAATGATTTAATACACAAAATAAATAAGAATAAACAAAATGAATTCAGTTTTTTAATTCACATTCATGAGATAGGGTGGGTGGGTATTTGGGGGTTTAACGTCCTTTTCCACCACATACTGGTGATATCAAAGACGGGGCAGCGATGAGAAAGCCAGAACAAATATTTGGCCCCAGCCGGGATACGAACTCACGACCGGCCGAGCATTAGAAGTCCAACGCTCTACCATTCGGCCACCCCGGCTCCCCTCATATTTATGTGAGTAATGAGAGATAATAAATAAATAAATAAATGATAATTAACTAGCTCCCGCCAACCACCAACACCCCCCCCCCCCCCCCCCCCCCGCCAAAAAAAAAGAGAAGCAAATAAATAATAATAAATTAAGGAATGAATAAACAGCACCGTTACTCACAATTAGAAACGTCGGCTCGGTTAGCCAGAACGCGTCAGTAGGAGTTTGCCGAGACGGGAGAACATGGCGGCTGAGGGTGCTGCACGAAGTTACGAACGTACACGATTATCAGTGCTACGCGCAGCGCAGTTCCCGCTTCGCTGCTCATCAGACTCTCTCGTATTTTCTGGTCTGCGTACGAACTTGTCTGAACAACTCTGGGATTTTCTTCTCCTAGACTGCACTCTTTGACCCCGTCGGGGGATGGATCCCCCTCCCCCACCCCCCTTGCCCCCACTTCCCGCCACTCCAGCCCCTCCAGCCTCCCCACCCTCCTTGCGTGGCTCTCCTCGCGGGGTGTAGTCAAACTGGTTGCAAGTGTTTCCGATGCTACCCCGTTCCAAATAGTAGCACCGCCAAGACAGGGTGTTTCCAAACGGTAGAACCGAGTGTTTCCGTCCATTTTCGATTTTAAGTAGCACCGAGTGTTTCCATTTTTGAATTTAAGTAGCACTGAGTGTTTCCATTTTCGACTTTGAGTAGCACCGAGTGTTTCCATTTTCGAATTTAAACAGCACCGAGTGTTTCCATTTTCGAATTTAAGCAGCACCGAGTGTTTCCATTTGCAATTTAAGTAGCACCGAGTGTTTCCATTTTCGATTTTATGCAGCACCGAGTGTTTTCATTTTAAGTGGCACCGAGTGTTTCCATTTTCGACTTTAGGTAGCACCGAGTGTTTCCATTTTCGAATTTAAATAGCACCGAGTGTTTCCAACGGACTTCAGTCTGTCGGTGCAGTGAAACCAAAGACCCTAGATACGAGATATATATCGTAGCGGACCCGCCAGTCTAGGCCGTGTCTTTGATGGGTGGCTGGGTGGGTGTTTGGGAGTTTAACGTCTTTTTCTACCACGTATGGGTGATATCAAAGACGGGGCAACGAGAAAAAGGCTAGTATAGTATAAATATTTGGCCCTCAACCGGGATTCGAACTCACGACCCGAGCATTGAAATTCCAACGCTCTACCATTCGGCTATCACGGCTCCCAGGATCTTTGGTACAACTGAGAAAGGGGCTGTTTCCCAACCAGGGCCCGTATGTAATAGTCGAGGTTAGGGCTTTTAGCTCCGGGTTAGAGTCTAACCTCGAACTAAACTAGCTCTAGGGTTAAATTTTCTGTTGTTTTTCCTTTTAAATCAGGAAGCGGCCCCATTCCAGCAAGGTGCCTATGCCGTTACAGAAAGATTTTTTTTCTTCCTTTCTTCGCTTCCTTTTTTATTTAATTTTGCTTTTGGGTTTCTTTTGTCCTAGTCTGGGTTAGGCCCGTAGCCGTGGGTTAAATTAACCTCGACTTTTACATACGGGTCCTGACAACACCTAAGACTAACGCGTTACTCAACTGAAAAAAAAAGTCGTGGAAAAAAAAACAAACGTGTGTACCGATGCTCATATTTCAAACAGACTGCTTTTGTGAGCCGAGCAATCGTGGTCGAGACTTTCGAAGCGGAGTAGCACCAGAAACACTCGCGTCCACTTTGACTTACACCCCGTGTGGCTATCCTACTCCAGCCTTCCGTTTTCGCCCTTCACTGTTGCGGCACCTTGCATCGCTGATCGAATTTTCCCTACAAACCTTGTTGGCCTTCCGGCAGGCAAAGTTTCTTTTCCACTTGACTTCTGTCCCAGACTTTAGCTGACGCGACCATGACGTAATGTAGTGAATTGTGAGAACGCGTCATGGGTCTGATGTATGAAGATAGACTAGGACTTAAGTCCGAGAGTAGTTTAAACGGGCTAATTCCATCTTTGCTAAGGAAACTTATGTTTTGGAACAGTTTCGCTCGTGAGTGCGCCTGTACGCTCGAAATACTCTACCCTTGATGATTAGTACAGCTCTTAATGCGATACAATGTTGTTTACACTTTGCGCGAGTCGTCGAGCATTTAAATTCTACGACTGTTTGGAAGGGGTCCCTGAAAAGGCACACGTAAGCCTGAATACTGTCTAGAAAAGTAAAAAAACAACAACAACAACAAAAGCAAAGTATTTCACCCTGCCCCTGAGCGTGCCCCATAGGTTGCTTCTAAACACAGTATTCCAGATTCAAGATAGCTTATTCCTTTAGCCCCTTTTTTTTTGGGGGGGGGGGAGGGGGAGGACACATTGTTACAATGGCACGAGTTTCTGTCCGTTTCGAAAAACAGCGTCAAGAGGAGATGTTGATGTAGCAGCTATCATACGTTTTGAACAACAATGATCGCATTAGTGCGTACCACAGCCGGTGCTACCGCGGGATCCTGGACAGAATTCAGACGTGCAAAGAAACCACGCTACGTACAGCACACTTCACACGTGTGCCATTGATGAAAAGGGGAGGGAGATGGAGGGTGTGTCTGAGGAGGGGGGGGGGGGCGGCTCTTGTTTCCCGCGCTCTTGTTCAGGTTTCTGTTTTGCTTGTTTAACCCTTTTCACTCCATCCACTTAACCTAGATTAAAAATCACGACCCGGCAAAAGTCTTCTGGAAGCCGCTGCTTCGGAAGCAAGACGGGTTTCGGGCGAGGAAGCACATTTTCGAAACTTTCAGTCCCCCCCCCCTCCCTCCCTCCAACACCAACCCCCCCCCCACCCCATCCCCACCCCCGCATGACTTGTACGAACCAGTTGACACACTTATGATATATTTTTTTAACTGAGCGGGGTGTTAGTAATAAAAATTCGGAAAAGCTTTGAAAGTTTGTTGGGTTTTTTTTTCTGTGCTATGGAAATTGAAAAATGTGACTTTGACCAAACGCGGTGTCCTAAATTACCATGGCACTTCATGGTGCAAAATGTTATTCAAAAACATGGGGTTTGTTTGTTTGTTTGTTTGTTTGTTTGTTTGTTTGTTTGTTTGTTTGTTATCCCTGGTGTTTTTGATTGGTTGGTTTGTTTGTTGTTGTTTTTTAGGGGTATCGTTTATTTGTTTTTTATTTTTTGTGTTTGTTAGTTTTTGTTTGTTTTTTTCGGTGGGAGGGATCTCACACTGCATAAAAATCAAGAGAGCTTTGTAAGGTCAAGGACAAGAATAATACAAGGTCAAACCAGCGTAATATGACCTTGAGACCAGTCAGCATCACAGTCAAAAAGAGTTAACTGCCCTAAATGTCCTCCCGTCTGCTCTCAGCTTTAAAGAAGCTCTCAACCTCCGTTCCCCGTAAGAGGTGTAAATGTTTTGACGCGGCAGGTAAAATAAGCAAAGTGTCAGTAATGAGCCCAGACTTTGAAGGTAAAAGAGTATGATGTTATTTTCACTCACTGGCGACAAGACACGTGGCTACGGTTAAGCGCGAGAAGAATTTGACTTACTTCCAATACACGTCCAGTTACGAGAACGAGAACAGCCTTGTCATTAAGCACTCTTTGTGGAATGTTTCATTAGGGCCTAGACTGTTGTTGGTGGTGGTATTGTTGTTGTTGCTGTTGTCGTTGTTGTTGTGGTTGTTGTCGTCTTTGTTGTTGTTGTCGTTGTTATTGTCATTGCCGTTGTTGTTGTTGTTGTTGTTGTTGTTGTTGTTGTCGTTGTTGCTGTTGTCGTTGTTGTTGTCGTCGTTGTGTTGTTCTCGTCGTCGTTGTTGTCGTCGGCGCCGTCGTTGTTCTTGTCTTTGTTGCCGTTGTTATTGTCGTCTTCGATGTTGTCGTTTTTGTTGTTGTCGTCGTCGTCGTCGTCGTCGTCGTCGTCGTTGTTGTTATTTTCGTCGTCGTCGTCGTCGTCGTCGTTGTTGTTGTTGTTGTTGTTGTTTTGAGGTTGTTGCTGCTGCTGCTGTTGATATTGGTGCTGTTGTGGATAATGTTTAGTTGTTGTTGTCCTTCATCCTCTTGTTCGTCTTCTTTTTTTTTTCTTTTTTGGTTGACCATGACCATTTCCAGCTCCGGTGACAATATCAACCAAAAGCGTTCTCGTGCTTACAACTTCATCAGTGCTGCCCACCTGAGTCTATTCGGAATTCAGAAAGCTCCATACTCCCAGTCCTATACTAGCTTTATAAGTGCCCAGCTTGTTTCCTTCAGAAGAACAAACTTTCCTCAGTGTGAACTCGGAGTCACCTAGAAGGGCAGGACACTAACAGGTCCCGTGTAAACAAAACCAGCACTGGAACAGGGTGGGTGGGTGTTTGGGGGTTTAACGCCCTTTTCCACCATAATCGGGTGATATCAAAGACGGGGAAACGATGAAAAAGCCAGAACAAATATTTAGCCCCAGCCGGGATTCGAACTCACGACCCGAGCATTAGAAGTCCAACGCTCTACCATTCGGCCACCCCGGCTCCCCAGCACTGGAACAATTTCGAGGCATTATGGAGAGATGAGGTGGACCGCGTATGGGCTTTTCCGAGCGCAGCCCCCGCAGGTATCATTTGGAACTGAACTAAAACTAAACTGAACTAAACTGAACTGAACTGAGCTGAACTGAACTCAAAACAAAATTCTAAATTACCTTGTATCAATTTTAATGTTAACGCAACAAACATTTGCTAATTGAGAGCTCCACTTTCTTAACGGAAAATTTTTTTTTTTTTTTTAAATGAAGTAGCTTCTTTTACTTGACGGACGAAAACGTTTTAGAAAATGAAGAAGTAACACTTTGACCTTCTGAAAACAAGAAATCCAGCAAGCGACTGGTTCAAGCCAAAGTCTGTATCGTCTAGGATTTCCTTCGTTCAGACATATGGCCACCATTCGGAAGACCCCTTTCCGAGTTTCTCGGTTAACACAACTAAAGCCTGGCGATGCTTTCTTTGAGAATTTGATAATTTCTGACGTTCTTGTTTCCGTGCAAAAGAATTATAAGGTTTACTGAAAATGTTTTCAAGCAGCCGGAGACTTTCAATTGCTTTTGGAATGTTGCTACGTTGCATTACAAGGCGTGAACTATTTGAATATTTTTACGACCTTTTTTTTTTTTTTTAAGTGTACAGCTTTCATTTTCTTTCTTTTGTCCACGAAGACAGTGGTGAGGTGTGTTGTGTTGTGTTGTGTTGTGTTGTGTTGTGTTGTGTTGTGTTGTGTTGTGTTGTGTTGTGTTCTCGCTTTTTGTTGGGTATTTCGTTCTTTCTTTGTTAGGATTTTTTTCGGGATTTTTTGTTTTTCTGCGGGGAGGGTGAAGGTTGGTTGTTGTTGTCGTTTGTTTGTTGTTGTTGTTGTTGTTGTTGTTGTTGTTTTGTTGTTGTTGTTGTTTTGTTGTTTTTTATGTTGGGTGGTTTTGGGGTATTGTTTTGATTTTTTTTTTATTTTTTTTTTGGGGGGGGGGGTATTTTGTTTTCTGGGGAGGGGGTAAGTTTTGTTTGTTTGTTTGTTTGTTGTTGTTGTTGTGTTTAGTTAGCTGGTTAATCGGTTGATCAGTTGCTTGCTTGGTTGGTTTTGTTTTCCTGCACAGACAACACGTCATGTTTTGCATGGTTTTGGGAACAGGGAAAATGTACTGTAGGAATGTAGTTTGGGAACGTGACAGTGTGTGTGTGTGTGTGTGTGTGTGTGTGTGTGTGCTGTGTCTGTGTGTGTGATGAGGGTCGGGGGGGGGGGGGTTGAGGGCACTGCTGTCTTGAGTCTTCTACCAGCCAGATAATACCCTCTTACCCCTCCGCTTAGAGTACAGAGTGAGAGTAACTGGCAAAACAACGCACCAAGATGTCTAGTCTTACTAGCAAGAATGTGGACATGAATAGGAACTGGAAGCAATTTTCACATCAGCGGAACGTAGTTACGAGAGAGAGAGAGAGAGAGAGAGAGAGATTCACAGTTGTCTGCAAGACAGCAGAGCAGAGAGGCGTGGATAAGCTTTTGTTGGACGCATTTCCAAACTTGCGGAGTGGGGTGGGTGTTTAGGAGTTGTAACGCCCTTTACCACCACATGCGGGTGCTTTCAAAGACGGGGCAACGATGAAAAGCCAGCACAAATATTTGGCTCCAGCCGGGATACGAACTCACGACCCGAGCATTAGAAGTCCAACGCTCTACCATTCGGCCACCCCGGCTCCCGTTCCAGACTCGCACATGTTTAAAACTCTAACATTAACAAATATATCGATCAATAATCAGTACATGGTTTATAAACGCAAGAGGTAGTTGCCACAGTAAGTATCACGATGAACTGGCCTTGACCCTTGAAGTTTGAATATTTCCCCGTCTGAAATGTTTGCTGCCACAAACACGATAATCCATGCAACAGCTACGGACACGTGAAACTTGACAAACACGCACGCCATATGATACGCAAAGCACACAAGCAAATACATTATAACGATCAGTATGTTAAAGATGCCTTCTTCAGGACGAGTAACTGGCAATGGTGCCAAAATTAATAAGTTTTTCGGACAGACACTCCCATTATTGGGTCAGTAGTCTTCCCAAAGGGTTTTTTTTTTTTTTTTTTAGATCTTTGTAAACTTGTGGCGTTGCCTCGATCTCATGTGATTTCTGCGGCCTGCGCGAAATGTGAGTTCACCGAGGACTGCAAACCGACGTAGCGCAGCGTGCCACAGACATCCGGGGAAAGATATCGAGCGAGCCCCCGCCTCCTGGGTTGGGGCTGGAGTGAGCGGTAGTCGTGCATTTTGACTTATATCTTGGCAACGACGGCCCGGAAAGGGCTCTAATTTTGCACAAATCTTAATGATATCATGCAGTTGTCATTGCAGTTAGCTACGGTCGATCTGTGGGGGAGCCGGGGTGGTCGAATGGTAGAGTGTTGGACTTCTAATGCTCGGGTCGTGAGTTCGATCCCCGCTGGGGCCAAATATTTGTGCTGGCTTTTTCATCGTTGCCCCGTCTTTGATATCACCCTATGTGGTGGAAAAGGACGTTAAACCCCCAAACACCCACCCCACCCACCCGGTCGATCTGTGAGCCTTCAGAATTTAACACATGTCGCTTTAAGGACCCCCATCCCCCCCCCCCAAAAAAAAAAGTTCTCATGCTTTCACTAGCTATGTCGTATGGAGCGAAAACAGCATTCTGCACTGTGAAAATAAACAAGCGTGCAGGTTAGGACGTATCCAAATTAGCTAAATGCCGTAAAGGAATACCCGGTGCAAGACATTTCTGGAGAAAAATAAACTGGTCTGGTTTCTGGAATGCGCACCCGTTCCTGGAGAAGTTTGGATTTGAAACTCTCTCTCTCTCTCTCTCTCTCTCTCTCTCTCCAGTGTTCCAGCTTAGATCATGTAATTCTTATGTTGTTTTGTCTTTGGTTTCTTTTATTTAGGACAAGTCACACACACACACACACACACACACACACACACACACACACACACACACACACACACACACACATGTACGCACGCACGCATGCACACACACACACACACACACACACACACACACACACACACACACACACACACACACACACACACACACACACACACACACATGTACGCACGCACGCATGCACGCACACACACACACACACACACACACACACACACACACACACACACACACACACACACACATGTACGCACGCACGCATGCACACACACACACACACACACACACACACACACACACACACACACACACACACACACACACACACACACACACAGTGAGAGAAATTGGCAATTTTTTGCGATTTTTTTTCTAGCAGATTCATATATCGGAATCCCTCTTTTTATTATTTCAACCCTGCGCGTTTTGCCCCTTCTGTGTGCATTATTTCAACCCTGCGCGTTTTGCCCCTTCTGTGTGTATTATTTCAACCCTGCGCGTTTTGCCCCTTCTGTGTGCATGATTTCAACCCTGCGCGTTTTGCCCCTTCTGTGTGTATGATTTCAACCCTGCGCGTTTTGCCCCTTCTGTGTGTATTATTTCAACCCTGCGCGTTTTGCCCCTTCTGTGTGTATGATTTCCCGGTTTTGATAGCAGAGATGGATGTGCTAAAACTGCTAATATTATTAGCTGAAACGAACTCTAGTGGGTTTTTCTTCTTCTTCTTCTTCTTCTTGTTCTTGTTTCTTGTATTTCCTTTTATATTTGCCATTGAAGTCTTTATCTTTTCTTGTTGTAGCAACGGCTGATTGAAAGTTAATCATTGTTTGGTTATTTCACTTCCGTTGGAAAAAAAATTTCGTTCGTTGGTTCGTTGGTTCTCTCTCTCTCTCTCTCCCTCTCTCTCTCTCTCTCTCTCTCTCTCTCTCTCTCTCTCTCTCTTCTGAAAGGATTTTTGTGTAATTCCTTCTGACAGACTTGTTGCAACTTCTTATGCGCGCGTCAGACAAGTATGCGGTTGGGGGCAGAGAACCTTTTTGTTCTGACCCTTTGTGTTCTTTATCGTGAACATTTCAGTGACATGCACATGTAACTCATTTTTCGTGGAAACTAGTTTGTCGGCGAAAAAAAAAACCCAACGTTTTCACGGTGTTCGACTTTCCCGTAGACAGCGGAACGGTGCCTGTCAGCGAGAGAGAGAGAGAGAGAGAGAGGGTGGGTGGGTGGGGGTTTGGGGGTTTAACGTCCTTTTCCACCACATAGGGTGATATCAAAGACGGGGCAACGATGAAAAAGCCAGCACAAATATTTGGCCCCAGCCGGGATCGAACTCACGACCCGAGCATTAGAAGTCCAACGCTCTACCATTCGATCACACCGGCTCCCCCAGCGAGAGAGAGAGAGAGAGAGAGAGTGTGTGTGTGTGTGTGTGTGTGTGTGTGTGTGTGTGTGTGTGTGTGGGTGTGTGGCCGAAGGGCACAAATACACAGGGCCTCAAAATGCCTATATATTCCCTATTAGCCTCAGGCATCGTAGTCATCCCTAAAAATGCTTCAATCTAGAAACAATTACTACCATGAACAGACCATTCAAAGGCACGCATCTGACAGGTGTTTAAAAAAATTGAATGTCTCCCTTCCGCTCGGGCCTCGCTGGAGTAATGCACGCCTACTTTCTCTTTAGGCCAGAAAGGTAGTTCACACAAATACGCTTGTCTCATGTGTGTCCCACCTCTGTGCAAAAAGTCCCGTCACTGGCAGCTTGCCTCTTTTTGGGACCGCCTGCCATACACCTTGACCTACATAACACAAAAATCCCGAAAATCACGCTTTTTCATGACAACAAAAATCACTACTACAGAGTAGCACACTTGCTACACAGGGTACCTCAAACTAACACTGCACATGACCCCCACGGTCATTTGTGTCTCAAGTTTACACCATCAGGAGGTTGGGCGCCAAACATATTATTATTATTATTATTAACTTGTGTTCCGTTTCAGTCCATGAACTAGACGTAATCTCGCCTTAGTCACAGTCTCTTAGTCTCAGCTTAGTCAAGCAAGTCTCGGACTTGCGTCTTACTCTTAGTCTCCCTTCATGCATCAGACCCTGGGGCAGAATCCAGAGAACGGAGCTGAAGATTATGCAAATCACAACAAAATCCGAAGGCATCACTTCGTCTGTCTTCACCTGCGCGCACTTAAAATCGGACTTATTCCGGGTACCCGTGACCTCGGGCGCGGTAGGTAATGGGTATTAGCCAGACGGTGAGAGAAACTAGGTCACGGCACGTGCGGTCCGTGTCACGCGTCTGTCGGCGCTTCAGGCAGTGCAGGGAGAAAGGTGATGCAAGATAAGCTCGACGCTGAAAACAAGAGGTGTAGTAATACATCATAAACGCCGGGAAAACATAGCGGGAGGGGGAAAAAAAAGCGGGTCAGTAGGGGGGAGATATGGGTGTAAGGTTAGTGCGTCTGAGTCCTGTAGTTGCGGAGGGGTGGGGGTGGGGGAGGAGGGGGCGGTGAGGGGCGGGGTGAGAATGCCCTCAAAGTCAGTCCCCCCTCCCCTCCACCCCCTCCCCCCCCCCCCGATTTTTTTAAAAAATGTTACAAATCAATGGAATCTCTTTTCTTTCAACTTTTTTTTTTTTCGTGTCCCTGGGCGGGGGCGGGGGCACTGAACAGTTGTCTACCCCCATAACTCTTCCTTCCCCGTCACACACACACACACACACACACACACACTGACGCACACACACACCTCCCTCCACCCCCCGCCCCCCAACCACCTAGATCCACTCCTGCAGTGTGTTACACGACACATTTCACAGTCAACACGTGTTGAAAGTGACATGTATCTTGTAAGATAAGTGGTTCATAATTTCTTTTTCTTCTTTCGTTGCGTCTAGTTCTTTATACTTCCACATGCGGTCAGTTTCGCTCCCTTTATTGTTCACACCACTCGCCAGTGCAAACTTCCAGTGAGTTAACAATGAGTCCTCTACGTCCGAAAACAGTAAGGAAACAGCGAGCGAAAGTGTGAGTTATGACTTTCCAATGATGTTTCAATTTTTGCCGTAGCTACCTCGCCGGCGACTCGGTATCTACGGCAAAAAAAAAATTGAAACATCTCGTGGTTTCTTTCGTGGTAAGACACTCGAACTAATCATGTAAGCTCTATATTCTCACTCCAGCAGTGTCGGAGGAGATGAACCTGCCACCGTCACACAAACGCAGACTGTTGGGCGTGAGTGGGTGGGATGGGTGTTTGGGGGTTTAACGTCCTTTTCCGCCACATGCGGGTGATATCAAAGACGGGGCAACGATGAAAAAGCCAGCACAAAATATTTGGCTCCAGCCGGGATACGAACTCACGACCCGAGCGTTATAAGTCCAACGCTCTACCATTCGGCCACCCCGACTCCCCTGTTGCGCGTGAAGATCGTACACTGAGACCATGTCAAAAACAAACAAACAAACAAACACTTGAAAAACCTCTCAGACAGACACTTGACCGAATTTACGTAATCTGTCGATCAGACGTGCCAAATTAAATTAGCCCAAAGCAAGACAGATTGCACAATCATGTAACTTTCCCTGTAGACAGAGCGATACAGACGAGAGATACAGTAAGCCGGCGCTGCACACTCCATTCGCTTTACAAGCGGCGAGAGGCGGACGGAACAGAGCACCAAGGGTGTTACCTGAACTCTGTACCGTCGGGTTTCACTACGCTTACCCTCTGTACTGACCAGAAACAAGCTAACAATTGTACCAAAATTATAGGATAGGTATTGGGTGGCGCTGCACCGCGGCGACGCGCTTCCCTCGGGGGAGGTAGCCCGGATTTCCCGAAAGGGATAATTAAGTTAAAAAAAAATAACACGAGACCTGAGACGGGATTATTGCCTGCATGAGGTGCCCCCCCCCCCCCCCCCCCGTGCATACACAGAACCGCAGCAAGCATGCATGCATTTTTTCGTGGCAACTTTGTGCTGTACCACGAAAAAATGTGTGCTTGTTGCGGCAAGGGAGACACTGAACTCATGCAGGCAATAATCTCTGAAACAGGCTGAAAATGTACTGTGCCGGTGAATACGACAGAACTTCCCGCTTCTGTGAATATACATTGTTTCAAATCATTTTGAATTCCTGCCATGGTATGAAATTTCAAAGGCGATTAGAGTTATCAAACTGGACAGCCGCCCGAATTTGTACGGTGCGTGCGTGCGTGCGTGTGTGTGTGTGTGTGTGTGTGTGTGTGTGTGTGTGTGTGTGTGTGTGTGTGTGTGTGTGTGTGTGTGTGTGTGTGTGTGTGTGTGTGTGTGTGTGCGCGCGTGAGTTTAACTTACGTCCTTTTCCACCACGGAAGTTGTACGAACAGAATTTGCACGGGCAGAAAACTTCTCTCCTGGCTTTTTTTTTTTTTTTTTTTTGGCACCACGCATATTGTAAGACTACGGTCGTGATAGTCAAAAGTGCGAGTACCCTATCTGCCAAGGAATTTTAGATCGAACATTAAATTCAACCCATAAATCCCCCCCCCCCTTCCACTTCCTCACCCCCCCCCCCACGCCCCCCAGCCCTCTTCTACACACACACACGCACCCAAAGAAAAAGTAACATAACAAGAGTCTCCAAGACTGTCATTCAGGATCCCCCAAACACTCGTTATCTTTGACAACTGTGACAGGGAAATGTATGATTATATTAGAAAGGCGGACATTGGTTTTTTGTGCAGTTAAAAGTATTGTATGTAACTGCACCGGGCGGGCGTCTCTGCTCTGAACGTGTCCATTTACATGTCTGGCCCATTTCGATAAGCCGTTCCGAACAGAGCGACAAATATAGTGCTAGCGACCAGCGGTTGACGTCAAAGCCAGCAACAGTGAAACTTGTCACAAGCGACAACGCCATGGGTCCAAGTTTTCAGTTCTTCGTCTTCTTCCACTTGAGTCAACTGCCTAAAATGATCTAGTTTATGATTTTGGCAGGTTTAAATGAAGGCCTAGTCTTGGAGTGGTGGAAGGGGCTATGGGTGGGGGAGGTGGGGAGAGTGGGAGGGAAACAGATGGATAGAGGAGGAGGGGGGTGAAGGGAGCACATAATGGGAAGGGAGTGGGGGTGGGGGGGGGGGGTATTAGGAATACATTTCACAATATACTCTTTCCCCTGAACAAAATACATAAACGTGAACACTGACATCATCATGGTTGTTATGAAAGTTCAGACATGCAGTAGGAGTTGGAAACAGGTTCTGCCGTGTACAAGAATGATCATGAAATATGTTCTACACCACATTTCCTTTCAAGTTGTCTCTCGTGAGCCGTGATAGTCTAGTGGTTAGGACCTCGCGTTGTGGCCGCGATAACCCAGGTTCGAATCCTGGTCACGGCAGAATTTTTTATTTTTATTTATTTATTTTATTATATTCATTTTATTTTATTTATTTTATTTATTTTATTTATTTTCTTTTTGGCTTTTTTTCTTTAATTTTTGAAAGAAATGTCCAACCCATCGGCAGCGCGTGAAAGTGGCAATAGTCATAATTTATTGTTTCATTTATTCGTTTGTTTGTTTGCTTGCGTCAGTCCTTGCTTGTTCGTTGAAACCGACTACCGATGTCCATATTCCTTTATTTGTAAGCTAATTGAACATTCAGTGTATCTCTGCTGCAAGACGGCACCAACACAGCGAGATTAAGATTCATCTGCAGTTCATGGACTATGATCCGAAATAAGTGTTGCAACTGGTGTACAAGAATGGCCAAGGAATAGTTATATCATCAAAACTTCTGTCATAATAATTATTCATAAGCCGTGATAGTCTAGTGGTTAGGACCTCGCGTTGTGGCCGCGATAACCCAGATTCGAATCCTGGTCACGGCAATATTTTTTTTGTTTTTGTTTTTCCTTAATTTTTGAAAGAATGTCCAACCCATCGGCAGCGCGTGAAAGTTTCAATAGCCATAATTTATTGTTTCATTCATTCGTTTGTTTGCTTGCTTGCGTCCTTGCTTGTTGGTTTGTTGAAACTGACTATGTCCATATTCCTTTATTTATAAACTAACTGTACATTAAATTTTTCTTCGCTGCAAGACGGCACTAAGACAGCGAGATGAAGATTCCTCTGTACTGTGATCCGAAATAAGTGCCGCAGCTGGTGTACAAGAATAGCCAGGGAATAGTTATTATACCATATCTTCTTTCATAATGATCATTCACAAGCCGTGATAGTCTAGTGGTGAGGACCTCGCGTTGTGGCCGCGATAACCCAGGTTCGAATCCTGGTCACGGCAAGTTTTTTTTTCTTTGTTTTTTTTTCTTTTCTTTTTTTTCTTTTTTTTCTTTTACTTTGGAAAGACTTCCAACCCATCGGCAGCGCGTGAAAGTTTCAATAGTCATAATTTACTGTTTCATTCAATTGGTTGTTTGCATGCTCGCGTCTTTGCTTGCTTGCTTGTTTGTTGATTATGACTTTGACTATGTCCATATTCCTTTATTTATAAACTTATTGTACATAAAATTTATCTTTGCTAGAAGACCGTACCAAGATTAAGATTCCCCTGCAGTTCATGTGCTATGATCCGAAATCCGTGCTGCAACGGATCGACAAGAATGGCCAGAGAATAAGTATTTTACCAAATCCCCTATCAACAAATTTATTTGTGTGCCGTGATAGTCTAGTGGTTAGGACCTCGCGTTGTGGCCGCGATAACCCAGGTTCGAATCCTGGTCACGGCATTTTTTTTTTATTTTTTTTTTTTGGTAATGTCCCGCATGCATTGAACGAATGGCACTGGCAATGGTAAATATTCATTTATTTAGAATGTTAATTCATTTATATAGGC
>JACVVK020000224.1:580000-587500 GCA_018292915.2 Batillaria attramentaria
TAGACGCTGACCGGCATAAAGGTGCAGACTCCAACATTGTGTATTCACAAGTGACAGACTAAGATTGCCACACGGTACAGGATTTGGGCTTAGACGCTGACCGGCATAAAGATGCACACCCCAATACTTTGCATTCACAAGTGACAGACAAAGAGGGTCACACGGTACAGGATGTGGGTTCAGGCACTCGAAGAGTGTTAAAGATGCATATCCCAACACTTTGCATTCACAAGGGACAGATTAAGATTGTCACATGGTACAGAAGTTGGGTTAAGACACACCCCATCACTTCCCGCGATTGTGACAGGCTAAGAGGGTCACGTGATGTAGGGTTTTGGGTTAAGACACTCTTACCGACTTGAAGATGAAGATTCAAACACAAACAGCCTTCTGTACTCGTACGCTAAATACAATACGTGGTTTAGATTGGAATGATCACAAAAGACAAATTTACAACAACACCAAAACATCCGCCAAGACTCATGGGATATGATACAGATGGAGAAGGCCTGGGTAGGATAATGGTGTTTGCCAAATGGACTTAGGCATCTGAATGCAAGCAAACTCACAATGACGACACAAAAAAGGGGGGGGGGGTGAGTTTTACGTCCTTTTCCACTACGTATGGGAGATATCAACGACGGGACAACGATAAAAAAAATAAAAATAAAAAAAAGCCAGCACAAATATGTGGCCCCAGCCGGGATTCGAACTCACGACCCGAGCATTGGAAGTCAAACTCTTTACCATTCGGCAATTCCGGCTCCCTAAAACACACACACACACACACACACACACACACACACACACACACACACACACACACACACACACACACACACACACACACACACACACACACACAGAGGGAGAATGGCTCCCACGAAAAAACAATGAAATCATACCCCCTGAGTCGCATTTCACGGAGCACAAGTCAACCTTCTCATTACACTCCCCTGCCCTTTTGAAGTCAAAACAATGGACAGGCAATTATATCCAAAAGATGCCAAACGATAGATGTCACCGGATGAACCCAGAAGCGACACACTATCACCCTGGCTCAATCACCATCCTATTACATTGTATTAGTGCGGGGCCAACCATGACTTGAAAATCCCTGAATGTCGACCGGGTGGGAAGGAAAATACATACCACAGACCACTGTGCAAACGGATAGCCTGGCTAACGGAAGAAAGGTGATACTAAAAGCCCCGCCTCTAGACACACACATGAGTGACTTGGGCAATGCTGGTGGCTTTTGGTAAACGCCTGAACTACATTAGGTTCGTGTTAGGTGACCGGGTCGGGTCTGGGGCAGCCTCATCTTTGTCTAAACTGTGACTGACTTTTGGTTTAAATATTTTATTCACGTTCAGAGCGGAGGGGAGCCCGGGTGGCCGAATGGTAGAGCGTTGGACTTCTGATGCTCGGGTCGTGAGTTTGTAACCCGGCTGGGGCCAAATATTTGTGCTGGCTTTTTTCATCGTTGCCCCGTCTTTGATATCAGCCGTATGTGGTGGAAAAGGATGTTAAACCCCCAAACGACCACCCACCCACCCATGCACAGAGCGTCGTCAAACAATAATAGTAATACAAGAGAGCACAAGAAGGCAAAACCTATAGGCATACTCATCTGAGCCAAGTTGCATGCATGCATGGTGGAGTGGGTGGGTGTGTTTTGGGGGTTTAACGTCCTTTTCCACCACATACGGGTGATATCAAAGACGGGGCAACGATGAGAAAGCCAGCACAAAATTTTGGCCCCAGCCGGGATACGAACACATGCATTGTGGAGAAATTGCTGTGAAAAATTGAAGGAGATAATAAGCCGTAGGAAAAGGGGGGGGGGGAGGGCAGAAAGAAGAGACGAAAGGAGAAGAGAACATATCAAACTGTACTATAGTCTAGAATGCGGCAGGGAGCGTGAGTTGCTGGCGGCAACGGTCCGTCTGCGTGGACACATCGTAAATGTAAGAAATTTAAGTGGCGAAGCGACCCGATGATAACTGCTGTACGGTTAGGAAAAGATTTATATTTTGACGTAAAAACTGGCTGGGGTTTCCTCTCAAGAGGGTCAGCAAAAGTGTTTGGCCCCAGCCGGGATTCGAACTTACGACCCGAGCATTGAAAGTCCAACGTTCGCCGACTCTGCCATGCGCCTGTCGGAAGGAAAAGGTTAGAAGTGAACTCAGGGGTCAAATGGGTTTAGTAACCCGCCCCTGATCACGCGAGAAAATCCGAGACTGTGGTGTCATGTGACATATTGGCCTGCGTCACACAGCTTTAAATGTCTTTACTTCTGTGGTCTGCGCCGGGATAATCGGCGACAAACAAAACTGGACCATTGGGACACCGGGTCGTGTTTCGTTTCTAAAAGAGTTGCAAGTGAAAGTTAACTCTCAGGTCACTCTCGATAAATCCTCCAGGCTTCTCTCCCATTACGACCTCAATTTAGCTTGTCACCAGTCAGCGTAACACGCCACACCTAGGTGACGTAAGCAGGCTTTGGGTGTGGATCTAAAAGCTTGATATTGACCAGGGGGGTTTGCCGCTCCACTGGTTTTCAATGAACCGTAACCAGCAGACAAAACACGGTGGACATGGCCTGTGGCTGCTTTTCCGCTGGCAACCTGTCCCCCCACCCGGCCACCCCACCCCGACTACCTCCCGAAAGGTTTCTGAGTGCTTACGGTTTCTTGGCATGATCGTAAGCACTTGAAAGTTTGATAGAAATTTACAAGCACTTGAAATCTTAATGAAAAGTTTGATTGCCCGTGTAGGGAGTATTTGACTCAATTAGATGACCTGTGAGACAAGTCAGGCTATCTCTCGACGAAACACAAAAGGCTTGTATTTGAATCCTGCTGTCAAGGTAAAACATAAAACATTTTTTTTTAATAATCAGAGTAAATGAATGAAGAGTAGTATTATATAAAGTAATAAACAAAACAAAAATGTTTTCACAAATAAGTAAAAACATTCATGAAAGATACATAAATATATACACTAAATGAATGGTCACTATTATATTACAATCAGGCAAAACATTGCTCACCTAGCGTGCGTTTTCTAGACGTTTCGGCCAGTGGTGGTTTTTCTTTAACACAGATTTCAATTTTACTTCACATGAGTTTTCTAGGGTAGGGCGGCTTCTCCGTGTTCAAGTGTTTGAGGAGCCCCCCCCCCCCCCCCTTCCCCCTGTGTAAGGTGGGTGTGTCGCTTTAACAGCTTACATCACAGTCTCCACTTCAACACAGGCGACAAACCGGGTTTCGTCACAGCAAACACTGAGACGTGACAGAGACATACAGGCACACGCAGCGCCCGTGTGGCCGACTCAATGCACACTCCTACTTCACCTAGCCTTAAATATCTCTTTCATTCGACAGACATCACATTTAAGGATGTGGAATACGTGTGGAGAAAGGGGAAGGGCTATGAAGCAATGGTCGTTTCGGCGCAGAGTAATATGTCAGCCGGATTTTAATGGTTCGGGATTAACTTTAACCCAGTTCCTACCAACCTTCAAGTCCCGACTGAAAACTCATCTCTTCACCCTCCTTATTGCCATATTGCCGTTCTGCTGGTGTGAGTGCGTGTGTGCGCAGGGAACGTGTGTGTGTGTGTGTGTGTGTGTGTGTGTGTGTGTGTGTGTGTGTGTGTGTGTGTGTGTGTGTGTGTGTGTGTGTGTGTGTGTGTGCATATGAGTTTTTATTAGCTTTTATCTGTTTTGTCAGTTTTACCTTCTTGTCTTTGTTTTATCTGTCTTTTGTGGGTTTTTTAATGTCTTAATATGAATAAATATGTATTTTATGTAAAGCGCCTAGAGCTTAGATAAGGTTAGGCGCTATAATTATTATTATTTTAATTTTTATTATTATTATTATTATTATTATTATTAAGTAGGTTTTAGGTTGTGTACCACTGGCCTCACAAAAAAAATTCATAATTAATTTATTTATAATGGATTTAAATTTGACTTGGTGGGAGTGTCGCATTTTCATCATACTCGGGGGAGCCGGGGTGGCCGAATGGTAGAGCGCTGGACTTCTAAAGCTCGGGTCGTGAGTTCGTATCCCGGCTGGGGCCAAATATTTGTGCTGGCTTTTTCATCGTTGCCCCGTCTTTGGTATCACCCGTATGTGGTGGAAAAGGACGTTAATCCCCCCCCCCCAAACACCCACCCACTCAGCATACTCGTGTTTGCTGCAATAAAGGAAGTCAAGGAATCGTTAATCTTGCCTGATTTTCGCATACAGGGCCAAAACCGAAAAAGAGTCAAAAACATGAGATACTCATGCGCGATACGAAATGTGTTTTTTTTTTTTAAAGCGTGGAACCATCCTCATCTTTGGCTGTTTTTGGCACATGCATAATTATTTGTGCAAACCTATAGGTCTTCATAACTTTCACACAGTGTCAGACTGCCCGTGATGTGAGAAAGTTCTCGCAAGCGCCTGTATGTTTGTCTAACAATTCGGCCACCAGGCCTGTAGGTAAGCCGTTTTCTATTCAGCACAGGGTGTAGTCACAATGGAAGGGCGTGTTTCCAGTGCTACACCGCTTGAAAGGCAGCACCGCCAGGACAGAGTGTTTCCAAACAGTAGCACCGAGTGTTTTAATTTTCAAATTTGAGTAACACAGAGTGTTTCCAACGGACTTCGGTACGTCGGAGTGAAATTGAAAAAGGGGGCAATAGATCAATCAGACAACCACTTTGAATAACGCATTACTGTAATGCAAAGACATTCACATGCTGACATTAAATAATGAATAATGATAAATCAGATTTATAGAGTGCAATGCTTGTGAAAATACATCAACTCATTGCGCATCTACACATCACATAGAACACATCCTAAACCAGCAGGCACCACGGGTACGTGAATCAGTAGAAAGCGAGTTGAAACAGACCAGTTTTAAGCTCAGGGCCCGTATGTAAAACTCGAGGTTAATTTGACCCACGGCTACGGGTCTAACCCAGACTAGGACGAAAGAAACCCCAAAACAAAATTAAATTTAAAAAAAAGCGAAGACAGAAAGACAAAAATCCTTCTATAACGGCATAGGCACCTTGCTGGAATGGGCCAGCTTCCTGGTTTAAAACAAAAAAACAACAAAACATTTAACCCTATAGAGCTAGTTTAGTTCGAGGTTAGACTCTAACCCGGGGCTAAACTCCCTAACTCCGACTTTTACATGCGGGCCCTGATGTGAAATGTAACAGAGTAGATTGCTGTCTCACGCTAGCAGGCAGGGAGTTCCAGACTGTTGGGGTGGTAAACCGGAAAAAGCGTTCGCCAAAAGATGTCAAATTTCTCTTAGGAATTTTGAGAAGCTTCTCACTGAATGAGCGGAAGGGAAACAAACAACAACAACAAAACAAAACAAACAACAAAAAAAAAAACGGCTTTGCATGAGAACAACCATCGCAGAAACTGCTGAAGCGAAGCAGCACCGGACACACCCGGGTCCCTTTTTGACTACACCCCGTGCTACAGGTAGCCAGCATTCTGTTCTTCCGAGACAGCGCGGGTCAAGCATTTTGTCTCCAATACCCAGACTGACTAGACAGTAAACGCGATTCTGTATGCATGACTAACACACCAGATGACAGGGTCTGGGTCGTTAACAACGAGTCGTAGTATACAAGTACCATGTGATTATACCGCGAGACTTGGAGAGGGCGTTTGGTTACACGCCACTGACAGCTTCCGGGGAATGTCGTAATTCTGCTAAATGTACAGAATTTTTGCCCCTTCATAAATTGTGTGTCCAGAGTAAAAAAGAAATCTTGGGCTGTTTGTTTGCTTTGTAAATAAGTTTCACGCACGTAATAGTGACAGTGAAAAATGAGCCTGGTGGGTGAACTGTACTTATGCGCGGCTGGCACAAGAGCTAGCAGACGACAGAGGAATGAGGGGGTAGGTTTGCAAAAAAAAAAAAAAACAACACAGACACGAATGAATACATGCAAAGAAAGACTCTGCATTCCGAGCTCTACTAATTATTTCGAACGCGCATGTGCAGTCACGAGCGCACCCGCCTGTTCCAAAACAGAAGTCTTCCTATGTAAAACTAGTAATGGTAGAAATAACGTCTTGAATCTCCGTTCGTGGTGGAAAAGGACGTTAAAACTACCAAACACCCACTCACCCACCCGCCTTAAATCTCTCAACCAACCACCTCTCTGGGAGTCGGGGTGGTAGAGCGTTGGATTTTAAATGCTCGGGTCGTGAGTTCGAATCCCGCCTGGAGCCAAATATTTGTGCTGGCCTTTTTCTCGTTGCCACCTCTTTGAGATCACGGTTAGGTGGTGGAAAAGGACGTTAAACTCCCGTCCACCCTCGCACCCACCCACCCACGCACCCACCCACCTCTCTTCACAGTGTATGTGATGCACATTAACTTCACTCTGCCCCAAAGTTGCCCAACCCCAAGCTGCTATTGCGGTTATCAACCGCCAGCCGATTCACACGAGGAAAGGATTATCATATTCATGTCCACGTTTTGTATTCGACATGTGACAATATCTGAGACACTGATACAATTATATATTGTGGTTTGCCAAGAAGGAAACATAACCTGAATGGTAATGCTTCGCTAAGCTGTATTCTGTGGCCTCAGTGTGTTTGTCTGCATGTGTTGCACCTATTGTTTTGTTGTTGTAGATTTGTAGTGTGTGTGTGTGTGTGTGTGTGTGTGTGTGTGTGTGTGTGTGTGTGTGTGTGTGTGTGTGTGTGTGTGTGTGTGTGTGTGTGTGTGTGTGTGTGCGTGCGTGCGTGCGTGTATGTGTGTGTGTGTGTGTGTGTGTGTGTGTGTGTGTGTGTGTGTGTGTGTGTGTGTGTGTGTGTGTGTGAGAGAGAGAGAGAGTGAGAGAGACAGACAGACAGACAGAGACAGACAGAGTCCCACTCGATATCTCATTAATTTTTGTAATTACATCCAGCGACATCCTAGGCAGAATAAAGAATCTTCAGCTACGGATCTTTTTGTTCAGTGTAGGTTTGTAACGTTTGAAATTTACTGACAAGTTTTATTCCAATCTAGAAGTGTAAAAAAAAATCATCCTGAAAAGCCATTTAACCGCCATTTTTTGTTTGTTTGTGTTTTGTTTTGTTTTTTTCTTTGGTTCCGATTGGGTTTGAAGGCTGGTTTCAAATTTACGGTCAGGTTTCATTAGAGTCTGGGAGAGGACCAACTAAGTCAGTCTGACACGTCACGCGCGGCTTATCTCGACAATTTTTTCTAATGACGCCGAGATTATGTTGACACGCGGATCAAACCACCTCACCCCACTTTCACGGAGCGATATCAGACCAGTGGCGAGCCCGGAGATTATACCTCAGCCCTGAGGTAAGCCTACGGGCTGTTCCTAGCTCGTGTTGTTCAGAAGAGAACGCGTTATTTTTCGGCTTCGTTATAATTAGCCTTTCTTGCTTGCGCGGCGTTAATCCCTAAATAAGTAGCTAACCAATACTGGAAAAGGCGCAGTTACCT
>JACVVK020000224.1:592500-600000 GCA_018292915.2 Batillaria attramentaria
TTTCGAAATAAAAAAAATAGCATGCTTTGCTTCATATTATGTATTCGATGCCTTTTGTGATATACATTTCGGCATATTTTCATACTAGTGGTGGTCAAATGATATGATAGTATATCTGCGTATGTTCATTGTTGGTACGTAATATTTCAAACCTGTATCTCTTTCTGATTCTGTAAAAGTCAGTCACTGCATACACATAATAGGGATGTGTGTGTGTGTGTGTGTGTGTGTGTGTGTGAGTGTGTGTGTGTGTGTGTGTGTGTGTGTGTGTGTGTGTGTGTGTGTGTGTTCATACGTGCGTGCGTGCGTCCCTGCTTGCGTGTGTGTGCGCGTTCGTGCGTGCGTGCGTGTGCGCGTTCAAGTTCGTGCGTGCGTGCGTGTGTGCGTGCGTGCGTGCGTGCGTACTTTTACAGAACAAACCCGAAATGCCTGCACCTGAAATAAGGAGGGGGTGGCGGCCTATGTACGAATAAAATCGACATTTGTTTAATCAAGTAGCCATTCACTTTCATGTGAGCGTGCAAAAAAGAACCTCAGTCGGTGGGTGGCCTGTCTCCTGATCTGCGCGCGTGCGCGCGCACACACACACACACACACACACACACACTGTCTATTTGTACCCACTCTAACCTCAAACTTGGCAGGTGCAAACGACTCATGGTCCACACAACGAGAATCTCCACAATGTAACTATATATCAAAAGCTTGACGGAAGAGAAATGTCTTCAGATGGAATTTAAACAGGGGCAGCGAGGGCTGAAGGCGGGAATTCTATAGGTCAACAAGACAACTCAGTCTACAATTCAACCCGAAATACCGCGTGCTCTCTAGTGCACATTGCGAGTTAGAGACAGCACACATTTAGGCTACCTCAAATATGAGGTGGATTTTTCGGGCTGAACCATGAAACTGCACTGGCTGAGGGCGGGTGGGTGTTTGGGAGTTTAACGTCCTTTTCCACCACATACGGGTGATATCAAAGACGGGGCAACGACGAAAATGCCAGCACAATATTTGGCCCCAGCCGGGGTTCGAACTCACGACCCGAGCATTGGAAGTCCAACGCTCTACCATTCGGCCACCCCGGCTCCCGCACTGGCTGAGGGCGAAATAATAATAATAATAATAATGAATCGTACTTATATAGCGCAGAATTCTCACAAAGTGATTCAATGTGCGTACTCCCGCACTCATACCAACAAATATGCAAACACACACACACACACACACACACACACACACACACACACACACACACACACTCACACAGCACACACACAGCACACACACACACAGCACAAACACACACACACACACACACACACACACACACACAGAGCACACACAAATCTCTCAATGTTCTTCTCAGAACTAATCCAAAGGTTATCACACCCATTTCACATTAGTGACCCAAACGACTATCATTTTGGCAGCGTACCCTGTGATTCGAAAATACAAGGGTCCTTTGGACCCTCTCTCCATATTTTTGAGGGTCCTTTTGTAAATTTGGAGGGTCCATACATCAGGTTCTGTCTGTTTTACGCAATGGCTCAGCGGAAATGCGATGCTGCAAGTGTCCGCTGCTAGTTGCAGATCGCTTTTTGTTCATGGGGTTTCCGGGAGAGTGTTGGAAAAAATACTGTTTGTCACGGCGAGACGAAAACCCGTGCGTTCTCTGTGACGCGCTGTTCTCAAATTTGTGCGTCGGTTTAAGAGCTTTGTGCGTACAAATACGCACTGGGGGCCGCGAGGTGGGGGGGGGGGGTTATCAAGCGTCAAAGAGGTGTAGAAGAGAGGACAGGGGTTGAAAGGCGAGGACTGAGAGAGGGTCCACCTGAAAGCGGCCAGCCACCCAAGACATATTTCATCACAATTAAAAATTATTTGTCGTCTATCTGAGCTGACCGGGGTTATCGGGAAGTTGTCAACGAGAGTTGTCCGTCCTCGCGGTCACCCGCCATATCTTGTTTTACGGCTGGCCTCGGCAAGGTCTCGCGTGATATCTTTAGAACGTGTGATTGATATCTTCTTGCTGGCTGATATTTTGCTTTGCTGCTGGCCTCGGCAAGGTCTGGCGTGATATCTTAATCTTGTTTCAATGATATCTTCACTCTGATTGATATCTTACCGACGTCGGATTTATAACGTGCATACGTTACGTTGATATCTTTCGGCAAGCTTGCTGATATCAGGAGAGCATTTGACTGATATCAAGAAAGCATTTGACTTGATATGTTTGGAACGCTTTTTGACTTGACACCTTCGTTGTTTCCGAACTGATACCCCTGCAGGCAATGTGCGAACGTTTCTCGACTAATATACATGCATGACTGCATCCCCCTTCCGTAGTCAGAGTTGTGGGTAAGAGTCCTTCCTGAAGTACTTCTTTGCACGCACACTCTGTTTCAGCTCTTCATTCATCTTTCGAGTAAATCACCTTTTGGGTACAAAGGACGTTACACTCTGCAGTATTTGCCCTTCCTGCTTTGTTTGTATGTTTACGCGCTTATTATTATTTTTTGTTGCTGTTGTTGTTGTTTGTTTGTTTGTTTGTTTGTTTAGTTGGTTGGTCGTTGTTTTCATGTTTGTTTGTTTGTTCATTTGTTTGTTTAGTTGGATGGTTGACTGGTTGGTCGATTGTGTCTTGTTTGTCTGTTTGGTTGGTTTGTTGTCAGTTTGTTTGTTTCTTTATCTGTTTTACCTCTTTCCTCCTTGATTTCTCGACTGAGCGCTTATGATTTGCTTACATATATGTCAGTTACGCGTAATTTCTGAAACTGCCCATTTCATGAAATACGCACGATTTTGCTCATTTCGTGACATACACAGCAAAACTGGGCATTTCATGAAACGGCCAAACATAATTATACGTGTTAGTTTGAAGGCTTGATTCTTTCCATAAAGAGTTTGTTTTGTTACGGTGGAGACCCAACACTACCTGTGACTGTTCCGAGTATTTGCAGAGCAACACCTGAGACACCAAGATAAACATCCCTCCACCCGCCACGCCTCCCCCAGATTGCCTCCCATTCATACCACTCCCCCTCTAAACACACCACCGCCCGCCGTCCGCTAGTCACCGAAAAAAAAAAAAAAAAAAGAAGTCTGGACAGAGGCAACCCTGTTCCTGGTCCGTCGATAACTCTAGGCCCCTACGACGACTGCCAAGTCGGGCTAACCGAGACCGAGCCCTGATAAGTGATACCTAACAAGGAAAAAACAAAAATACTCGGTGACAAGGAAACTGGACAGTTGCGAACAACTTTGAGGTCCCCGTGTTATTTCACCGTGTGCGCAAAAGCAGTGAAAACTGTCGCATTCACCAGCACAGTACATTCTCAGCCTGTTTCGAGATTATTGCCTGCATGAATTGTCTCCCTTGCCGCAACACTGAGCACGCATTTTTCGTGGCAGAGCACAAAGCTGCCTCGAAAAATACATGCATGCTGCGGGTCTGTGTATACACGGGGGACAACTCATGCAGGCAATAATCTCGAAACAGGCTGAGAATGTACTGTGCTGGTGAATGCGACAGTTTTCTCCGCTTCCTGTGCTCACTGTGAAATAACACGGGGACCTCAAAGTTGTTCGCAACTGTCCACTTTCCTTGTCACAGAGTCTTTTTGTTTTTTCCTTCTTAGGTATCACTTAGCGCGGCTCGGTCTCGGTCAGCCCGACTTGGCCGTCGTCGGAGGGGCGTGGAGTTGTCGACGGACCCGGAACAGGGTTAGGACAGAGGAGCGTCGGCTGATGTCGAGCTGTCGCCGCTTATCTGTAGACGAATAACAAACTCTTTTGTGTATCGCTGTGGATAGCGGACTATTTGAGCGTCAGTCAGTGATTTCTCCACAAGAAAGAGCGTGTACACGGGGTGTAAGTCAAAATGGACGCGGCGTGTGTGTCTGGTGCTACTCCGCTTCAAACGTTTCCGGGCGGACGATGACTGCGGCTTTCGCGGAAAGCCCGTATGTTTGAAATACGACGGAGCATGCACACTGTCTTTGCATTGTAGTAACGCGTTAGTCACAGTCGTTGTCTGGTTGATAAACAACCCCTTTCTCAGTATCACGCCGACAGACCGGAGGACGCAGGAAACACTGTGTGCTACTCAGAATTGAAAATGGAAACACTCGGTGCTACTATTTTACTATTTCGAAACACTTCGTTCTGGCGGTGATAGTTTTGTAGCACCGGAAACACTGTCTTGTGTCCATTTTGACTCACCCTGTGGTGTGGCTTACACACACACACACACACACACACACACACACACACACACACACACACACACACACACACACACAACACCTATTATGCGCCTTGCAGTGCCGGACTGAATGTCATAGAGTCAGAAAGAGATACAGTTTCAAATCTTACGAACAACCAACTGACAAACTTCACCTTTTATATTACTTATATCAGTTTCAATTCCAAGCAGAAAATAAAAATGTTTTCTCTTATACCAACTCTTTCTCCTTTTTTTCCCCCGGCTGGGGCGCGCGTGCCGGTGTGCCAGGCTTGACGTTGAAGTCTAAAAGGGACTGCCTCAGTACTGGTCTCATCTTAAGGACTATCATGAGTGTTACGGTTAAAACTCTTAGTGTTTCTGTTCATAACATATTTCACAGCTGCAAGCAAAGGCAAAAATGCTGTATTTTCTCTCATTGCCCCGTCTTTGACATTAAAAGGAACAAAAACAAAAACAAACTGACGACACTTTGGAGAACAGAAGGCCTGATGTGTCTCTATTTGTGTGTCAGTTGTGAGCAAGAAACATCTTTAATTAAAAAATTATGCAGTTATACTTTTTACACGTTGCAGAGTCTTTGTCAGTCCGTAAGTTAAAACTGAGCTTCATTCCCACTTAGATGACACAGAACAACTGAACTCAGAATAGTTGTGTTCTTTTGTTTTGTTTTGTTTTTTGTTTTGTTTTTTGGGTTTTTTTTTGTTTTTTGGGGGGGGGTTGATGGGTTTGTTTTTTTTTTGTTTTTTTTTTGGGGGTTTTTTGTTTTTGTTTTGTTTTTGTTTTTTTTTTGGGGGGGGGGGGGTAAAAGAGTACCTTACACTACTATCTACGTATACTTGGGAAAAACACCCCAGGCCCTAGCCAAGCTTTAGAAGTGTCAAATCTATACCGTAGGTGCAACTGACTTGCAAAACAATTCCGCGAACGGCACGCACATTAAACTGACAACGCGGCAGGACTGCGTAATGACGCAGCCAGCATATGCATTAAGAAGATTACCTGACAATAGCCCGGCTAAAGTGGCTTTGAAAATTCTTCGCGTCGCGCATAATGAGACAGTCAGCAGTGTAAACTACGACGAGTCTAAGTAAACCATCCGACAAACTTGAGACATCTTGGATTTGCACGGTGTGCACTAAATCGCTAATGAATGCAGTTTAGGGCCAGGTCCTTCTCGAGGTTGTCTTCTCCTATGTCGTTTTGACACGAGGGGGGTGGGGGGGGGGGGAAGGAGAGGGAGGAGAGGGGGTGAATATCCCTGACTGGTGAAGTTTAGTACTGGATACGGATCTATAATTACCGTTGTTGCTGCATGTTTAGTGACCTTTTGGTTTAGTACGCGTACTCTTTGTGTGTGTGTGTGTGTGTGTGTGTGTGTGTGTGTGTGTGTGTGTGTGTGTGTGTGTGTGTGTGTGTGTGTGTGTGTGTGTGTGTGTGTGTGTGTGTTTTGGCAGCACGTACATCTCTTTGTTCTTTGTTTTTCTTGCTTGCTTTCTTTATTTATTTATTACTCCGATTGTTTGTTTGTTTGTTACCTCGTCATCTGTACTGTTATTTTGATGTCGGTTTGCACTGAGATGGAACTTTTCTAGTTTTACTGTCAGTGTCTGCTGGATATTTTGATCTGATTTCACTTTTCTCTCTCTCTCTCTCTCTCTCTCACACACACACACACACACACACACACACACACACACACACACACACACACACACACACACACACACACACAGAAAAGCAAGGGAGAGTACACCCATGGCCGTTATCGGCTTGCCCTTTATTGTGAGCGGTTGGCTCCCCTCGAGAAGCAACAACAACGAGAACTCTGACATGACAATCGTGTCAGTGCACAAATCCCCCCCCCCTCCCCAACCCCCCCTCCCCCTCCCCCTTGCCTGTGTAAGCTTGGCGACTAGAGCAACATATGACTTAAGTTCAACAGTACCGATCTGCCGACTGGTATGTTGAAAACGAGCCACTGAACTTCGCCGGGAGACATTCGCATTGTCAATAATTATATACACTATTCAAAAAAAGTTAAGGATCAGTTACAAAAACACCCGTAACTAAGCAAAGAAAAAAAAAACACACACACACACACAAAGCTGTGGCGCGTTTTCTGGTGGGATAATTTTGACTGTTTTGTTGCTGTTGTTGTTGTTGAATTTTGTTGATTCGTTGAGCCTCCGACACGGTGTACACGGGAAGTGAAAGTGCAGGATTGTTTTTGCTTTCACAGCGTCATGTGACGTATTGTTAACGCAACTGTGGAGTTTGGTTCATCTGTCTTAACGCGTTTATGAAATACAACCGTTTTAAAACACATGTGCAGTAGACGACTCCACTGTTGTCAACTGAATCAAAAGGGCCTAGCCCCCAGACTTCAACCAATCGCGTGCCGCGGCACAATGAGCACAACACATGACACGATTTTGCCAGACACACATAGTTCGATATGACTGAAACATGGAAAAAAGGCAGTAAGTCCGGTGAAGCCATTTGAGGAAAATGGCCATTCCGTCATCTCTTTTATCTTGAAATCACCCCCTTTCTCCATAAAATGACGTCATGGACGTACTGTGTCTTGCCAACACACCTCAGAGTAAACGGGCCGGGCTCTGGCCTCGGGGGGGGGGGGGGGGGGGGCTTGCCTAGTGGAGTCGTCTATTGAAAGTGGTCCTTGACTTTTTCTGAGCAGTGTATGACTCTACTTACATGTCCATGCGGGTGGGTAAGTGGGTGGGTTTTGGGGGGCTTTAACGTCCTTTTCCACCACATACAACATGTCCATGCATCTTGGAAGCGAGATCAACACCAGCAACTCCATTTCAGTCCAGTACAGGCCTGGCTTTCAGGTTTAACTGTTTGCCGGCCTGTCCCTTGCTTTTGTCGTTGGCGTCTTTGGACAGGAGGTACTTGAGGTACAGGGCCAGTCGCTGCCTCTGCTCCTCGTGCCTCTCAATGTCCCCCTCGTCGTCCATCCCAGGCCCCTTCCCCTCCGCAGCCGCCTTCGTGTTCGGAGTTCCGTATGTGTCGATTTCTTTGGGAATAGACTTCACACCGTTCGCTTTCCTGGAATGAAGGAGAGGATGGTAATGACGTTATTTTATTTTTATTTTGTTGTTGTTGTTGTTCTGTTTTGTTGGTTGTTGTTGTGGTTGTATTGGATCTTTTGGGATTTGTTTGTTTGTTTGTTTGGGTATGGACTTCACACCGTTCGCTTTCCTGGAATGAAGCAACTGATGATAGTG
>JACVVK020000224.1:607500-610000 GCA_018292915.2 Batillaria attramentaria
CCTTTTACCCAGATACACGTTAGTTGTCATTTTTTTTTTTTTTTTTTTGCTGCCCCAACTCTTTGCCAGCTCCAGTGGTGTTCCTCCCAGGTAATGGGTGGAACCCACGGAGGACTCGGAAGCTGGGACAATGTTTTTTATTTTTTTTATTATGCATGATGATGGAGATGAGGATGATAGTAAGATGATGCTATGGAGGTCCATGTGGTTTGGGACTGCGGGACAGGGCCGCATTCCACGCTTCCTGTCATAAATATCCCGGCAGTAACCAGGCCCGGGAACTACGGCACCTGCGGTGCCGGCCGTGTAATCATCCACATCATAAGACGTGTCATACTAAGGGAAGCACCCCCAAAGTCGCACCCGTGAAGTGGGTGAAACTCGGCTGTGTGGCAACAGCCTCCCCATTGGGCCCATAGCACACCCGCTCTGGGTAGGAGCCGACCTAGGTAGGAAAAATCCCGCTTGCCTCGGCTGGGATTCGAACCCGGGTCTCCCGGTCCATGATCCGAAGTGCTAACCACTTCACTACGGAGGCCGTTTTTTTTTTTTTTTTTTTTTGGTGGAATGTGTAGATATGTATTTCACCAAAGAAAGGCAAATCACTAAACCGATGACATGATTTTGTTTGTTTTTTGTTGTTTGTTTGTTTGGTCGGTTGGTTGGTTGGTTGGTTGGTTGTTTTATTGTTGTTTTTGGGAGGGGTCATCTCAGTCTTGCGGGAACTAAATCAACTGATGAGGCAATTTCCCTTTTTAGGGCCGATTAACCTGATAAAGTACTTTCAATGAAATTCATCATTTCAGTGAAAAGTTTTCTCAGTTCAGTCAACTTTTTGAGAACGGATTTTGGGTCGTGTTCGTTGAAACTGTCCATGATTTGAGTAGTAAGCCGTGCTTGTTAGGTATCGGGTAAAGTCAGTCATTGTTTACTTGAACAACTAGTTGATGAAGTCTGAAACACCGATACCGAGCCGTAAACATGTTTCGTTTTTGCCGGCCGTGTTGACACAAGAAGATCGGGCTGCCGCGCACCAGGCGTAGTAATATCTTTTTCTGTGGTTCTCTGCCAAAAGTTTACACCTGTGTTCTTTCTATCTATGTAGATAAAACCTCGGCAGAGGACACACAGAGATGGTTGTCACGTGATGTGTCACGTCAGTGAGTTATTTTCACTAGTGAAATTCCCGCACTTATATAACGGGAGAGATCGAAAGGGAAACGCCGGTAATGGATGATAACGAAGCAATAATGCATGATACACGTATTACACCGATCCAGGAAAAATATCAACGCCCCGCCAGGCGCACCTGTCGCATGGACGCGACTGTGCAAACATCCTAACTGATCTACAGCGCTGTCCGCCTGGCATTTCCATCACTGAGACGTAACACCCTAAACACGTCGCTCCGTCCATTAGCCTCTGAATTATTATTTTCACACTCCTGCCATCAGGAGCTTTCTCTGATATATTACGAGCAGATAAATCATGCACCAAACAACATTTTTTTTTTTTTTTTTTAGTTTACCGGTGTGACATGCTGAAATATGACACCAGGGGGCCCCACGTTGTGGGCGTTTCTAGAGTCATACGTGTCAATATTCCTGCGTATCGATAGTTCTACGATTGATAGTCCTACGTGTCGATAGTCAGGCGATTTTACGAATTTTGTTCCGATACGGCGATAGTAGAATTTTGATGGTCCTTCTCTCCGGCGATAGTGTTACGTGATGATAGTCCGGCGAGTTCACGAATTTTTCAGTTTTTCATCTGTAGTCCGTATTTGGATAGTCCTACGCTCAATAGTCTTACTTGTCGATAGTCTTTCGTGTTGATAGTCCGGCAAGTTTACGAATTTTTATCGATAGTCCGAATTTCGCGAGTCCTCCGCTCGATAGGACTAAAATACAATAGTCCTGCGTCTCAATAGTCCAGCGATTTTACGAAGTTTGTATCGACAGTCCGGATTTCGATAGTCATACGCTAGATAGTCTTATGTGTCGACTGTTAGTCCTACGTGTCGGTAGTCCGGCTATTTTACAAAATTTGTACCGATAGTCCGAATTTCGATAGTCCTACTCTCGATAGTCTTACGCACGTGTCGACAGTCCGGAGAGTTTAAATTTTTTATCGATAGTCCGAATTTCGATAGTCCTTAGCTCGATACTCTTACCTGTCGGTAGTCCTAGGTGTTGTTAGTCCGGCGAGTTTACAATTTTCTTTTTGTATTTGATAGTCCGAATTGCGATAGGACTAAAATACAATAGTCCTGCGTGTCGATAGTGTACGTCTATCGGTTACTATGCGTTACAGTGAATGTTTAGAGCCATATACGGTCATTGGTATCACGTGACACCTAATTACCCTACAACTGTAAACACGTACACGGTGCGGGCTGGCTCATTCCTCAGTGTACCAGGGGCCGCGCTTCTCCAGCCCCTGCGACGACGCCCAAATCGGGCTAACCGAGACCGGACTAAGCTTAGTAATGCCTAAGAAG
>JACVVK020000224.1:615000-690000 GCA_018292915.2 Batillaria attramentaria
GGAAAATCGGTGTCATGTATCACAGATCGCATACTGGGTTCGAACCCACGCTTTCCCGTGATAGCGATGACCGCCTCTCAGCAACCCACGGGGCACCAGGACAGCCAAGCGTTAGAGCGTTGGACTTTCAATGATCGGGTCGTGAGTTCGAATCCCTGCTGGGGCCTTATGTGGTGGAAAAGGACGTTAAAACTCTCGAACACGCACCCACCCACCCTCAGTAACGCACCTCAGTTCTACAGTCTTCCTTGCTCCACGAGTTCTGTGCCCCCCTTTCCCCGCCCTCCCACTCACCACCTAAATAAAACTTACTATAAAACAAATACAGGATTACATAGACAGGGTACCCCCCCCTCCCCCCTCTAGTAGAATAGATGCCCCTTCACTTTGTGTTTCAGACACCTACGACTGTGCCGTCAGCTGTGGTGGATTCTGCAATGCACATATTCCTACAGACGGTCTGCACGAACTGGCACGCATTGTGAAACCAGGTTGATTCAATTCAGTATTATCTTAACCACTGGCTGATGTACTCGGCTGTGTCCCGGGCTGATGATGTGATCTGTCTAATCAGTGTTTTCTCGTCTCCCTGTCTGGCGATGCGTGGTGGAAAAGGACGTTAGACTCCGATTTTCCGAGATTTCTTTCCGTCCATGCGGGTAAAAGCAAACACACACACACACATGCATAAACGGACGGTTTTGGGCAGATTGCGTTTGCGTGTGTTTCCGCGCGCTGAAAAGGAAACATGCACGGACATGAATGGACGGTTTTTATGCTGATTGCGTTTGTGTTTGCGTTTCCGGTCAAAAGGAAACACAGCGTAAGACCGTGAAGCACGGCCATAATTATTATTATTATTATTAGTTTAATCCTCTTTATTCCCTGGGGAACATAGGGCTACAACCACACTCCGCCAGCGCACTCGGTTCTGGGACGCCCTCTTTAGTTCGGCCCACGTCGTTCCGGCGGCCTTGGCTTCAGCGTCCGTACTCCTCCGCCAGGTCTGCTTCGGTCGGCCCACTTTGCGCTTTCCCTGGGGGTTCCAATCAAGGGACTGCCTGGTGACATTTGATGTTGACTTTCGCAGAGTGTGTCCGATCCATCCCCATTTCCTTTTCTTGATCTCCTGCTCGATGGGGACCTGTCTTGTTCCCTCCCAGAGGTCTTGGTTGGTGATCACCACTGGGTATCTGATGTTGAGAATGTTGCGGAGGCATCTGTTGATGAAGGTTTGCAGCTTGTGGGAGCTTGTCTTGGTGGTGCGCCATGTCTCCGAGCCATAGAGTAGGACCGACTTCACATTTGAGTTGAAGATCCGGATCTTGTTTCGCAGGGATAGGGCTGTGGATCTCCAGATGGGGCGCAGAGTGCGAAAGGCATGTCTGGCTTTGTTGGTGCGGCTCTTGATGTCCTCGTCTGTTCCTCCATCCTTGCTGACAACGCTGCCGAGGTAGGTGAACTTGTCCACCTCTTTGATGTCTTCCTGATGCAGCTGGATGGGGTCATGCTGTTTGTGGTTGACTCTCATGACTTCGGTCTTGCTGATGTTGATCTTGAGGCCGGTCTTCTCAGCTTCTTCGGCGACTCTGTTCAGCTTCTCCTGCGCATCTTGTTGTTTGTGGGAGAGGAGGGCGATGTCGTCCGCGAAATCCAGGTCCTCGAGCTGTTTGCTGAAGGTCCACTGGATCCCTGTCCTCTTGCCGTCGGTGGCTTGCCTCATGACCCAGTCGACCACCATCAGGAAGATTGTGGGTGAGAGGATGCAGCCTTGACGAACGCCGGTCCGTACTGTGAATGGTTCTGTCAGTTTCCCGTCGTGGATTACCTGGCAGGTGGCATCTTCGTACAGCTGTCGGATGATGTTGACAAACTTTGGTGGAAAACCGTAGTGAGACATCAGCTTCCAGATGACCTCCCTGTCAACACTGTCGAACGCCTTCTGGAAGTCAACGAAGGTGCTGTACAGGGGGGTCTGCCACTCCAGGGACTGCTCGATGATGATCCTCATCGTGGCTATGTGATCAGTGCAGGATCGGTCGTTGCGGAATCCTGCCTGTTCCTCCCGGAGTGTCTTGTCCAGCGCGGTCTTCAGCCTCTCCAGGATGATCCTGGTGAGAACCTTCCCTGGTATGGACAGGAGCATGATGCCTCGCCAGTTGCTACAGGATGAGAGGTCCCCTTTCTTTGGCAGCTTTACCAGGTGTCCCTTCTTCCAGTCTTGTGGCACGCTCTCGCTCTCCCAGATCTTCCTCAGGAGCGGGTGCAGCATGTCGGTGGAGGTCTGGATGTCGGCCTTGAGGGCTTCTGGTGGTATGCCGTCGGGGCCTGCTGCTTTGCCAGACTTGAGGGACTTGATGGCTTTGATGATCTCTGTCTTGGTAGGGGGGTTGGTGCTGATGTCGAGTAGCTGGGCTGCCGGTGGTATGTCTGGTGGGACTGGTGGTGGAGGCCTGTTGAGCGTTTCCTTAAAGTGTTCAGCCCACCTTGTCCTTTGGTCTTCCTCTTTGGTGATGATTTGTCCGTTCTTGTCTTTGACCGGTCTGGTGGGGTTGTTATTTTTCCCAGAGAGTGTCCTTGTTATTTCGTAGAGCCGTTTCATGTTCCGTTGTCCTGCTGCTGTTTCTGCTTCTTCTGTGAGGTCGTTGATGAAGTTCCTCTTGTCGTTCCTTGCGCTCCTCTTGACCTGCCGGTTGACGTCCCAGTATTGAGCCTGCAGGTCGCGCTTGTGGTCTTGGTCGTCAGTGTGGTTGATCAGGTCTTTCAGACGTTTCCTCTCTGTGATGAGGTCCCAGGTGTCAGATGTAAGCCACTCTTTGTGTTGTCTTGTCTTCTTTCCCAGCACTTTCTTGCATGTTTCTGTCCAGGTTTCTCGCAGGTCATGCCAGTGCTCCTCGATTGTCTCTTCAGGCAGTGTGTCGAGAGCGTTGAATCTGTTCCTCAGTTCACATCTGAAGGCGTTGGTCTTGACGCTCTCCTTCAGACTGTGCACGTTGTACTTGTGGGATGGTCTGTCTGCCTGGTCTCTGTAGGCCTTCAGCTTGATCTTGATCGCTGCAATGACGAGGTGATGGTCTGAGGCTGCATCAGCTCCCCGCTTTGCTCGGACGTCCAGCAAGCTTCTTCGCCACTTCCTGCCGATGGTGATGTGGTCGATCTGGTTTACAGTTCTTTCGTCCGGTGATGTCCAGGTGGTTTTGTGGATGGTCTTGTGGGGGAAGATGGTGCCTCCGATGACCAGGTCGTTGGTGGTGCAGAATTCTGTGAAGAGCTCTCCGTTCTCGTTCTGTGTCCCTGTTCCGTGTTTGCCCATGATGAGTTCTCTGTCTGTGTTGTCGGTGCCCACTTTGGCGTTGAGGTCTCCCATGAGGATCTTCAGGTCTCTTCTCGGTGCTTTGTCGAGGGCGGCTTGGAGCTGCTCGTATAAGTTCTCCTTTTCTTCCTCGTCCGCCACGTTGGTGGGGGCGTAGCACTGGAGGATGGTGACTTTCCTGCCCTTAGAATTGAATCTGGCGTTTAGGATCCTTGGTGACACTGGTTCCCAGGACAGTAGTGCTTGTGTTGCTTCAGGTGTCATCAGCAACGCTACTCCGTGCATGTGTGGCTGGCCGTCTTCGTGTCCGGAGTAGAGGATGGTGTCTCCGGAGGTGAGTCGTGTGCGTCCTGTTCCTGTCCATCTTGATTATTATTATTATCATCATCATTATTTATTCTCCTCTTGCGCAGGTGGTCTTGTGTGTATTGTGATGCGCGAGTCGTACCTTCATGATGTGGCGGAGTATAAGGACCGTCTGGAACCCCTGATGGCGCAGATGGAAGAGGCCCATGGAAACTTCACTCCCGGAAAATTGTCCCGAATTTCTCCTTTAACCGCAATGATGGCGTCGTCTTTCAGTTTGTTGTCTGTTAAAGGGAAGGTTTGAAGTTTGAATCCGGAATTCATCAAGACGTGGCTTTCATGCCACCAGAACAATTGTACGCAACTTATTTTATCGTTTTGTTTTGTTTTTTATTTGTGTGTGTGTGTGTGTGTGTGTGTGTGTGTGTGTGTGTGTGTGTGTGTGTGATTTTTCTTTCTCGTTGTGGTTGTTGGTTGTTGTTTTTGGCAATAAATGATTGCTTGGGAAGATGCAAGTGTGTTGCTCTCTCTCTCTCTCTCTCTTCCTTTCCCTCTGATGTACAGATATTTGCCGTCGATTTTAGCCCTGCTGGCTGACGACGTACAGCGGAGTTTCGCACTAAATCGGAATCTTACTGACGATGAGGCGGACATCGCTAATGCTGCAGCTTACTGCCCGGGCAGCACTAAAAACAACAAAACGAACCAAACAGAACCAAGAAATACAAAAATTGTAAAACAGGACGCAGGGAGGGGGGGGAGTGGTGGTGGTGGTGGGGGTTGGGACGGGGGGTTGGGGGGGGGTGCTGAAATTCAAAACTTTTATTTGAAAAAGGGTAGAAGATCTTGGTCTTTCAACAATTTTCAAACTTGTCATTTTAAAACAGAAAAAAAAATGTTGAAAACTGAATTCTGACGTCAACATTCAAACGTTTTTAGGAGTGAAACATTAAAATTGATAGAACACACACACACACACACACACACACACACACACACACACACACACACACACACACACACAAAACAACGATAAACTAAGTTGCGTGCAATTGTTCTGGCGGCATGGCAGCCACGTCGTGATGAATTCCGGATTCAAACTTCAATTTTTCCCTTTAACAGACAACAAAATGAAAGACGACGCCATCATAGCGGCTAAAGGCGAAATTCGGGACAATTTTCCGGGAGTGAAGTTTCCATGTCCCTGACTCTTCCATCTGCGCCATCAGGGGTTCCAGACGGTCCTTATACTCCGCCGCATCATGAAGGTACATCTCGCGCATCGCAATGCATACAAGACCACCTGCGCAAGAGGAGAATACGTTTTTTGTTTGTTTGTTTGTTTGTTTTTTACTAGTGTATTATCCCTTTCGGGAAATTCGGGCTGCCTCCCCCGGGGGAAGCGCGTCGCCGCGGTGCAGCGCCACCCAATACCTATCCTATATTGTTTACAATATTCCTGGGGGAGGAAAGCCGGATAACCCGGAGAGAAACCCCCGAGGAGCAGCCCGGTAGCCAGGAAAAACCGGCCAGTACCACATATCACAAGCTGGACCTGGGCTCGAACCCACGTTTCATCGCCGTGACATTGGTGACGGCCGTTCAGTAGCGCAGCGGCTAAATCCGACGCGCTACCCATTAGACCACAGCTCATCGCTTAATAATAATAATAATAATGATAAGTGTTTTCTTTTGTCCGGAAACGCAATCAAACGCAGTCAGCATTAACCCGTCCATTTATGCGTGTGTGTGTTTGCTTTTATTCACATAATAATAATAATAATAATTGTATAGGCACTTTACCCACTTTCATGAATCGGCTCAAAGCACCGCGAACTGAACCGCACGCTGACGTGAATCACACGCATTCTCTCACACACTGGACATAAACACATTACAATCACGTGGTGCGAAGGGTCAGCTCAGCTATTTAAATTTCGGAATTTAGAATTACATTTATTTTTCTAATTTGGTGGGCTGAACATTTTCTAAGCAGATGGCGGAAAGAAATCGGAGTTTAACGTCCTTTTCCACCACGTGTCGCCAAACAGGGAAACCAGGAAACACTTACTAGACAGATCACATCATGGTATGGTATGGTATGGTATGGTATGGTATGGTATGGTATGGTATTTGGTCTAGTGGTTAAGGCATCCGACTTCGGATCCTGAGCTGCCTGGTTCGAGTCCCCGGTGGGCAGGAATATGGTGGGATTTTTCCTTACCATATCGAGTCAAAGCCATGTGCAGACTCGTTTACGGTGCCTGTCTCGCCTTCGTGTACAGACGCACGCACATACATCAAGTGTGCACGCTAAAAATCCCACGTTCATCTTTCGAAGAAGAGTAGGCTGTGGCCGGTGTCGTGGTAAACAGAAATACTGTCGCACGCACCAGATTGAATAGCAGGGTGGAGGTTTGCACATAAAGTAGCGCTTAGCGGCAGAATCAGCTAGTGATTAAGATAATAATGAATCAACCTGGTTTCACAATGCGTGCCAGTTCGTGCAGACCCTCTACAGGAATGTGTCCATTGCCACAACCACCAGAACTTACGGCACAGTCGTACGTGTCTGAAACACAAAACAAATGCGGCGTCTATTCTATTAGAAGGGGAATTATGGATAATTCCATAATAAGTTATATTTAGGTGGTGAGTTGGAGGGCGGGGAATTGGAGGGGGGTAGAGGGGGGGGGGGGGCGCAGAACTCGTAGAGAGAGGAAGATTGTAGCATGTGCATTACTGAGGGTGGGTGGGTGTTCGAGAGTTTAACGTCCTTTTCCATCATTTTCAGTCCTAAAAACTCACTCCGGGCTGCCCGTGGAGGGCTTCTCTCCGGGACCTCCGGCTTTCTTTCCCCAACAAAACTCAAACAGCTAAATAAAGCATTTGGAGTTGCATATTTTGGAAACCCTTGAACCTTGACACTTACCATCGTCAATCGGCAGCCGGTCGTGGTCCAGATAGCAACAGAACTCCTTCGTGTACACGTTCTTCCTGCGAGCGGCTTCCAGCATTTTGTGACTCGGATCCAGACAGTGGAGTTTCTTGAACCCCAGCTTGTACAACTGCCAAAAAAACACGTGTTCAATTGCCAATATACAGCTGAAGTTTGTGGTGGTACTCAGATCAAGTCGATTATGTGAGCCTGAAATTCCAAACCACGCCAGTTCAATTTGGCTCCAGTTTTTTTTTTAATTAATGTTGTAGAGATCGCGAAAAGCCATTGCATTTTGATGAAAATTTCTAGACCATCCCAGAACATGAAGTTGCAGTAACGTCAGTAGATTACGTAACCTTGGAAAGTTTCCGTAGTTGCCAGTAAGTTGCGGAATGTTCTAGATCTGACCTGTTAGTATATAAGCAGCCCTGCACAGCGTTCTGGGTTCTTCTTCTTCTTTCATGAGTTTGTTCTCCACGCATCTTCTGTTAATAAAGTATTGGAGTTATATCCTGTTGTATCCCGTGTCTTCTCTGCGAGTGCACCGATAGAGCGACATAGCAGGAGTAAAATACAACAGTAAAGCTCCATATACTGTATATAATTGTCCTTAGTTGAACTTACCTCTTCGCCCACAAACCCGGTGCCTGCTGCCACGTCCAGTATCAGTTTGCTGTGGCGGTTCTCTGGGAAAAACTCCGCCACTGTCCGTGCAGCGATCACAGGACCTCGGTACCGCTGAGGGTTCAAGTACTGCGGATGAGAAAACTATGGAATTTGGACTGTTTTCACCACTCGCCAGTGCAAACTTTCAGTGAGTTAACTTCGAGTGCTTCACGTCCGAAAACAGTAAGCAAACAGACAGCGACAGTGTGAGTTATGACTTTCCATAACCCACTCAGTGGTTTACGAGTTCACAAAAACACACTCCAGTTACGTCATCGGAAATGTAGATTTCTGACCTTCTGCTAAAAACGCTGAAAATGGATAACAAAAAAAAAATAATAATAATAAATAAATATATAAAAATTTAAAAAATGAGGTGATGTTGACTGCATTTGGAAAGACATTGCAGAGAACAGCAAATCAGTAAACCATAGACAGTAAACCATCTATCTACGCAAACAATCGAACCATCGAGGGGCTAGTCTTTCGCCGTAAACCACGAGAACTAATCCGTTAAGCTCTATTTATGTGACCTGTTCTATAGATAAACCCAGGTTTTTGTTGTTGTTGTAGTTGTTGTTGTTGTAGTTGTTGTTGGTTGGTTTGTTTTGTTTGTTGTTTTTTATGTTTTTTGGTTGGTTCGTTTGTTGTTGTTGTTGGGTTTTGTGTGTGTGTGTGTGTGTGTGTGTGTGTGTGTGTGTGTGTGTGTGTGTGTGTGTGTGTGTGTGTGTGTGTATTCTACCTCTTCATATAGTTCTCCGCCGGTTGATGCGACCTTGTTGTAATAGTCAGTCACTTCTTTTCTTGTCATTCCCGGACGTAAAGCCGCAGCGTTGGCCATGTACGCCTCATCGTCTGTCAGATTCCGACTCGGCGCCAAACTCCGCAGTACGTCGTCAGTCATCAGGGGCTGAAGTCGACGGAAGATGATATTAGACTAATTAGTATGCCGGCCGAAATCACCCTGGAATAAAACAAAACAAAACAAAAACAAAACAACAAAAAACAACAAAAAACAGCGAAACCTGTCCAGCTGACTCACGTCTTCACGCCGACACTACCACCTGTCTATATAAGAGCCATTTGGTCTTAACTTTTTAAAGAGATGTCCTTGTTCTTCGTTTAGGCAAAACAGACAACAACAACAACAACAACAAAACATCTCTTGGGGAAACGTTAGAAACAATAGATGACGTATACATAGCCGGTTAACCGGTTTTAAACTTCGGTTTTCTATTGGAAAAACCGGTTTGAGAAATCGTACCGGTTCCACCCTCTAGTTAGCCCGACTTGGCCGTCGTCGCAGAGGCCTAGAGCTATCGACGGACCCGGAACAGGGTTGGCGTAGTTGGTACTACATGCCCCGGAAGCTGTTAGTGTCCTGTAGCCTTTGAATAGAAATTATTTGGGGCTATTGCTAAGCGCTTGAAGCTTATAATAATCATACCTGAACAACTCACTTCACTGGCCTGGCCGCCGTGTACACCTCAGTGTCTGTGCTGATTTTGTGATGTGCACGGCTGAAGCAGTGGAAATGGAGCGACACAGCTGTTGACTGAAGATTTGTGATCGACATTGTCAACTGCTAGCTTTTCTATTGGCTTTTCGCATGGTCATAAAGCTGCCACAGCCTTGTGCCGAACAGCACAAACAAGATGGCCAACAGCCCTATATGTTTGTTTCCATTCAGCGACCTGCTCAGGTCGCCACGTCATCATCGTCACCATAACTGTAGTGCAGGATCAGCCATATAACATGACCTTCAACATAGCTGAATCGCAGGACCAGCCGTACACCATCACCTTTACAACAAATGTATTGCAGGACCGGTCATACATCACCTTAAGTACATCTGTATCGCAGGACCAGCCGTCCACCACCACCTTCACCACAACTAGGTCACAGGACCAGCTGCACATTAACACCTTCACCACTATACCGCAGGAGCAGCAGTTCCACAATTCTCAAACTGTATCACAGTACCACAACTAGGTCACAGGACCAGCTGCACATTAACACCTTCACCACCACTGTACCACAGGACCAGCAGTGCCACAATTCTCACCACAACTGTATCACAGGACCAGCTGTACACCGCCACCTTCACTACAACTGTATCGCAGGACCAGCTGTACACCGCCACCTTCACTACAACTGTATCGCAGAACCAGCTGTACACCATCACCTTCACTACAACTGTATCGCAGGACCAGCTGTACACCGCCACCTTCACTACAACTGTATCGCAGGACCAGCTGTACACCGCCACCTTCACTACAACTGTATCGCAGGACCAGCTGTACACCGCCACCTTCACTACAACTGTATCGCAGGACCAGCTGTACACCGCCACCTTCACTACAACTGTATCGCAGGACCAGCTGTACACCGCCACCTTCACTACAACTGTATCGCAGGACCAGCTGTACACCGCCACCTTCACTACAACTGTATCGCAGGACCAGCTGTACACCGCCACCTTCACTACAACTGTATCGCAGGACCAGCTGTACACCGCCACCTTCACTACAACTGTATCGCAGGACCAGCTGTACACCGCCACCTTCACTACAACTGTATCGCAGGACCAGCTGTACACCGCCACCTTCACTACAACTGTATCGCAGGACCAGCTGTACACCGCCACCTTCACTACAACTGTATCGCAGGACCAGCTGTACACCGCCACCTTCACTACAACTGTATCGCAGGACCAGCTGTACACCGCCACCTTCACTACAACTGTATCGCAGGACCAGCTGTACACCGCCACCTTCACTACAACTGTATCGCAGGACCAGCTGTACACCGCCACCTTCACTACAACTGTATCGCAGGACCAGCTGTACACCGCAGCTGTACACCGCCACCTTCACTACAACTGTATCACAGGACCAGCTGCACACCGCCACCTTCACTACAACTGTATCACAGGACCAGCTGTACACCATCACCTTCACTACAACTGTATCACAGGACCAGCTGTACACCATCACCTTCACTACAACTGTATCACAGGACCAGCCGTACACCATCACCTTCACTACAACTGTATCACAGGACCAGCTGTACACCGCCACCTTCACTACAACTGTATCGCAGGACCAGCTGTACACCATCACCTTCACTACAACTGTATCGCAGGACCAGCTGTACACCATCACCTTCACTACAACTGTATCGCAGGACCAGCTGTACACCATCACCTTCACTACAACTGTATCGCAGGACCAGCTGTACACCGCCACCTTCACTACAACTGTATCGCAGGACCAGCTGTACACCATCACCTTCACTACAACTGTATCGCAGGACCAGCTGTACACCGCCACCTTCACTACAACTGTATCACAGGACCAGCTGTACACCATCACCTTAACCACAATTTTATCGGGACCAGCTGTACACTATCACCTTCACCACTACTGTATCAGGACCATCTGTACACAATCACCAGCTCCACAACTGTACATGTATCACAGGACCAGCTGTATATCATCACCTTCACCACAACTGTGGCCACTATAAAGACACGCTGAGAAAATGAAACATTCCCATGAACTTCAGTGGACACCAAGTGGGAGAGACAGCTGGGTTATTTTGGGCAGTTGTGAGTTTGATTTTTGCATTTTCCTCTTATTAAATATCAGCTTTTGATCTTTTGAAATTGTCAGTGTTTTATCTTTATTTCTGCAGAGTGGCTTTAGTTTCACCAGTCAAAGCTGGTCATGACAAAATGTTTGATAATTCACTCAACTCTTCAGTGGAAGCCAAGCTAAGAAATAAAGTTGTACATTAAATGCTTTCTTTGCTGTAATTGAAACTTTTTAATACATTGCATGTTTATGTATTCATTCCTCATCAAATCATTGTTGTCAATAGATCTGTATTGCAGGACCAGCCGCATACCATATCATCTTAACCACAACTGTATCGCAGAAACAGCCCTACACCATCATCATAAACACAACTGTATGGCAGGAACAGCTGTATACCATCACCTTCACCACAACTGTATCACACGACCAGCTCTACACTATAACCTTCACCATAATTATCTGTATCGCAGGACCAGCCGTACACCATCACCTTAACCACAACTGTATCGCAGGACCAGCCGTACACCATCACCTTAACCACAACTGTGTCACAAGGCCAGCTGTACACCATCACCTTAACCACAACTGTATCACAAGGCCAGCTGTACACCATCACCTTCACCACAACTGTATCGCAGGACCAGCCGTACACCATCACCTTAACCACAACTGTGTCACAGGACCAGCCGTACACCATCACCTTAACCACAACTGTATCGCAGGACCAGCCGTACACCATCACCTTCACCACAACTGTATCGCAGGACCAGCCGTACACCATCACCTTCACCACAACTGTATCGCAGGACCAGCCATACACCATCACCTTCACCACAACTGTATCGCAGGACCAGCCATACACCATCACCTTAACCACAACTGTATCGCAGGACCAGCCGTACACCATCACCTTAACCACAACTGTATCGCAGGACCAGCCGTACACCATCACCTTCACCACAACTGTATCGCAGGACCAGCCATACACCATCACCTTCACCACAACTGTATCGCAGGACCAGCCATACACCATCACCTTCACCACAACTGTATCGCAGGACCAGCCATACACCATCACCTTCACCACAACTGTATCGCAGGACCAGCCGTACACCATCACCTTAACCACAACTGTATCGCAGGACCAGCCGTACACCATCACCTTAACCACAACTGTATCGCAGGACCAGCCGTACACCATCACCTTAACCACAACTGTATCGCAGGACCAGCCGTACACCATCACCTTAACCACAACTGTATCGCAGGACCAGCCGTACACCATCACCTTAACCACAACTGTATCGCAGGACCAGCCGTACACCATCACCTTCACCACAACTGTATCGCAGGACCAGCCGTACACCATCACCTTCACCACAACTGTATCACAAGGCCAGCCGTACACCATCACCTTCACCACAACTGTATCACAAGGCCAGCCGTACACCATCACCTTCACCACAACTGTATCGCAGGACCAGCCGTACACCATCACCTTCACCACAACTGTATCGCAGGACCAGCCGTACACCATCACCTTCACCACAACTGTATCGCAGGACCAGCCGTACACCATCACCTTCACCACAACTGTATCGCAGGACCAGCCGTACACCATCACCTTCACCACAACTGTATCGCAGGACCAGCCGTACACCATCACCTTAACCACAACTGTGTCGCAGGACCAGCCGTACACCATCACCTTAACCACAACTGTGTCGCAGGACCAGCCGTACACCATCACCTTCACCACAACTGTATCGCAGGACCAGCCGTACACCATCACCTTCACCACAACTGTATCGCAGGACCAGCCGTACACCATCACCTTCACCACAACTGTATCACAAGGCCAGCTGTACACCATCACCTTAACCACAACTGTATCGCAGGACCAGCCGTACACCATCACCTTAACCACAACTGTATCGCAGGACCAGCCGTACACCATCACCTTAACCACCACTGTATCGCAGGACCAGCCGTACACCATCACCTTAACCACCACTGTATCGCAGGACCAGCCGTACACCATCACCTTAACCACCACTGTATCGCAGGACCAGCCGTACACCATCACCTTAACCACCACTGTGTCGCAGGACCAGCCGTACACCATCACCTTAACCACAACTGTGTCACAGGACCAGCCGTACACCATCACCTTAACCACAACTGTATCGCAGGACCAGCCGTACACCATCACCTTAACCACAACTGTGTCACAGGACCAGCCATACACCATCACCTTAACCACAACTGTGTCACAGGACCAGCCGTACACCATCACCCTTAACCACAACTGTATCGCACGACCAGCTGTACACCATCACCTTAACCACAACTGTATCGCAGGACCAGCCGTACACCATCACCTTAACCACAACTGTGGCCACTATGACAAAGCTGAGAAAATGCAACATTCCCCTGAACTTCAGTGGACAGACAGCTGGTTTATTTTGTGCTGTTGTAAGTTTGACTGATTTTCGGATTTTCCTCTTGTTTATTATCCGCTTTTATTATTTTGAAATTGTTTGTGTTTTATCTTTATTTCTGCAAAGTGGCTTTAGTTTTGTCAGTCAGAGCAGGTCATGACAAAATGTTTGATAATGCTAGCTAGTTGTGGTCAACTGTTCAGTGGAATGCTTCAACAAACCTCGACTGTCACAGTCGTCATCTGTTGTACATCCAGTTCAATTTTTATATACCAGTTTTCATGATCAGCATTATGCATGTCTGATTAATTAGTTAGTTAGTTATTTAGGGCTTAACGCCGCGCAAGCAACAAAGGCTAATTCGCGGCTCATGAAAGTCCCTTCCTGCCAGGTCCTATAAAACATAAAAATTCCCACTTTAAAACAAGATATAAATAAATATGAAAAATCTATCGGGTCTAAATGAGAAAAAAAAAAATTAACATAGGTGGTCAGTGAAAGACTGAATATTTGAAGTCTATAATTTATAGAACAGGTTGACCTCTTTCAGGAAACTGAAGATGCTGTCGGGACATGTCTGATTAAAGGTACGTGTTGATGGTTCCAAGCTTGCATCTTGACTTGGGCTGCATGAATTAACTTCTTAAGCGTGTGCATGCATATTTTGGTCTGCTTGAAAAGACTTCTAACCTTGCCAGTATATGTTATGTACATGTATTGTGCACTTAGGCAGTTGGTCATCTCTCTTTTCCATTATGTATGTTGTGTGCATCATTAACTCTTTGACGACGGAACGCAATTTCTGACACACGATTTCCTATAGGAAATCGTGTGTCAGAAATTGCGCTCCGTCGTCAAAGAGTTAAGGGATCTTACTAGCTTGTGAAGCCGTTGTATGCCTGCTGGTCAGGTTCTTCACTTTTGTCATCGTCATTGTAAATGTAGATTTAAAGCTGAAATTGCAATGACTATTAGTCCTGAGGCTGGTATCGTGACACAGCGTATACTCATACAAGAGGAATACACGTTTGTGTGTGCGTGTGTGCGTCTCGTCTGCGCATCCCACCCCCACCCTCCTCCCCCCACACATGCACACACACACACACGCGTGCACACACACACACACACACACACACACACACACACACACACACACACGGGCACCGTTGTAAAGAACATTTTATGTTTTTGCTTTTCTGGCGTGGTATCCATTGAACAGATCGTGCCTTGATACACGGTACATGGACTTCGGTAAATCGTACAATGTGGATGTAGGCAGACCAAGAAGAGGCGAGGCCTGTGTGAACTGAACTGCTAAAACTGCTGGGAAAAACCCTGTTCTTCGGATTTCGGGTCCTGAATTCTTTACAGTCGAGATGACTGCTGACTGTTTTTTGTTTTTTTGTTTGTTTGTTTGTTTGTTTTTTTAAGATGCATGTCTGGATGATTCCCCTTTACCCCTCCCCTGTGTTGTCTGTTGCTGGATCCGGAGAGCCGGGATCAGCCGATTGGTATTGCGTTGTCCTTTCAGTGCTCGGGTCATGAGTTTCAATCGCGGCTGGGGCCAAATATTTGTGCTGGCATTTTCCTCGTTGTCCCGTCTTTGATATCGCCCCTACGTGGTGGAGAAGGACGTTGAACTCCCAAACTGACACTCCTCAGTGCACTCACCCGCCAACTCACTGACTTGAACCGCCAATGATCAGCAGTACAGATACTGACATGTTCTAGTCCATACCGGCGTGCAGACCCAAAATGACACGCGTGTGAAAATACTGAGTTTGGCCCGAAAACGACAAAGTGTGTGTGGTGGTGGTGGTGGTCGGGGGGTGTGGGGGTGGGTGGGATTTCAATCGTTTCAGTCTTACTGACACTCAGTGACATAACTGGGTCTAGCACCCCCTTCAGGAAAAGAACTCGGAACATATTGCATTCAATGTGATTTCTGCAGGCTGGACAACTTCAAGAGAAATCATACGATGAGCTGTGGCTGCCTAAAATACACCAGTAATTTGAATTATCAGTTAAATATCATGTCAGGCTCGTGTGTGTGTGGGGGGGGGGGGGGCAGGGTTTGTCATAACTCGGGAACCAAGCCAATGATACGACATCGACCTCTTAGCCACGTGACTGGGGTTAGGTTTGTCAGAAATCGCGGTTTATTACTTAACTGCCCCTGCTTCACTCGAAACCTTTGTGCTATCAGGGTTACGCGGTTGACAAACTTACGCCTCCCTGAAATCGCTGCTCCCTTTAGACTCTTTTAGGTTTCCTTGATCAGAAGAGCTTACAGCACAAGGGTCATCCGCGAACACTCACCAACACATGTTAACGAGCATTTGAGACGGGCAGCGGAGCAAGGAGGGGAAAAAATGTGAGTGTGTGTGTTGCGCATTTGCGTATGCGATTTCTTGGGAATCGCGCTGCAGGCTGTCACAATGGAATCCCTTTGTTTTGAGGTGTTCCGTAAGTGTTCAAGCGGACACAAAGTTTCCGTCCTCACAGCAGACGCATTGTAAACGCTTTCCGAAAAATCCGGATAACATGGATGAATCGGAAAGACAGCTGTTTGTGCTCTTTCCGTTGCAACCGGTGCGTCCGGATAATGAAAGTTAGGGGCTGACACGGAGACACACAAGTAAAGATTCGAGGCCAGTGCCGGGTCCTACTAATTACCGAAAACAACCGAAAACGACCGAAAACAACCGAAAACAACTCTTAATACGGGTAGAACGCATTTAAAACATAGAAATAACAACACATAACCATGATTAAAGGTGAAAAAGAGGCCTTAAACTAGTTAAAAGGAAAAAAGTACTTATTCACTCCAAGAGAACAAGACGAAATGAACGTGTCTCCCAAGGGAAGCGACTCTGGTCCGGACTGGTTATTTTCTGCAATATCACCTTTTTTTTTCCTTTTAGCTATTTTAAGGTCACTTTTTTCACCTTTAATCATGTTTGTGTGTTGTTATTTCTATGTTTGAACCGCGTTCTATAAATATTAAGAGTTGTTTTCGGTTGTTTTCGGTCGTTTCGTTGTTTTCGGTAATTAGTAGGACCGCTGTGGTACCGAATCATTTTATTTACCTACACTCAAGATTCAAAGATTTTATTCCTTTCTCCCCATTTGGGGTATGGAGGAATGTCAAGTAGTGCATCATACATGATTCTCATACGTACTGTAACAGGGGCGTAGGAACCACGGGGGCCCTGGGGGCCCAGGCCCCCGTTCGATTTTTGGAAGGGGGGCCCGAATATCTTTTGGCCCCCCTTGCTTTTGATAAGAGGAGAGGGGGCCTACCAGTGGTGGGGCCCTCCTGCTCTGCTGTCGCAGGACACAATCCTTGGCAGTCCACACACACACACACACACACACACACACACACACACACACACACACACACACACACACACATACACCATTCACCCCGGCCGTATGGCTCACCCGACTTAGTGGGGCCCCCTTCCTCTCAGCATCTTCCTACGCGCCTGGTACAGAATTACAAAAACACATGTAGGACGGAAGAAATCACAACAGTCCAAACTGCACATCGCATATGTTACAAAAGAACCAACTCGAAGCAAAGACCAACGCCGATTTGTTGTCTGCTCCCGCTGCTCCTGATCCAGGCGTCTCAGAGTTCGTGTTTGGTAAAGTGTTTCAGCTGGTGGATAAATTGATTGATTTTTTCCCCGATTTTTTTATTTTTTTATTTGGGGGGGGGGGGGGGGAGGCATTTGATATTGTTGGTTTGTGGCCTTTTAAAGTTAGATGGAACAGTATCTCCATCTTAGAATACATGCCGGCAAAGAAATGTTTGATATACGAGAAAAACAAAAATGCAGTTCTTCTCGGTGTTTCTGATTTCAGATTGCTGGTTTATCATTTGAAGATGATTCCAACTGCAAGGTTTGAAAAGTCTTTTTGTTTGGTTTTTTGTGCGTGTGTGATTGTGGTGCGCCATGCAATAAACATCTCTTTGTCTTTTTGGCTCCCTTGTGTAACAATGGGAGTCTATGTAATAACCCTCCGTCGTCTGTCTGTCTGTCTGTCTGTCTGTGTGTGTGTGTGTGTGTGTGTGTGTGTGTGTGTGTGTGTGTGTGTGTGTGTGTGTCCAGAAAACTTTAACGTTGTCGTTTTCTCAGAAACTACAAACAGCAGAGACACCAAACTTGGCATGCTGATAGACAACCATAAGACCTTTCAAAATATATCATTTTGAATGACCTTGACTCAAGGTCAAGGTCACTAACGCTGTCTGTTTGAAAATTTTACATTGGCATTTTCACGGAATCTACAAAGACCAGAGCTTTGAAACTTTGCATGATGATAGACATTGATAAGAACTTTACAGTTATGCATGTATTCAATGGCCTTGTGTCAAGGTCAAGGCCATACAAGCTATTTTTGTGAAACCTTAACATTGGCATTTTCTCAGAAATAACAAAGAGCAGAGGCGCCAAACTTGGCGTGCTGATAGACAGTGAAAAGACCTATGCAAACAAACCATTTTAAATGACCTTGACCCAAGGTCAAGGTCATTAAAGCAGTTTGTTTGGAAATTTTTATATTTGCATTTTTTTGGAATCTAGAAGAACCAGAAGCATCAAACTTTGCATGATGATAGACATTGGCAACACCTTCACTGACATACCTGTGTTCAAATGACTTTTAGTCAAGGTCAAGGCCATGCAGGCTGTTTTGGGGAAACTTTAACCTTGGCATTTTCTCTGAAACAACAAATAGTTGAGGCACCAAACAAGGCATGATGATAGACCGCAATGAGACCTACCTTTCTGAAGGTCAAGGTCATTAAAGCTGTCTGTTGTGAATTTTAACATTACCGTTTTCAGAGGAACTACAAATACTAGAGGCGTCAAACTTGGCATAATAATAGACATTGATGTAATCTCATTTTAATGACCTTGACCCAAGGTCAAGGCCATACAAACTGTTTCGGGGAAAATTGTAATATTGCCAGGAACTCGGAACGCCAGAGACACTTTACTTGCCATGATGATAGATAGTGATAAGAGCTTTACAAACATACACTTGTGAATGACCTTGACCCTTGTCACAAGGGAGCCATGGAGGCTTTTGCCTCTCTAGTTGTCTCTGTCAGCATGTGCAGGATGACTCACAGCTGATTTGATTTTAGTCGAGGAGTCTTCATGCAAGATGTAGCCACAGCAATTACTTAATTTGCTGATACAGTGCATAATAATAAATAATGATAATAATAATGAGTATTAATGTATAGGTGCTTTTCCCAGTTTCGTGAATTGGCTCAAAGCGCCACAAACTGAACCCAACACGCACGCTTACGTGAATCACACGCATTCTCTCACACACTGGACATAAACATGTTACAATCACGTGGTGCGAAGGGTCAACTCAGCTATTTAAATTTCGGAATTTAGAATTGCATTTATTTTTCAAATTTAGTGAGCTGCACATTTCCAAAGCAGAGGGGGAGGAAGCCGGAGTACCTGGAGAGAACCCCTAACAATCGGCCCGAATGAACTCATTAGACTCATGTTGGTGGCATTTATGTGTGTCTTCCGTTTTGCAGATCACTCGTCAGGCTACAAGTTTTCTTGAAACATGTAAGTATTTTGACTAGGAATGTAAAGCTAATTGTGGAAAAAAAATAAAAAGAAGCAACCTGTGGACTGTAAGACATATTTCGCTGGGTTTGCAGTTTATATTCCTAATTGGAGAATGACAGTTAAGATAGAAACTGTCTTGGGACTGTTGCCACTGTGCAAATCTATGCTTAAAAAAAAAAAAAAAATGCATCTCCATCATCATGCATAATAAAAATTGCCCCAGCTTCCGAGCCCTCCGTGGATTCCACCCATTACCAGGGAGGAACACCACTGAAACCGGCAAAGAGTTGTGGCAAAAAAAAAAAAAAAAAAAAATGAACAAAGCAAAAAACACTTATTGTAAACACACAATTCATGTTCCTTTACTGTCTTCATTTTTTAATTTGTTTTCTCATAAAAAGATGATGACATTTTGAAAGGGAAAATGGAAACAAAATTCTGTGAAAAAAAGATGATCATACTGATTTTTTTTTTTTTTTTTTGAAAAACGCAGCTGTGGAACCGTTTCAAAATTTCATGTTGGAACTGACCTCAAATGTATTTGTGTTTGTTGCAGAGGATGGCTCAGCTGTCAAGCCAAGCAGGAGATGAAGTGTTGTTCCAGTCTGTCAGAGACAAACGTGTCATCATTCTCAACCGGCCAAAGGCTTTAAACACTCTGAACCTCTCCATGGTCCGACAGATTTATCCCAGAATGTTGGTTAGTGGTTAGACCAGAGGGATATACAGATCTCTCTCTGTCTGTCTGTCTGTCTCTGTCTCTGTCTCTCTCACTCACACACACACACACACACACACGCACACGCACACGCGCGCGCGCGTGCGCGCACACACACACACACACACACACACACACACATACATACACACACAAAGTTCAGTTCGGTTCAAGATGGTGTCTGCACTCGGAGAAGCCCACACATGCTCCACCAAATCTTTCAGTAATCTCCCCATTGTCCTCTTTGGGACTGTTCTAATGTTGGTTCGGTTTACACGGTACCTGTTACACACACACACGCACGCGTGCACACACACACACACACACACACACACACACACACACACACACACACACACACGCACACACACACAGACTCACAAGCATGCAGTTTATCAGTGCTCATGCAGTTAGAAAAATAGTATCAGTAAGGCCGGTGCCAGGTTGTATTTTTCTCCTTTTTTTTTTTCCTTTTTTTTAACGTACTTCAGTCGTTTGATACTTGGTGTTTTGAGCCTTTGCTGACGTTCATATTCTGCAAGAGGTGTGTGTGTGTGTGAGAGAGAGAGAGAGAGAGAGAGAGAGATACACTCCATGGGATGAAATTGTCCTCTGCTGGATTTCAGGAGTGGGAGTCGGATCCAAATGTCTCCATGGTTCTGATCAAAGCGGCAGGGGAGAAAGCGTTCTGTGCCGGAGCGGACATCAGAGGTTTGGAAACTCAGTTTTTACTTCGGCACCATAATGGTCAACAATAGTAATATACACTAATCCAAACACACTGTTTCCATTGTTCGTTCGTGAACATTTTCATCTTTGAGATGCTGTCACTGTGCAGGTGTCTGTGTTACGTGTGGAAATATGTTGAAGAGCCCGTCGTCTTATCGAGGTGAAACGATGACACACAGGCGAAACAAATCCTCATGTAGCGAGTTCTTGTGGACTGCACGTTGTCTCTCACTCACAGAAGACGTGAGCACGTAGAAAAGTTATAACCGAGTGGAGTTTATTACAGCACTTCTCTGGTGTTACACAGCACTTTCAAGCTTCGCAAATACAAGCTTCTCTCATGCACACACACACACACACACACACACACGCACATACACACACACACTCACACACACACACACACACACACACACACACACGCAAACATCTCCGGGCCTTGTATACAATTACAGTATTCTAGTACATTCTCGACCACTCTTATAACAGAACCAATCAAAAATCAGAACGCGAATCACCTTATTACTATTTTAAAACTAAAGAAGAATCCACAATAATCAAGTACATGCCCGCTGAACCTAGGCGCGTTATATAACACCTTCTAATCGTAAACAAGTCAGAACAAAGCGATTTGCACGAAATTTCCGAGCGATTCAGCCCTTGGCCCTAAGTGCATACATGTACCGCCGCACGAGGCTAAACAGGCTACAGTCAAACCAAGGTCACCACTTCTCGGATACTCGTGATAACAAAAGAAACTTCTGGATCACATGAAACAGATTTACAGTACTAAAACAGAATATGAACTAAAGGTAGCAACTTCTCTGTCTCACTAAACTACAAAAAACATTACAGCTGTTATCCTACAGCATACAAAACACAACACAAACCAAAGGCAGAGCCACGCTCGTAACAGTCTGAGTGGCTTAAATTGATGTGCCAGACACCACCAAAACAGCTCAGAACAATTTGTAAGCATAAAAATCTTGAAAAGTGAAAAGTGGGCCTTTAATATTGATAGGAATAAGGAATATGTTTGTGCACATGCTGTTATTCTTCTGTTTAGTTTCTGTCTGACTGTGACCTCTATTTTGTTTCAGCTATTGCTGAGGCAGGGAAAAAGGGAGACGACCTGGCAAGAGATTTCTTCAAAGAAGAATATATGCTGAATTACAAAATAGGTATGTATACAGCAGCACTTCAGATGTACGGAGGGGGAGGTGGGGGGGGGGGGGGCAAATGAATTTGCCGAATGAAAAATGAAAAAAAAAGAAAGATAAGTGTGCATTTCTTGTTTTCATTTTGGTATTTATGTTTTTTTCCCAAGGTACCTACAAGAAGCCATACATTGCAGTCATAGACGGTATTTTAATGGGAGCGGTAAGTAACTTAATTTTTTTCCCTTTAGTTTCTTATTATCTACTGTCTTATTGTTGTCACCTTAACTGCTGATGGTGGCCGGTGAAGATTATTTTGCTATTCAAGCTAACTTTGCTGTTGAAAACCCCTCCGCGAAAGTTGTAGAATAGTGAACAGGTGGGAATTAGGTTGTGTGTGTGTGTGTGTGTGTGTGTGTGTGTGTGTGTGTGTGTGTGTGTGTGTGTGTGTGTGTGTGTTTTTATCGAAGGAGGAGCAGCCATTGTAATTTCCCTTTTTATGGGAATAAAATGTCTTATGCAGGGATGGATTTAACTGGTAATTACCGGTAAAATACTGGTTTGAACAGGAAAATACTGGTTGGAAAATCAGTAGCCAGTAGAACCTACCGGTTCTTATTTTGTTTGACTGGTTTTTAAAAAAAAGGAAAAGAGAGGGAAAAAAGTCTCTGAGTCAGAGAGAGAGAGAGAGCCGTGCCGAGATGTACATGTAGTAGTGAGTGTATGACGCCTGTCATTTAATTAATTGACAAACACCGTAACAGTTACAGGTAGCAATTAACTCATCACTGCATTCGTCAGCAGATTTTCGGTGGCAAAATTAGTTACTGGTTTCCGTGACTGGCCTACCGGTTCGCGTGCGAGTAGGTTTGTTTACTGTGATGTCGTACCGGTTTGGGAAATGCCTAGCGCGATCACTGTTATGTCTTATGTGTGTGTGTGCATGTGTGTGCATGTGTGTGTATGTGTGCTCAGTCATATACGGCTCCCTGTCATACGGGTCCTACTAATTACCGAAAACAACCGAAAACGACCGAAAACAACTCTTAATACGGGTAGAACGCATTTAAAACATAGAAATAACAACACACAAACATGATTAAAGGTGAAAAAAGGCATTAAACTAGTTTAAAGGGGAAAAGTACTTATTCACTCCAAGAGAACAGGACGAAATGAACGTGTCTCCCAACCTGAAGGGAAGCGACTCTGGTCCGGACGGGTTATTTTCTGCAATATCACCTTTTTTTTCTTTTAGCTTTTTTAAGGCCACTTTTTTCACCTTTAATCATGTTTGTGTGTTGTTATTTCTATGTTTGAACCGCGTTCTATCCGTATTAAGAGTTGTTTTTGGTTGTTTTCGGTCGTTTTGTTGTTTTTGGTAATTAGTAGGATCGCTGTCATACGTGCTAAATAACATAGTACTAGTAGTATAATAGATAGTATCCAGGCCTGTATAATATGTAACTTTTATTGTGATAATCATGGAGTACACACCTACCACTGTCTTGTTTTGCATAGTTATGTACAGTATTGTAATGTTCTTGTAAACATGATATATGACAAAAACAGAATAAAAGAAAAAAGAAAAAAACAAAAAAAAAAGAACAGATTATTTTGCTGATGAACAGAACACGCAACTGTCTCATCGTAAGATCATTATCTGCTGTCAGTGTGTGTCCTAAAAGTTTACAATGGTTCCTCTCTTGGCAGGGTGTTGGGCTGTCCGTTATTGGAAAATTCCGGGTGGCGACAGAACGCACGCTGTTTGCCATGCCAGAGACTGCCGTTGGTAACTACAAACTTTCATTTGGTGTAGTAAAATCCCTCCCTTTTTTTTTCTCCCCCCCCCCCCCCCAAACTGGTCATAGTTTGCTGTAGGTTCTCCTGAATATTCTAAAATTATGATTGCATACTTATATTGTCATTGGGCAAGACAGAAGTTTATTCTAACATGTCACTGAATGGTAAAGTGCTTGACTTTCGATGTTGGGGTTGTGAGTTCAAATCCCAGCTGAGGTCAAATATTTGTCTTTTTCTTGTTGCTGCGTCTTTGGTATCACCCATTCATGGTGGAAAAAATACGTGAAACTCCCAAACACCCACCCTTCATTCGTACATGTCAGATCTAATATACAGGCCGAGAAATTTTCAGTCATTGGGCAATTTTCACCCAAATTTCCTATCCTTTCAGTCAAAAAAAAAAAAAAAAAATCAAAAAAATCTTAAGTTTCAGCAAAGAAAAGGAAGGAGGAAAAAGGTTGCACACAGTCATATTGTATCAAGAATTGGGACTTTCTAACTTCATGTTATAATTGTTTCATGTCAGTATCACAGCAGTATTTCACCTACGGTTATACCAGATGACATGATAAATAGGAGTTCCCCTGTTGCCCTCACGACTTCGGTCAGTAAAGCCATCATGCTACCTGTAGCACGGGGGAGCTGGGGTGGTCGAATGGTAGAGCGTTGGACTTCTAATGCTCGGGTCGTGAGTTTGATCCCGGCTGGGGCCAAATATTTGTGCTGGCTTTTTCAACATTGCCCCGTTGCCCCGATATCACCCTATGTGGTGGAAAAGGACGTTAAAACCCCCAAACACCCACCCACCCACCCTACCCCTAGCACGGACTCTAATTAGAGACAATTCACGTGTACCCCTGTGAGCTAACCTGGTCACGTGTGATCCCCTACTCACCCCATACCCCACGTGAACCCGTCAGTCTTCCCACCTGGCTCCGTGCGAGCAGCAGCCCTCACCACAGCTCTGGTCTTCGCTCACCACAGCACAGTGTCAAGCCTTCCCTTTTTTTTTTATCCAGCTTGTCCAGTGCTTCGATCGTTGTCAGTATCACAACAGTATTTCACATCTGGGTGCCAGCTGAGGCTTACTAGATGCTTTGAAAAACACTACAGTTTGTTTTCTGAAGTGGATCATTGCCCCGGTGGTCCCGGAGCAGGGTGCTGCTCCTTCACCTCGGCCTAGGTTTCAGTCTTTTTTGTCCTCAGCAATTCCCCAGCCTGAATATAATGCAGACTGCATAGTGAACAATTGGGGCAGTCGGTGGTCTAGTGATTAAGAGACTTGTCACCAGTGTGAGAGGTCAGGGGTTCGAGTCCCATTCGGGGCAAAGAATTTTTCCTTCTCATATGTGGCACCGTTCATTCGGGCCGATCGTCGGGGGTTCTCTCCAGGTATTCCGGCTTCCTCCCCATCTGCTTTGGAAATGTTCAGCCCCAAAAATTAAAAAATAAATGCAATTCTAAAATTCTGAAACATTAATTGTTGAGCTGGCCCTTCGCACCATGTGATTGTAATGTGTTCATGTCCACTGTGTGAGAGAATGCTTGTGATTCACGTGAGCGTGCATGTTGGGTTTAGCTCGCGGCGCTTTGAGTCGAATCTTTGGGATTAAGCGCCTATTATTAACTCTACTTTTCCGTTTTACCCAGCTAGTCATTCGGGATTAACTGTCACTTACAAACAGCGATGTCTGTTTGGTCTCAAGCTCACCCATGCCGTTATCCTTGATCATGTGACAGGTTTGTTTCCGGATGTGGGTGGAGGTCATTTCCTGCCGTGGTTGGAGGGCAAGCTGGGGACGTACCTGGCGCTGACTGGATTCCGGTTCAAAGGTCGCGCTGTCTTTCAGGCTGGGGTGGCAACCCACTTCGTCCAGTCAGAACAGGTGACTGCTTGTGAAAATAATTAAATGTGTCGGTCCTGTGGATTACTATAGGCGTCACCGCAGACTCAAGATTCAAAGATTCAAACAACTTTATCATGTCTTGAATGAAACGGTTGCACCTATGGGTGCACATGTACACCCAAACCCCACTTGTTGGCAGGGATGATATGCAAGGTGCGCAGGATTCGCCATGCAATACAGAACTCACCCCTCACTCTCTGTTGCCAGAGGTCATTTGACCCTCTTGCCCTAAAACAAAATGAACCACGTGCTCGGTGGTCTAGCGGTTAAGAGACTTGTCACCAGTGCAAGAGGTCAGGGGTTCGAGTCCCACTCGGGGCAAAGAATGTTTCCTTCTCGTATGTGGCACCGTTCATTCGGGCCGATCGTCGGGGGTTCTCTCCGGGTACTCTGGCTTCCTCCCTCTCTGCTTTGGAAATGTTCAGCCCACCAGATTTGAAAAATAAATGCAATTCTAAATTCCGAAATTTAAATAGCTGAGCTGACCCATCGCACCATTTGATTGTAATGTGTTTACGTCCAGTGTTTGAGAGAATGCATGTGATTCACGTGAGCGTGCATGTTAGGTTCAGTTTGTGGCGCTCTGAGCCATTTCATGAAATTGGGTAAATCACCTATACAATACTCATTATTATTATTATTATCATATTATAGTTTGACTCGCAAACTGTCCTTGCCCATTTGTGGCAGAGTAAAGCTCTGCATGAGCACTATGCAGTGACATCTGCTGTCTGTAAGAAAAAAAGAAAAAAAAAAAACTGCAATGAGCCAAAGGTGTTCTAGTCAGCCATGCTGACATGGCTGTGTCATATGCTGTGCTTTTTGCCTTGAGTTTCGGCTCCTGCTTGCTCAGTAACAGCTTGTGTGTGCATGACTTTAACCATGCCTGTGCGGTATGTGGCTCAGTGCGAGACACCAAGACCGCGTCTTTGACTGAGAAAAGTGTCTGTTTCAGTTGCCAGCTCTGGAGCAGGCGTTGATGGACCTGCCGGAAGTGTCCGATCTGCATGTGGCCAAAGTACTCGATGCTTTCCACGAACAGGTAAGTGCTGAATTGTGAATTATTTTATTTTATTTTATTTTTGCTGCCCCAACCCTTTGCCAGCTCCAGTGGTTTTCCTCGCAGGTAATGGGTGGATCCCACGGAGGGCTCGGAAGCTGGGGCAATTTTTATTTTTGTATGATAATGGAGATGAGGATGATGGTAAGATGATGCTATGGAGGTCCGTGTGGTTTGGGACTGCGGGACAGGGTCGCATTCCACGCTTCCTGTCATAAATATCCCGGTATTAACCAGGCCCGGGAACTACGGCACCTGTGGTGCCGGCCGTTTAATCATCGACATCATAAGACGTGTCGTACCAAGGGAAGCACCCCCAAAGTCGCACCCTTGAAGTGTGTGATTCTCGACTGTGTGGCAACAGCCTCCACTGGGCCCATAGCACACCCGCTGAGGGTAGGAGCCGACCTAGGTAGGAAAAATCCCGCTTACCTTGGCTGGGACTTGAACCCGGGTCTCCCGGTCCATGGTCCGAAGTGCTAACCACTACACTACAGAGGCCGGTTGAACTGTGAATTATGTCATGTATTGTGCTTCTTATACTGACAAAAACAACAATACTCGTACTGATTGTTTCAGTTGCTGTACTGCTCTTTGATCACGCATCAGTGTAGGTGAGGTGGAAGGAAGGCTAATACTTTTTCAGTCTCTAACTCAGTCATCAGTCTGTCTGAAGTGGGTAGAACCATCACTAATGTATCTCAGCTGCTTTCCATATATGTGACCCGTTCCCACAAAAGGGACCATAAGTCGAAAATTATCAATCTGGAGATATGTATATGACTGCGATCTACTGGTTATGCAGATTAATTCAATATGTACTGTACTGCTAAAATTAACAGAGATATCAACAGTTGTAAGTTGGCTACTCACAAGGCGGCCATACTGATCCCCCCCCAGCACTCTTTTCACCTGTAGCGGCGTTCGGCCTAGCGCGACTTACGGTCCGTTTTGCGAGAACGGGTCACATATGGGATAGGGGTTTCCGGGTGCTAGGCTGAGTCCTGCGTTCATGTCTGCATGTGTCAGGCTCACTGTTTAAAGGGACCGACTACTGGTCTCATACTTACTATTAGTGTTACTGTACATAACAAATTACTGAGGCACACTGAAGTTGAATAGCAGCATTGGTTTGGTTAGGGATTTTTTTGGGAGGGGGTGGGGGGTGGGGGTGCTGTTGTTGTTTTTTAAATTCTACTTTAGTTTTTACATACAGAGATAATGAACAAAAGCTACAGTATAAGCATTACAACAATATACAGATAGATTACAGCAGCCTGTAACACACACACGAGGAGAGAGAAAGAGGGTGGGATGGGTGTTTGGGAGTTTAACGTCCTTTTCCACCACAATGGTGATAACAAAGACGGGGCAGTGACAAACGGGCCAGCCCAAGTATTTAGCCCCAAACAGGATTCCAACACACGACCTGAGCACTGGAAGTCCATGGCTCTACGATTTGGCTATCCCAGCTCCCCGAGGGCAAGACAGAGAGAGATAAACAGAACGCGAGAGAGAGCAGCAGCACTGGAAGTCCATGGCTCTACGATTTGGCTGTCCCAGCTCCCCGAGGGCAAGACAGAGAGAGATAAACAGAACGCGAGAGAGAGCAGCAGCACTGGAAGTCCATGGCTCTACGATTTGGCTATCCCAGCTCCCCGAGGGCAAGACAGAGAGAGATAAACAGAACGCGAGAGAGAGCAGCAGCACTGGAAGTCCATGGCTCTACGATTTGGCTATCCCAGCTCCCCGAGGGCAAGACAGAGAGAGATAAACAGAACGCGAGAGAGAGCAGCAGCACTGGAAGTCCATGGCTCTACGATTTGGCTATCCCAGCTCCCCGAGGGCAAGACAGAGAGAGATAAACAGAACGCGAGAGAGAGCAGCAGCACTGGAAGTCCATGGCTCTACGATTTGGCTATCCCAGCTCCCCGAGGGCAAGACAGAGAGAGATAAACAGAACGCGAGAGAGAGCAGCAGCACTGGAAGTCCATGGCTCTACGATTTGGCTATCCCAGCTCCCCGAGGGCAAGACAGAGAGAGATAAACAGAACGCGAGAGAGAGCAGCAGCACTGGAAGTCCATGGCTCTACGATTTGGCTATCCCAGCTCCCCGAGGGCAAGACAGAGAGAGATAAACAGAACGCGAGAGAGAGCAGCAGCACTGGAAGTCCATGGCTCTACGATTTGGCTATCCCAGCTCCCCGAGGGCAAGACAGAGAGAGATAAACAGAACGCGAGAGAGAGCAGCAGCACTGGAAGTCCATGGCTCTACGATTTGGCTATCCCAGCTCCCCGAGGGCAAGACAGAGAGAGATAAACAGAACGCGAGAGAGAGCAGCAGCACTGGAAGTCCATGGCTCTACGATTTGGCTATCCCAGCTCCCCGAGGGCAAGACAGAGAGAGATAAACAGAACGCGAGAGAGAGCAGCAGCACTGGAAGTCCATGGCTCTACGATTTGGCTGTCCCAGCTCCCCGAGGGCAAGACAGAGAGAGATAAACAGAACGCGAGAGAGAGCAGCAGCACTGGAAGTCCATGGCTCTACGATTTGGCTGTCCCAGCTCCCCGAGGGCAAGACAGAGAGAGATAAACAGAACGCGAGAGAGAGCAGCAGCACTGGAAGTCCATGGCTCTACGATTTGGCTGTCCCAGCTCCCCGAGGGCAAGACAGAGAGAGATAAACAGAACGCGAGAGAGAGCAGCAGCACTGGAAGTCCATGGCTCTACGATTTGGCTATCCCAGCTCCCCGAGGGCAAGACAGAGAGAGATAAACAGAACGCGAGAGAGAGCAGCAGCACTGGAAGTCCATGGCTCTACGATTTGGCTATCCCAGCTCCCCGAGGGCAAGACAGAGAGAGATAAACAGAACGCGAGAGAGAGCAGCAGCACTGGAAGTCCATGGCTCTACGATTTGGCTGTCCCAGCTCCCCGAGGGCAAGACAGAGAGAGATAAACAGAACGCGAGAGAGAGCAGCAGCACTGGAAGTCCATGGCTCTACGATTTGGCTATCCCAGCTCCCCGAGGGCAAGACAGAGAGAGATAAACAGAACGGGAGAGAGAGCAGCAGCACTGGAAGTCCATGGCTCTACGATTTGGCTATCCCAGCTCCCCGAGGGCAAGACAGAGAGAGATAAACAGAACGGGAGAGAGAGCAGCAGCACTGGAAGTCCATGGCTCTACGATTTGGCTATCCCAGCTCCCCGAGGGCAAGACAGAGAGAGATAAACAGAACGCGAGAGAGAGCAGCAGCACTGGAAGTACATGTAGTCACTATTCGGAAAAAATACATTAACCTGCCAGCCCCCGTAGTGTAGTGGTTAGCACTTCGGACCATGGACTGGGAGACCCGGGTTCGAGTCCCAGCCGAGGCAAGCGGGATTTTTCTACCTAGGTCGGCTCCTACCCAGAGCGGGTGTGCTATGGGCCCAATGGGGAGGCTGTTGCCACACAGCCGAGATTCACCCACTTCACGGGTGCGACTTTGGGGGTGCTTCCCTTGGTATGACACGTCTTACGATGTCGATGATTAAACGGCCGGCACCACAGGTGCCGTAGTTCCCGGGCCTGGTTAAAGCTGGGATATTTATGACAGGAAACGTGGAATGCGGCTCTGTCCTGCAGTCCCAAACCACATGGACCTCCATAGCATCATCTTACCATCATCCTCATTTCCATCATCATGCATAACAAAAATTGTCGCAGCTTCCAAGCCCGCCTCCGTGGATTCCACCCATTACCAGGGAGGAACACCACTGGGACCAGCAAAGAGTTGTGGCAGAAAAACAAAACAAAACAAAACAACAAAAAAACAACAAAAAAAACCCATTAACCTTGGTCTTGCTGAATTAATTTGTTGTATGCTGAAAACTCCACAAAGGTAGTTGAAAACATGCCGTTCTAAGCAAGATCAGGGTTAAACTGAATTCATTGAAGGGAGCAGGCAGCATTCGTCAGTTCGAGACGTGCTCGCTTGTCAGCACAGCTAAATTAGAGTGGTAAGTTTGAGAGCTTCAACAACAGAACCTCTTTCTTCCGACAGAATACCATAGACAAGGACAAACAGTTTGTACTGAAGCCCCACATACAGCAAATCAACCAGGTGTTCAGCGCACGCTCCATGGAGGAAATCTACTCTCGTCTGAAGGAGGATGGATCGGAGTGGGCGCAGCAACAACTCGACACACTGAAGAAAATGGTGAGGCTAAACAACCAAAAAGTATTTTTCACCTTTTATTTATTTATTTATTTTGTTTTGTTATTATAGTTACTGCCTTTTTTCTTCTGTTTTTTTCTGATAATACTTTGTTATTTGTAAGCCCTTGCAGTTACCCCCCCCCCCCCCCCCTACACACACACACACTCCCCCTTCCCTCCACTCCTACCCCCCCCCCCCCCCCACCACTCCCCACCCCACATGCACACACACACACCAGGGTCCCCTTTCCCCAACTTCCCTTTTCCCACACCACTTCACACACTGCTAGCAAAGGGGGTCTAACATTGTCCGTCTCTTGGTCTGTGGGTCTATTTAGGACTGAGATGTCTTTGAAACTGTACCGCTTTTAATTTTACATGACCAGGCATGGGAATTGTCTGCCTAAAGGCAAATTTCCGTCTAAATGAAATTGGGTTTCCTCCTAAAAAAGGAAATTTCCGCCTAAAAGAGTCTGTATTTTCCGCCAAAATCAAATTGGGTTTCCGCCTAAAAAAAAAAAAAAAATCCGCCTAAAAAAGTCTGGTTGATTAAAAAAAATGCAGCTCCGCTTTTCTTTTCACTGATTGCCGCCGAGTTGTTGGCCGCCCGCTTGAGTTACGCGATACCTAAAAGGAAAGTACAGCGTTTTTGTTCCGTTCGTTCTACCCCCACCCCCCGCTTTTCAGTTTCTTTGGGTAAAGTCCGTCCTTCTGCCTTTGTGCATCGCGAAAATTTCAGTCTTTTTTGACTCCTCCAATTCCCATGCCTGATGACAATAGACATTGCTGAGACACATTGCCTGCATATAAAACGGGGATTATTTGTCTCTGGAAAAATTGCCCAACAATCCAGTTACTGTCCTTTCTCTTCTTCCTTTATTTTATCTCCTTGTTGCCTCACCGTTGTCAAGGCTGTTTTCTACACTGTTGTGTCTGGCAGTCTCCAACCTCGATGAAGGTGACACTGCGACAGCTACAGACAGGAGAGACGCTTAGTCTGGCCGAGATGCTGCCGATTGAGTATCGCCTGGCTCAACACTTTCTCGAGGACCACGATTTTTATGAAGGTGTCAGGGCAGGTATGGATGTTTGTTTTTTTGTTTTATTTTGTGTGTGTGTTTTTTGTTTTTTTTCTGCTAGCATAGTTGCCATATAATTGTCTTCTGTCCAGGCACAACTGCATTTTTGGAGGAACGTGCTAGTAAGGTTCTCTGTCGTGAGCCACCTCGGCTCATGGCTTATCCCTGTGCCAGTTAAGCTGTAGCCAGATTCTGACTGACAAGTCAGTGAAGGCAGCCACAGTGCACCGATATTCCGACACACATTTTACACACGTGGTTTGTCTTAGCGTTTGAGGGTCCGCTGCCAGAATCTCTCTTCTTTCAATCTGTACCAGTGGCAGGGAATCCTCTATTCGCTTGGCAAAGCTGCCATGTAAGGGCAAAACAGGGTAAATCCATGCCACCATGTTGTGGAAAAAGATCAATACGTCAGTGACTTTCATGTTGAAATCACCCTCTTTACCATCAGAATGGCGCCACGGACTTACCATGTTGTGCCTGCCACTGCACGGCAGAAAGTGATGAAATGGGTTACCATGGAGAGTCAAAGGGTGTGGCTATAGCCTTTGGGCTACTGTTAATTGCTTGGCTTCACATAACATGTTGTTGTACGTTTTGATTTGGAGATCGCTCTATAGCTGTGGCCTGCATTTTGGTGTGCGATGATATCATGTCTGAGGACTTTTGTAGATCACCGTTGCTTTGAATTTCTGTGACTTTGAGCAGGAAATGCCAGACCTGCACTGCATGTATGCCTCAGTGCAAGCATGTAGAAGTGTGTGTGTGTGTTTTCTTCTTCCCTCTGTGTGTGTGTGTGTGTGTGTGTGTGTGTGTGTGTGTGTGTGTGTGTGTGTGCGCGCGCGCGCTAGTGCATGCTTTTGAGAGTATGTGTGTTTGTGTGCGTGCGCATTTGAGTGTGCGTTTATTTGTGTGCACCATTTGACACGGTGCATTAACTTACACATTTCGTGGCACCTGAGGGAAAACTTCCTTTTTTTTTCAAGGTGATTTTTTTTCCTTCTGTATTTCAGTTTTAGTTGACAAAGACCAGAACCCGAAGTGGAATCCCTCGACACTGGAAGAAGTGACGGCTGAGAAACTGGACTGGTATTTTTCACCTCTATCCCCAGAGAGGGAGCTGGTTCTGTAGAATTTGTTCCGTAGGAGTTGCATCGCAAGAACGAAATTCTGCGGGGTGGACCAGCTGGGCCAACGCCAGACGAACAGCCGAAGACAGAACCGCCTGGAGACTGAGAGTTGCAGCCTTATGCGCCTCATGGCGCGGAGAGCACTAGGTCCTAGGTAGGTTGCATCGCACGTGACGAGACCAAGATTACAAGTCAACAGAAGTGACAGTCTTTGCTGACATTAGGATATTTTCTCCATGTGTATGAATACGTGTTGCGGTGAAAACCATCGTGTAATTACGAAGAGACAGTTTTAAAGTTTGTGTGTATGGTGTGCTAACCAGAATGATGGTTGATGTATGTACTTCCGGTGACTTTGCTGTGCTAGTCATACTGTTTGTTAAATGATAAAATAATGGTAAGAGTACATGTACAGTCATTATATTGTTACAGTGTACATGGCGTACATGTTGACAGCTGAAATGCATTTTTTTTTTTGAGTTGTGTTCTGTCTGCTGGTAAGTTGAATCATGAGTAATTTTTTGCGTGTATTTTGATTTGAATTGGACTTGCATCAAATGTGACAGTGCTGAAAGCTTCACGCATATGGTTGAATGTGAAAACAGCTCATTTCAAAACAATGGGCTGGTCTTTTTCTTGTCATGATTTTGTCACTAAATCATTTAGTAAATGCTCAGAGGAGAAAGAAATGTTCAGATAATTTGAAAAGTTATCTGGAAAATAGTTGTAGTCTTTGATATGTTGCTGCTAAAGTAGATCATTTACCAGATGGATTTTACACCCTTTTTTTTCCGCTAGTCATGAGGGGAGCCGGGGTGGCCGAATGGTAGAGCGTTGGACTCTCAATGCTTGGGTCAGTTGTATCATGGCTGGGGCCAAATATTTGTGCTGGCTTTTTCATCATTGCCCTGTCTTTGATGTCACCCGTATGTGGTGGAAAAGGATGTTAAGGTCTCAAGGTCAAGGTCATTAAAACAGTCTGTTGGGAAAATTTACATTTGCATTTTCTAGAATCCAGAACAATCAGAAGCGTCAAACTATATGTGCAATGACTGACATTTGCAGCACCTTTACAGACATACCTGTGTTCAGTGACTTTTAGTCAAGGTCAAGGTCATGCAAGCGTTTTTTTGGGAAACTTTAACCTTGGCATTTTCTCCAAAACAACAAAGAGTAGAGGCACCAAACGAGGTATGATGATAGCAATGAGACCTACCTTTCTGAATGACCTTGACTGAAGGTCAAGGTCATTAAAGCTGTCTGTTGTGAATTTTAACATTACTTTTTTTCGGAGGAACTACAAATACTAGAGGCATCAAACTTGGCATGATGATAGACATTGATGAGATCTCATTTGAATGACCTTGACCAAAAGTCAAGGCCATACAAACTGTTTTGGGGAAAAATTGTAATTTATATTGCCATGAACTCAGAGCGTCAGAGACACTTTACTTGGCATGATAATGGATAGTGATAAGAGCTTTACAAACATACTCTTGTGAATGACCTTGACCTGTGTCACAAGGGAGCCATGGAGGCTTTTGCCTCTCTAGTTAAGATGCATGTCTGGATGATTTCCCTTTACCCCTCCCCTGTGTTCTCTGTCGCTGGATCAGGAGAGCCGGGATCATAGCCGATTGGTATTGCGTTGGACTTACAGTGCTCGGGTCGTGACTTTCAATCGCGGCTGCGGCCAAATATTGTGCTGGCCTTTTCCTCGTTGTTCCGTTTTTGATATCGTCCCTACGTGGTGGAGAAGGACGTTGAACTCCCAAACATGATGTCTTGAACTTAGAAGTCGATGTCCTGAACTTAGAAGTGATGTCCTGAACTTAGAAGTGATGTCCTGAACTTAGAAGTCTACTAGGTCAGTTCTGTATCTGCCGGCGGAAGTGTGCGAGTAAGCGAGCATGTGCAGGTACGTGCCAGTGTGTGTGTATATGTGTGTGTGTGCAGGTAGGTGTGTGTGTGTGTGTGCAGGTAGGTGTGTGTGTGTGTGTGTGCAGGAGGGGGGGGGGGAGTATCTTATTTATCTTCGTTTTTTAGTCTCTTTTTTATTTTGTATGATATCAGTGTGTGTGTGTGTGATTTATTTTACATTATGATCTTAGTATAAGGAGTGGAGCGACTGCATGTCTAAAGACAATTTTCTGTTTTAAAATGTGTTTTACATAATAACATAATAAAGTATTTTTGAATTGAATTGAATTGAACACCCACTCACCCGCCCATTCACTTGAACTGCCAATGATCAGCAGTACAGACACTGACATGTTCTAGTCCACACCAGCGTGCACACCCAAAATGACACGCGTGATGAAAATAGTTTGGCCCGAAAACAACAAAGTGTGTGTGGTGGTGGTGGTGGTGGGGGGGGGGGGGGGGATTTCAATCGAGTTCAGTGGACGGTTTTTGACACAGTTCTGGGTCTAGCACTCCCTTCAGGAAAAGAACTCGGAACATATTGCATTCAGTGTGATTTCTGCAGGCTGGACAACTTCAAGAGAAATCATACGATGAGCTGTGGCTGCCTAAAATACACCAGTAATTTGAATTATCAGTTAAATATCATGTCAGGCTCGTGTGTGTGTGTGGGGGGGGGGGGGGGCAGGGTTTGTCATAACTCGGGAACCAAGCCAATAATACGACCTCGGCCTCTTAGCCACGTGACTGGGGTTAGGTTTGTCAGAAATCGCGGTTTATTACTTAACTGCCCCTGCTTGTCTCGAAACCTTTGCGCTATCAGGGTTACGCGGTTGACAAACGTACGCCTCCCTGAAATCGCTGCTCCCTTTAGACTCTTTTAGGTTTCCTTGATCAGAAGAGCTTACAGCACAAGGGTCATCGCGAACACTCACCAACACATGTTAACGAGCATTTGAGACGGGCAGCGGAGCAAGGAGAGGAGAAAATGTAAGTGTGTGTGTTGTGCATTTGCGTATGCGATTTCTTGGGAATCGCGCTGCAGGCTGTCACAATGGAATCCCTTTGTTTTGAGGTGTTCCGTAAGTGTTCAAGCGGACACAAAGTTTCCGTCCTCACAGCAGACGCATTGTAAACGCTTTCCGAAAAATCCGGATAACATGGATGAATCGGAAAGGCAGCTGTTTGTGCTCTTTCCGTTGCAACCGGTGCGTCCGGATAATGAAAGTTAGGGGCTGACACGGAGACACAAGTAAAGATTAAAGGCCAGTGGTACCGAATCATTTCGTTTAGCTACTCCCGAAGCAAAGACCGACGCCGATTTGTCGTCTGCTCCAGCTGCTCCTGATCCAGGCGTCTCAGAGTCCGTGTTTGGTAAAGTGTTTCAGTTGGTGGATAAAATGATTTTTCCCTCTAATTTCTTATTTATTATTTGTTTTTATAATTATTTATTTATTTTATTTTATTTATTGGTAATTGTAAAGAATAGTATACGAAAATAATTGGAGCTAATTGCACGCACTTTTTCGGTTCTGCTCGACGCAAAGAGACGTAAGACACCCTTACCTACTCACTTTGACCACTCCTTCCCCACAAACATGCACAGCATATCCCTGATTAACTGGCGACCACGGCCGTTTTCACCCATGTAATCATCAACCAAAATGGCATGCAGATGACTGCTCGGGCCGTGGTCGCCAGTCATTCAGGGATATTTTGTGCATGTTTGTGGGGAAGGAGTGGTCAAAGTGAGTAGGTAAGGGTGTCTTACGTCTCTTTGCATCGAGCAGAACCGAAAACACCTGTCAAAGTGCGTGCAAATAGCTCCAATTATTTTCGTATACTATTCTTTACAATTACCTTTTTTTTTTTTTGGGGGGGGGGGGGGGGGGCGTTGATGTTGTTGGTTTGTGCAAACATAAGTGGCCTTTTAAGGTTAGATGGAACAGTATCTCCCTCTTAGAATACACGCCGGCAAAGAAATGTTTGATATACGAGAAAAACAAAAATGCAGTTCTTCTCGGTGTTTCTGATTTCAGATTGCTGGTTTATCATTTGAAGATGATTCCAACTGCAAGGTTTGAAAAGTCTTTTTGTTTGTTTGTTTTTTGTGCATGACTGATTGTGTGTGTGTGTGTGTGTGTGTGTGATTGTGGTGCGCCATGCAATAAACATCTCTTTGTCTTTTTGTCTCTGTCAGCATGTGCAGGATGACTCACAGCTGATTTAATTTTAGTCGAGGAGAGTCTTTATGCAAGATGTAGCCACAGCAATTACTTAATTTGCTGATACAGTGCATAATAATAATTTATAAATAATGATAATAATATTAATGTACATAGGTGCTTTACCCAGTTTTGTGAATTGGCTCAAAGCACCACGACCTGAACCCAACACGCACGCTTACGTGAATCACATGCATTCTCTCAAACACTGGACGTAAACACGTTACAATCACATGGTGCGAAGGGTCAACTCAGCTATTTAAATTTCAGAATTTAGAATTGCATTTATTTTTCATATTTGGTGGGCTGAACATTTCCAAAGCAGAGGGGGAGGAAGCCGGAGTATCCGGAGAGAACCCCCGACGATCGGCCCGAATGAACTCGTTAGACTCATGTCAGTGGCATTTACGTGTGTCTTCCGTTTTGCAGATCAATCGTCAGGCTACAAGTTTTCTTGAAACATGTTGTAAGTATTTTGACTAGGAATGTAAAGCTAATTGTGAAAAAGAAAAAAAAGCAGCCTGTGGACTGTAAGACATATTTCGCTGGGTTGCAGTTTATATTCCTAATTGGAGAATGACAGTTAAATTGAAACTGTCTTGGGACTGTTGGCACTGTGCAAATCTGTACTTTAAAAAAAAATGCATCTCCATCATCATGCATAATAAAAATTGCCCCAGCTTCCGAGCTTTCCGTGGATTCCACCCATTACCAGGGAGGAACACCACTGGAGCCGGCAAAGAGTTGTGGCAGCAAAAAACAAAACAAAACAAACAAAAAAAAACACTTATTGTAAACACACAACTCATGTTCCTCTGTTTTCTTCATTTTTAAATATTTTCTCTTGAAAAGATGATGAGATTTTAAAAAGGAAAATGGAAATAAATTTCTGTAAAAAAAAAAAATGATAATAATGAAAATGTTTTTAAAATGCAGCTGTGGAACCCTTTCAAAATTTCATGTTGGAACTGATCATGTCCTCAAATATATTTGTGTTTGTTGCAGAGGATGGCTCAGCTGTCAAGCCAAGCAGGAGATGAAGTGTTGTTCCAGTCTGTCAGAGACAAACGTGTCATTGTTCTCAACCGGCCGAAGGCTTTGAATGCTCTGAACCTCTCCATGATCCAACAGATTTATCCCAGAATGTTGGTTAGTGGTCAGACCACATGGATGTACAGATTGATCTTTCTCTCTCTCTCTCTCTGTCTCTTTCTGATTCTCTCTCTCTCTCTCTCTCACGCGCGCACACACACACACACACACAGAGTTCAGTTCAGTTCAAGATGGTGTCTGTGCTCGGAGAAGCCCATACATGCTCCACCAAGTCTTGCAGTAATCTCCCCATAAACTCCCCATAAACCTCTTTGGGACTGTTCTAATGTAGGCTTGGTTTACACGGGACCTGTCTCACACACACACACACACGCACGCACGCACGCACGCACATTCGCTCACTTGCAAACATGCAGTTTATCAGTGCTGATGCAGTCAGAGAAATGGTATCAGTAAGGCCGGTGCCAGCTGGTATTTTTCTCTTTTTTTTTTTTTAATGTACTTCAGTCATCTGATACTTTGATGGTGTTTTGAGCCTTTGCTGGCGTTCAGATTTCGCAAGAGGTGGTTTTGTGTGTGTGTGTGTGTGTGTGTGTGTGTGTGTGTGTGTGTGTGTGTGTGTGTGTGTGTGTGTGTGTGTGTGTGAGAGAGAGAGAGAGAGAGAGAGAGAGAGATACACTCCATGGGGTGAAATTGTCCTCTGCTGGATTTCAGGAGTGGGAGTCGGATCCAAATGTCTCCATGGTTCTGATCAAAGCGGCAGGGGAGAAAGCGTTCTGTGCCGGAGGGGACATCAGAGGTTTGGAAACTCACTTTTTACTTCGGCACCATAATGGTCAACGATCGTAGTATACACTAATTCAGACACACTGTTTCTATTGTTCATTTGTGAAACATTTTCTCTCTGAGATGCTGTCACTGTGCAGGTGTCTGAGTGGCTTGATGCCAGACACCATCAAAACAGCTCAGAACAATTTGTGACCTTCCATGAGAAAACCCGGCTTAAGTGCAAAATTTTCATTTTTTTTTTTTTTTTTTTGAGCCATCTTAAAAAAACAGCCTTGCTGTTTATAGTGCAAAAAAAAAAAAAAAAAAAAAAACCCTCCTTTTATTTAAGACATAATTTAAGGGCAGAACTACCTGATTTTGGCAAAATCTCAGTATCGACCAGATAGCACCTGCTGACCTTTGTTAGCCTCTAGCTCGGAACAGCGGCGTGCGTCTTACTCCGGGTTTTCTCATGGACGGTCACATTTGTAAGCATAAAAATCTTTAAAATTGGTCCTTTAATATTGATATGGTAGACTTCTCCTCGGCGCACATATCCATCTCTGCTGAAAATGCTCACGGCGCCGCAGGGCTGGAGGACGAAGCAGTGAAAGCCTGCTGCCGTTAAGCGCTACTTTGTGTGCAAACCTCCACCCTGCTATTCACTCTGGTGCGTGCGACAGTATTTCTGTTTACCACGCCACCGGCCACAGCCTACTCTTCTTCGAAAGATGAACGTGGGATTTTTAGCGTGCACACTTGATGTTTGTGCGTGCGTGTGTACACGAAGGCGAGACAGGCACCGCAAACGAGTCTGCACATGGATTAGACTCGATATGGGAAGGAAAAATCCCACCATATTCCTGCCCACCGGGGACTCGAACCCGGCAGCTCAGGATCCGAAGTCGGATGCCTTAACCACTAGACCAAATCCCCTGTCAGGGGGAATAGGAATAATGAATGTATTTGTGCACGTGCTGTTATTTTTCTATTTAGTTTCTGTCTGACTGTGACCTCTGTTCTGTTTCAGCTGTTACTGAGGCAGGGAAAAAGGGAGACGACCTGGCAAAAGATTTCTTCAAAGAAGAATATATGCTGAATTACAAAATAGGTATGTATACAGCAGCACTTCAGGTGTACTAAAGGGGGGGGGAGGGGGGGGAGGAGAGCAAATGAATGTACCGAATGAAAAATGCATGAATACAAAATGAAAAAAAAAAAGGATAAGTGGGCATTTCTTGTTTTCATTTTGTGTTTTTTTCCAAGGTACCTACAAGAAGCCATACATTGCAGTCATAGACGGTATTACAATGGGAGGGGTAAGTAACTTAATTATTTTTTCCCCTTTAGTTTTTTATTATCTACTGTCTTAGTATTGTCACCTTAACTGCTGATGGTGGTCAAGATTACATTGCTGATTAACAGAACATGCAACTATCTCATTGTAAGATCAATAGTGAGACTTAGTAGGGCTTCGTACGGAGAACTTCCCTGAGCAGCGTAACCCACTTGCATGTAAATAGGCCACGTTACGGGTACCATTAGCTAATCGCAGCGCGTTAGCAGCTCGCGGCCTCTGCCGTGTGAGCCTAATTTACATGTAAATGGGTTACGCTGCTCAACGAAGTCCTCCTTACGAAGTCCTACTAAATCTCACTATTATCTTCTGTCAGTGTGTGTCCTAAAAGTTTACAATGGTTTCTCTCTTGGCAGGGTGTTGGGCTGTCCGTTTCATGGAAAATTCCGGGTGGCAACAGAACGCACGTACTGTTTTGTCTCATGCCAGAGACTGCCCTTTTCGCGTACACTTACAAACTTTCATTTTGGTGCAGTAAAATCCCTCCCTTTTTAAATTTTTTCCAAACTGGTCATAGTTTTCTATAGTTTCTCCTGAATATTCTAAAGTTATGATTGCGTACTTATGTTGTCATTGGACAAGACAGAAGTTTATTCATGCATGTCACCAAATTGTACAGTGTTGGACTTTCGATGTTGGGGTTGTGAGTTCATATCCCAGATGAGGCCAAATATTTGTCTTTTTCTTATTGCCGTGTCTTTGGTATCACCCGCAAATGGTGGGAAAAGGACGTGAAAATCCCAAATGCCCACCCTTTATTCATACATGTCAGACCTAATATAATGCAGACTGCATTGTGAACAATTATGGAACTGTTATATTGATAAAATATAATAACTGAGTATTGTGCAGGCACTTGACCCAATTTTTAAAAAAATCAGCTCAAAGCACAGCGAACTAAACCCAACACACACGCTCACGTGAATCACACACATTCTCTCACTCACTGGAAATGAACACATTACAATCACATGGTGCGATGGAACAGTTCAGCTATTTAAGTTTTGGAATTTAGAATTGCACTTATTCTCAAGTTTTGTGGGCTGAACATTTCCAAAGCAGAGGGAGAGGAAGCCAGAGTACCCGGAGAGAACACCCGCGCGACGATGGGTCTGAATGCACGATGCCACATATAAGAAGGAAAACTTGTCCTGAGTGGGACTCGAACCTGACCTCTCACACTGGTCACGAAGTCTCTTAACCACTAAACCACCGACTGCCCTATTATGAAGATGAACTCTACTTTACCCAGCTAGTTATCCTCCGGCGTTTACTGTCATTTACAGACAGTGATGTCTGTGCTGTCTCGAGCTCACTCATACCGTTATCCTTGACCATGTGACAGGTTTGTTTCCGGATGTGGGTGGAGGTCATTTCCTGCCTTGGTTGGAGGGCAAGCTGGGGACGTACCTGGCGCTGACTGGATTCCGGTTGAAAGGTCGCGCTGTCTTTCAGGCTGGGGTCGCAACCCACTTTGTCCAGTCCGAACAGGTGACTGCGTGACTGTGAAAGTAATTAAGTGTGTCAATTCTCTGAGTACTAGGCTTCACTGAAGACTTGAGATTGAAAGATTCAAACAACTTCATTATGGACTGAAGCCCATGCCCGCCCGCCAATCCACCACTGACTTCAAGGAAAAGAAGGACTAAAAATAACATTAACTTATGAGGCTGCGAGTAAACTTTCTCATAACTATATACCCCAAACTATATTTTGTAAGTGTACGCACTACGAAGACAACATTTATTTTGAAACAGTTGCACTTACGGTTACACAGACACACTCAAACCCCACCCCACTTACTGGCAGGGATGATTTGCGACCTAACGTGGTTTGATAGGTCGTGTTCACCATGCCATACAAAACTGGCCCGTCACTTTCAGTTGCCAGAGTTTTTGTTTTTTTTAACTCCTCATACTCTAAAACAAAATGGAGCATACGCCCCATATTATATTTCAGTGTGACCGGCAAACCATCCTTGCCCATTTGTGGCAGAGTAAAGCTCTGAATGCTACACCAAAAGTGACATCCGCTGGCTGTACAAACAAAAACTGCAACGAGCCAAAGGTGTTCTAGTCAGCCATTCTGACATGGCTGTGTCATACGCTGTGCTTTTTGCCTTGAGTTTCGGCTCCTGCTTGCTCAGTAACAGCCTGTGTGTGCATGACTTTAACCATGCATGTGCGATGTGTGGCTCAGTGCAAGACACCAAGACTTGGCCATGTCTTTGATAGAGAAAAGTGTCTGTTTCAGTTGCCAGCTCTGGAGCAGGCGTTGATGGACCTGCCGGAAGTGTCCGATCTGCATGTGGTCAAAGTACTCGATACGTTCCACGAACAGGTAAATGCTGAATTGTGAATTACAGAGTCACACTAAAGTTGAATAGCAGCATTGGTTTGGTGAGGGATTTTTTAGGGAGGTGTGTGTGTGTGTGTGTGTGTGTGTGTGTGTGTGTGTGTGTGTGTGTGTGTTGTTTTTTTTTAATTCTACTTTAATTTTTACAGACAAAGATAATGAAGAGAAGTTAAGCATTACAACAATATACAGATAGATTACAACAGCCTGTAACACACACATGGAGAGAGAGAGAGAGGGTGGGATGGGTGTTTGGGAGTTTAACGTCCTTTTCCACCACAATGTTGATAACAAAGACGGGGCAATGACAAAAAGGCCAGCCCAAATATTTAGCCCCAACCAGGATTCCAACACACGACGTGAGCACTGGAAGTCCACGGCTCTACGATACGGTTATCCCAGCTCCCCGAGAGCAAGACAGAGAGAGAGAGAGACAGAGCGAGAGATAGAGCAGCAGCAATGGATCTAGTCACTGTTTGAAAAAATACATTTGCCTTGGTTTTGCTGAGTTAATTTGTCATATGCTGAAAAATCCATAGAGGTAGTTGGGAACTTGCCATTCTAAGCAAGATCAGGGTTAAACTGAGTTTGTTCGAAAGGAGCAGGCAGTGTGCATCAGTGCTTCCTATAAGCAATGAGAGACATGGTCTCTTGTCAGCACAGTTAAATTACAGTGGTAAGCTTGAGTGCTTCGACAACAGAACCTCTTTCTTCCGACAGAATACCATAGACAAGGACAAACAGTTTGTACTGAAGCCCCACATACAGCAAATCAACCAGGTGTTCAGCGCACGCTCCATGGAGGAAATCTGCTCTCGTCTGAAGGAGGATGGATCGGAGTGGGCGCAGCAACAACTCGACACACTGAAGAAAATGGTGAGGCTAAACAACCAAAAAGTATTTTTCACCTTTTATTTATTTATTTATTTATTTATTCTTTTTGTTATTATAGTTACTGTCGTTTTTCTTTCTTTTTTTTCTTCTGGTAATACTTTATTTGTAAGCCCTTGCAGTTCCCCCCCCCTGCCCCCCCCACTCCCGCCTCCCCCCCACCACACACACACACACACCAGGGCCCCCTTTCCCAACTTCCCTTTGCCCACACCACTTCATACACTGCTGAGCAAAGGGGGTCTAACATTGTCTTTCTCTCGGTCTGTGGCTCTACTTAGGACTGAGATGTCTTTGAAACTGTACCCTCTTTTAATTTTACATGACAATAGATGTTGCTGAGACACATTGCCTGCAGGTAAAATAGCTTTTATTTGTCTCTAGAAGAATTGCCCAACAATCCAGTTACTGTTCTCACTCTTCTTCCTTTATTTATATCCTTGTTGCCTCACCGTTGTCAAGGATGTTTGCTACACTGTTGTGTCTGGCAGTCTCCAACCTCAATGAAGGTGACGCTGCGACAGCTGCAGACAGGAGAGACGCTCAGTCTGGCCGAGATGCTGCAGGTTGAGTATCGCCTGTCTCAACACTGTCTCGAGGACCACGATTTTTATGAAGGTGTCAGGGCAGGTATGTATTTTCATCGTCACTTTTTTTTCTTTTTTCTTTTCCTGCTAGCACAGTTGCCATGAAATTGTCTCCTGTCCAGTCACAACCGCATTTTTGGAGGAACATGCTAGTAAGGTTCTCTATCGTGAGCCACCTCGGCTCATGGTTTATCCCTGTGCCAGTTAAGCTGTAGCCAGATTCTGACTGACAAGTCAGTGCAGCCAGTCACAGAGCACCAATATTCCGACAGACTTCTTCTTCTTCTTCTTCTGCGTTCCCTGTTCTGGACTCCACCTCAGATGATTAGGTTTGTGGTCTTTATATAAGCAGTGGTCTTCAAGAGGTCTGTTTTGCTGCCCCAGAGTTTCTCTGCCAGTGTGGCTCCGTACGGCCAGTGTTGTGTCCTTGCTTCTTTGAAGAGGGGGCAGGACTGCAGAATGTGTTCCGGGGTTTGAGGGGCTGTTCCGCACGGACAGTCTGGTGAGTGTGACAGCCCAAGGCGGCACAGGTGGGCACGCAGTCTGCAGTGTCCAGTTCGTAGTCTGAAGATGGTGGTCTGTTCATAACGCTGGAGCTGTGGCATCTGGTCGTTAGATGGGGGATTGTGTTGCGCCGTCCAGATTGTCTTGTACTGATGTTTTACCAGAGTCTATTCCGACAGACAAATCACACGTGTGGTTTGTCTTAGCATTTGAGGGTTCTCTGCAAGAATCTCTCTTCTTTCAATGTGTAACAACGGTCGGGAACCCTCGATTTGCTTGGCAAAGCTGCCATGTAATGGCAAAACAGGGTAGATCCATGCCATCATGTTGTGGAAAAAGACCATCAGGTCAATGACTTTTATATTGAAATCACCCTCTTTACCATCAGAATGGCGTCACGGACTTACCATGTTGTGCCATTGCGCGGCAGAAAGTGATCAAATGGGTTGCCATGGAGAACCAAAGGGTGTGGCTATGGGCCTTCGGGCTACGTGGTAATTGCTTGGCTTTGCATAACATGTTGTACATGTTTTGAGTTGGACATCGCTCTGTGACTTTTAGCAAGAGATGTATGTCTCTGTGCAAACGTGTGTGTGTGTGCTAGTGCATGCTTTTGAGAGTATGTGTGTCTGTGTTTGCACGCGAGTGTGAGCTTATCTGCCTGCACTGACACGGTGCATTTTATTACACATTTCGTGGCCTCTGAGGGAAAACTTCCTTTATTTTGAAGATGAATTTTTTTTTTTTTTCTGTACATGTATTTCAGTTTTAGTTGACAAAGACCAGAACCCAAAGTGGAATCCCTCGACACTGGAAGAAGTGACGGCCGAGAAACTGGACTGGTATTTTTCACCTCTATCCCCAGAGAGGGAGCTGGTTCTGTAGAATTTGTTCCGTAGGAGTTGCATCGCACATGACGAGACCAAGATTACAAGTCAACAGAAGTGACAGCCTTTGCTGATATTAGGACGTTCTCTCCACGTGTATGAATATGTATGATTTTTGTGTTGCGGTGAAAACCAGGGTGTAATTAAGAAGAGACAGTTTTAAGGTTTGTGTGTATGGTGTGCTAACCAGAATGATGTTTGATATACGTATTTTTGGTGACTTTGCTGTGCTAGTCATACTGTTTGTTAAATGATAAAATAATGTTAAGAGTACATGAATTGTACATTATATTGTTAGTGTACATGGTATACATGTTAACAGCTGAATTTTTTTTTTTTTTTAAAGTTGTGTTCTGTCTGCTGGTAAGTTGAATCATGAAGAATTTTTTTGCGTGTATTTTTATTTGAATTGGACTTTCATCGAATGTGACAGTGCTCAAAGTATCACGTGTATGGTTGAATGGGCTGGTCTTTTTATCGTCATGATTTTTTCGCTAAATCATTTAGTAAATGCTCAGAGGAGAAAGAAATGTTCAGATAATTTGAAAAGTTCTCTGGAAAATAGTTGTAGTCTTTGATATGTTGCTGCTAAAGTAGATCATTTACAAGATGGATTTTACACCCCTTTTTTTTCCCGCTAGTCATGAGGGGAGCCGGGGTGGCCGAATGGAAGAGCGTTGGACTCTCAATGCTCGGGTCATAAGTTAGTATCATGGCTGGGGCCAAATATTTGTGCTGGCTTTTTCATCATTGCCCTGGCTTTGATATCACCCGTATGTGGTGGAGAAGGATGTTAAACCCCCAAACACCCACCCCACTAACCCACCCCCTAGTCATGATGATAAACTTACTCTGTATGCTGAACATATTGATAAGCAGACAAGGTAACGGTTATGGGGTACAACCATGAGTCAAGAGTAACCTACAAACTGCTGTAGCAGTGTCCCCGATTATGCACAGGTGTGCGTATTTGTACGCGCTAAACTATTACATTGACACATTTGAGAACAGCGTGTCACAGGGGACACATGTTTTGTCACACCATGATCAATAGTATATTTCCAACACTATCCTGGAAAGTCATTGAAACAAAAAAAACAAAAAAAAAGATACACAATTCTACTATTATGACTATATCTCTCCTACTTGAATACTTTCTTAAACAACAACAAATGGTTTTGACTTTCAGACTGTTTATACCAAAAGACCACAGACCCTCAAAATTCACAAAAGCACTCTCAAAAATATGAAGGGAGGATCATCAGGACCCTGGTATGTTCCAATCAAGAAAACCTGCTGTAGATCAGAGTATGTTACCTTGGTGAGCCTTCCCACGCTTATCGAGTACCCACCCACTTATCGGCCCAGCGAAGTACCGACGAGGTATTAGTGAGATTTAGTAGGACTTCGTAAAGAGGACTTCGCTGAGCAGCGTAACCCACTTACATGTAAATTAGGCTCACACGGCAGAGGCAGCGAGCTGTTAACGCGCTGCAATTGGCTAATGGCACCCGTGACGTGCCTAATTTACATGGAAATGGGTTACGCTGCTCAACGAAGTCCTCTGTACGAAATCCTACTAAATCTCACTATTAGTCAGCAAAGTGTGATCGCACCAGGGCTGGATCCATCTGGTACATTGTGGTCCGTCAGTCCCATGCCACACAGAACCTCAGCAGCAGTTCATGCATGCTTCAGTGCATCCCAGTTCTATGAAGTAAATCCACTCAAGGCGGTTGTACGATGGCGCCCCTTTATCTGGTAGTTTTGGGGTTACTCTTAAATTTATATAAATAAATAAATTTCATTTATATAGCGCACTTCTCAGATACAGTGACTCATTGCGCTAACACACATCACTCATACACATTCACACTATACAGACAAACACGATTTATACGATTCTTTGCATATTTAGCATAGTAGGTGAATGCAAGGTTTCATGAAGCAACTCAAAATACGAATGTGCTGTTGTTGTTTGTTTTATTGATGTACTGGCATACCAATAAAACTGGGTGGGTTGGTGTTCGAAAAAAGACAGCATCCCAGATTATTCTGTCTCAAGTGAAAGAGAAGGGATCAGTCAGAAAGATGGAAACATTCCTTTTTTTCCATCCTAATACCAACAATGTAACACCACTGACAAGCAAGAAGACAGAACACATACGTTTTGTTGATAGTATTTCAAAATTGTCTTGCAGACTCTGCCTCTTCAGTTTTAAGGCAATATTTTATTTTACTTGCAAAACAAATTCATTACAGACAAGGGAACCCATGACATCACACGTAACACATGCAGGAACCAGTGACTCCAAGTATGTCTTGAAAGAAAAAGACAACCAACGTTCGGGTTACACCTTCAAATGCTTGTAACCAACAACACTTAACGAAGGCACTAAAATTTAATTGTATTGCCTGTAAATGGGCCTGTACCTTTTTATCAGTGATCTTGAAACCTGTATGCATTTGGTTATTCGGTCACCACCAATTTTCGGCGGTAACGTTTCATGGAGCCACTTTCTTATATACGTATCAAGACGTTAATCCTGGCCCTAATATATTTCATGCCACCCGGGGCTCTCAGTGTCTCTGTTTCCTCCAAGCATAAGTGAAACGAGTCAAAATCTACATTCACACTGCTTTTCTGTAAACCTTAAGTCCTTATTAAAGAATGCGTGATTTCCAAATAATGCTTCTACATCGTTCAATGACGTCACCGTTTCTTGTCGGACGTCTCTGTGAAATTAACACATAACGTACCACACACATGGATTTCCCGTTCTTGCAGTTCTCTGCCTACCACATGATTCAGTCTTTTAATTGTTTTTTTTTAAGTCAGATCAAGTCATTTTATTTCCCCCCTCTCTGAGGGCATTGTGTGGTAGTGTGAAGCGTCATCCTTACTCAACAGTCAGTCCTCCATGCTTGGGCTTGCTTGAGCTGGGGTTCCTGTGTAACTCACTCGTTGGAAATTGAGTTGAGAGTCCGCGTCAATTACTGGGCGTACTTACCTTCTATGTCATTGTCACTTGGGGTGTATTTTAGGCTAATTTTGATACACGCATTACACATTTCTCCAGCTCACGTTGTCGGTGAAAACTGCACTTAGCCAAGAACTGAAGAAGAAACCAAAAAACTTAGAACCCCGACAGTCGTGAACTAAATTAGGTCACAACTTTTCCTCTTTGATGGGTATACGACAGTGGCTCCCGAAAAAGTTTTCACCGAAAAATCGTTCGGCCTGAATTACCAAGCACACAATACCTTGTTTGTTGTAAGCACATGAAGGGTGCTGAAGTTATACGCTTGTAATCATTCACGTTGGCCACTGATGTACAAGCAACATGTTTAGACTTCATGTACTAAATGCCAGGCACACACTGGTGATAAAACCCATAAATTCTGTATTGTTTCTTCAATAGGTTTTATCAAGTTTCTGCTATTACAGTTTTTCCTACCACAATGTTGGTCACTTTGAGTTTGACTGCTCAAGAACAACAAAGTTAACATACTTACAGCAACAAATTAACATGCTCACACACACACACACACACACACACACACACACACACAAGCATGCACACAGAGGTTGTACATTCCATTTTTGCACATAGTGCTGATATAAAGTCCATGAAAACATGCAATGCCTAAAAACACATTTTTTTAAATTAAAAAAAGTACCAGCAATCCAAATAACACCAAACACATTCAAAGGACAAAGACAAAATATTTACTTCACACTGATGTGATGAACCCATTACGCATAGCTGCCAACCACAGAAAGCAAAAAAAATCATGGTGGGGTGGGGTGGGGTGAGGGGGGAAGAGTTTGAAGACAGAGACTTCAATTCTTGGATCTGACTCTGGTTTTACAAAATGACCCTCTGATAATATTGAATGAGAGAGCCAAAGTGACCCTCAGTTTTGAAAGCTGTAAGAAACACTGGTTTGCCACATGTAAAGCATATAATATACATGTATCCGTAACTGGTAAACTTGGATAAAACATGGATTGGAAGTGGAACTCGGTGGGAATGGAATTTCAGCTTATCCCCCCCCCCCCCCCCCCCCTGAAATTCCGGAAATCGTATTTTGGCAGTGGTGATTATATTATCGTATTTGATTCCAGAAATCGTACAATATAAGAGAACATATGGATGGTTGGCAGCTATAAGTAGCTCTGTCTCTGTTGATAAACTATATTCTCCGTTTCCAAACAAGGTATAATAAGTTAGAAATTTGGAAACAAATCTGTCTGTCGTCTGTTGTTCTCTTACATACTTCCAATGCAAGTGAAAATCACAGGAATAACAAACTGTGAGAGAAAAAGGCACAAGTGAGCCCAGCTGGAAATCTCCGAGTGCGACATGAAGGTGCGTGGACACAGTGCTAAGTCAGTTAACTCTTTGACATCGCGAGCTTGGCCAGTGACCTACTTCCCTGCTGACGCACATGCAGCTGCCGGCCGTTTAGGGCGACGCGAATCGGTTCGCAGCTCGGTGCCTACGGCTGTTGAGAGTGACGCGATCCGGCTCGCGTCCCGATGCGTAAAGGTTAAGAGTGGAGGTCATGGTTACTGCCTTAAGTTACTACATTGAGAATTTCACCTTGATTTTTCTCTCTCTGCCTGATCTTGTCCTCAGTGGTGTAACAACAGGTGCAATTTGTTCAACTGCATCAGGCATTTCCTGTTTGATAATCACCTCGCCGCACTGTCCAACTTTAGCCTGGGTGTCTTCCTCTCGCACTTCCACAGCGTGCACCGACTCGAGATGAGCTTGGCCACTTAGCAGAGATTCCATGGTCAATTCAAGGCTGGCTTCATTACCGATCACGAGCTGAGCATTCTGGGTATTGACCTGACCAATCACTGACTGGTCAACGTACTGGTGATCAGCGGACAGGACGGGAGAAACAGTGACGGGGGTGTCCGCCGTCGTACAAACCTCCATGGCCGCGATGGAAATGTTGGAGCTGCTGACAGCTGGTGTGGCTTGGTTGGACAATGGAGGGTTTAAGATTGAGACTAGCTGTTGAGTGGCCTCTCTTGGGTTACTGACGACGACGAAACTCGTGCCATCGGTGAGAGTGTCTGAAAGCACGACAGACCCACTGGCGATCTTGTCAATGTCAACTTCTATATTTTCCGATGCACGTACGTCACTACTGTTGTTTTGTTCGAATTCATCGCTAACTGTCTCTTCCGTCAGAGTCGATTCTGTTGCACTGACGTTTTCGGCCTCCACTACACTTTCTTCCATGGCTGCGAAAGCGACCTGCACGCTCGCGTCCGATGATGAAACGGCCACCGTTCTCCGCGGCTGAGCCTCATTCTCAGTTTCCGACGCCGCTGCTGATGCCCTTCTCCCCGTAGCAAGTTCACACAAGGCGTCGGCGACCACACTGTTCTCTGCATCTGGTTTTTCAGTTTTCTGGTGCGTGTTTTCAATCTTGTGAACGTTCACCATGTGACGATGAAGGAAGCCGGGGTAGGAGAAGGACTGAGGACAAAGACGGCAGTTGTGACGTGCAGAACTTGGTGACTTTACGTGTTTCATCATGTGCTGCTTCAAGGCATCCGGGCGGAAAAATGTGGCTGCAACGAAACACAAAAAAACTCTTTCATCAGGCGAGTTTCAATTTAATTTTATACTTGTTCTTTATACCTTTCGCATTCTGACCACTCCACGGCAAAGGGAAGCGATCTACAACTGCAAAGGCATGGCCAAGAACCGAAAGAGGAGCAATTGCTGACAAATCTACCACTGCCTTTCGAGAGCCAAGACATTTCTTGTCATGTTCAAATGCAGAGTTTCTTTTCATCAAGACTAATTTTCACCACAAGATAATAATACCAATAATAATAATTGTATAGGCGCTTTACCCAATTTCATGAATCGGCTCAAAGCGCCGCGAACTGAACCCAACACGCACGCTCGTGTGAATCGCACGCATACTCTCACACACTGGACATAAACACATTACAATCACATGGTGCGAAGGGTCAGCTGAGCTATTTAAGTTTCGGGATTTAAAATTGCATTTTTTTTTCAAATTTTGTGGGCTGACCATTTCCAAAGCAGATACGAATTTGTGTTTATACAAAGACAATGGAAATTCTTCCACAAAGAAAGTTGAACACTTCCACACAACAACTGACCAGGACAGTCAGGGCACTTGCACGTCTTGTTGCCCGTGTGGATCAGTTTGTGCCGCTTCAACTCAGCCGCGCGGATGAAGGCCAGGTCACACTGGTCGCACTTGAACGGCTTGATGCCCGCGTGGACCTTCAGGTGATGCCGCAGGTGGTTTGACTCGACAAACCTGGATGAGGAAACAGACAAAACAAAAGGTATCACTGCAAAAGGTACATATATGATCTGATTCTGAAGTACGTAAATCCCCCCCCCCCCCCCCCCCCCCCCCCACCACCACCACCACCCAAAAAAAAAATAAAAAATTAAATCAATAAAATTTACAACAGCAACAGAAACTAAAACTACACAACTGGTCATAGCAAGTTCTTGGTCACTCGCCCCTGTAATAAGCCAATTTATGTACTCCACGGCTCATCTGACTCCTTTTGCGGACTGAACGTTTCCAAAGCATTTTTAATGTTGATATTAATTTCTCTTAGATAGTCGGAGCATTTGAACCCACACATTTTACAAGGTCTTGTTTTCATTCGACTTGTGCTAGGGCACAGGCCAATCCCACTTATGTATTGTGTCCAGGGAAATCTGTGACTGAGTTACCTTGCATCGCACTTGGTACAGACGTAAGGCCTCTCTCCTGTATGTATGCGAACGTGAGATGTCAGGTGACCGGCCTGAGCAAATCTTCTGTCACACAGACGACACCTGTATGGCCGCTCACCTGTACAGGGAAGAGATTCCATGAATTGAAAACATCGGGGAAATACTGAGTCACATAATAGTATTAACATACATTGTATGCACGCGCACGCATGCACGCACGCACGCATGCACGCACGCACGCACGCACGCACGCACGCACACACACACACACACACACACACACACACACACACTCACTGAACTGTTTATTTCACACAGGAAACTGAGAGTGAAAAAGAAAAGCGGTGTAAGCAAAGTCACGGAACAATACGCTCGGACGCCCATGAGGTATGGAGATAATTGAAAACTAAGGTTACAAAATACCTGAACAGATCTGATAAAGAAAGAAAAAAAAGAAAAAAGCACCTCTATAAAGAGTGAAAAGGAAACAATCCACCTCCTGAACTCACCTGTATGAGTACGTATGTGACGTTTCAGGTTGCTAGGATCCCTGACACGTTTCCCACAGAACTTGCATTGATAAGGCTTCTCCCCGGTGTGTTTCAAGGCGTGACGCCGCAGTTCAGCCATGTGGAAGAAGGCTGCATTGCAGGTTGCGCACAGAAACCTCCTCTCTCCCGTACGAGGAGTTCGCTGTCGCTTCACGTGCACCACAGTTCCTGCGCTGAGAGGATACTCATGGTCAATGAGGTCTGCGCCAAAATCGTTGTGCTCACTCAACGGGTGAGCCCTCGCTGTCCGATCTTGACCCAAGCTGTCCTGAGCAACTGAGGGACTGTTCGCTTGTGCCTGATCGAGAATCAAAATGTGTTTTTCCGTCCGACCACCTGATGCGTCAGACCCACCCATGCTGGCTTTGGTGACGTTGACGGCAACGCCTGCACTGGGTCGATTGCCTCCTTTTGCGGCGTGTGTTTTTGCGTGCTCCTGCAACTGGGTGTCTGTGGAAAATATGACCGCACAGTGGGGACAAGTAAACCACTCGCCTGACTTTGGCGCATTCTCCTCTGAGTTTGACTGGCTTTCAGCCAAGTCGGACGCATCTTCAGCCGAGTCTGGCGCGTTTTCCACAAAGTCTGATATATCCTCCACCAAGTCTGAAACATCTTCCACCAAGTCTGATGCATTTTCCCCTGGCAAGCTATCCGACTTGGCTTCTTGCAGCTGACTGACAGTGGATCGAGATATAGTGATCAACATCTCGCCATACTGGTACGTGATCTCCTCCGCGTCCGCATCGTCTGTGAAGCCAGTATCTGGCAGTTCTATCTCAATCGTTTCGTAAGTCGTATTCCCCTCTGAGGTGCCGTCCCCTTTCGTGATGGCCAGCGGTACTTGCAACACTGTCGATTTTTTCGGCATTTCCATCGTGCTTGTGCCTTTTGAGCTGGGGTCAACATCCACTGGTTCCTGCTTGATAAGCATGTCTGGGTCAGGGGGGTCCTGCTTGGTCACGACGTTGATGGTGGTGTTGCGATGGTTTGCCTTCTTAATGTGGCGTCGACACTGGCTTCGATCTGCAAACATGTGAAGTGAAACAAAAATATCATCTCCAAAAGTCTGATGTAAATTTTATATTTATATATTTGTGTAGAAGGACAACAATTTGGACAAAGTATTGTGAAAGGGTTTAGAGCAAAGCTTTCACAGGCGGAATCAGGAGAGAAAATGAAGAACGTCATCAGCACACGCACTTCACAGTTTACTTAAAACGAACACAAAACCGTTATCCCTCGCCCAACACAACACAACACACACACACACACACGCACACACACACACACACACACACACACACACACGTGTATGCATACATACCAGCAAACAGCATGTGGCATTCCCCACACTGATACGGTTTCTCCCCAGTATGTGTGCGCAGGTGCAGCTTGAGCGTGTCCATGCGAGCGAACCTGGTCTTGCAGATGTCGCAGTGGTAGTCTTTCTCTCCCGTGTGCTTCCGCCGGTGCCGAGCCAGCCCGGAGCGGTTGAAGAACATGGCACTGCAAAGGTCGCAGGGAATGTGTGGCTGAAAGATAAACAGAGGCAGCCGTGTGAAAGTGATGTGCTGACTCCTAGATCAAACGATGCCCAAACTGTCTCAAGCTGTGTGGCTCATGATATTTTTCAGATATAAGATTTTCTAAGATTCTGGTATCAGCTAACGAAGACTGAGTGCCTTCGCTTTGGCCGACCGCTTACATGACCCGCGAGTGTTCATCGTGACACCAACTTGCCTTACCTTGACCCATGACTGTCCACCTTGACCCCCTATCTACACTCCATGTACTTCGACCAAAACGGTGCCTACCTTGACCCATGACCGCTTACCTCAACCCACAAATGCGCGTACCTTGCCCCACGACCGTTTACCTCAACAGCAACTGTGCTTACCTTGACCCCTAATTGTGCTTACATTGACCCAAATGTCGTTTCCTTGACTGTGCTGATCTTGCCACCACTTGTGCTTACCTTGACTTCGACTGTGCCTACCATGACCTTGACTGTGCTTACCTTGACCCATGCCTATGTTCATCCCAACACACTGACGTGCTTACCTTGTCCTTGACTCCCTACTGTGCTTACCCTGACCCCTGACTGTGCTTACCTTGACCCCTGCATGCTTCTTCATGTGCCGCCTGAAGTGAGAAGCATCCCGGAAAGTTTTGCTGCAGCCTTCCGCAGTGCACATGTATGGCATTTCGCCCGTGTGGATACGCCGGTGGGTCTTTATGTCGTTGGCCTGGTTCGAGCGGTGGCCACAGATGTCACAAACGTAGGGACGATCACTGGTGTGTGTTCGCATGTGGACGCGAAGGTTGCTAGGGTCCCAGAACTTCTTATTACATTCGCTGCAGCTGTTGGGATAAGAACAGTAAAAACTGGAGCCAGAGAGGCAAGAAAAAAAAAGAAAAGAAAAAAAGCTCATGTTCGTGTTCCAGCATGCGATGCATGTAAGCATGTAAGCAAATATGTTTATGTCTATATGTCTGTACGTACATGTACATGTATGTATGTATGTGTATGTACGCATACATGTATGTATACATATATATGTCTGTTAAAAAAAGAGCATTATTTAAAACAAAACAAAAAAACAACAACAAAAAACAGTAAAAACTGGAGTTGGAGAGGCAAGAAAAAAAATGATCACAAAAAAACCTATGGTGGGTAAGATGAATTCTAAACACTGGTTTCCCAGGGAAATTCTAAAACGGAAAAGGAAATTATAAATCAAGATTTGATAGGAAGCACCTGTGAGAGTAAACGACACATCAAGCTATCACAAAGAATTCATCCAAGCTAACTGTAACTTAGACAATAGCAAGGGTAGTAGCCAGTCTCGCAGACTAGGAGACAACAGTCTTCATAAAAAAACAAGACCATGTCATGATCTGCTACAAATGCCAGATCTGATTCAGTGAATAAATAAGTCCAGGTGTAACTGTAAGTGTTTTCTTCACCGTTTGTTGTTTTTGTTTTTTCCTGCAGGACAGCGGAATACCAGAACCTCCCCAGTGGAAAGAAAATTTAATAATAAGTAATAAGCTCATTAATACAGGCGCTTTATGATTTATCTCAAATATTTGGATCAAAGCGCGGCGAGATAAACCCAACATGCACGCTCACGTGAATCACACGCATTCTCTCACAGTCACACACTGGACATGAACACATTACAATCACGTGGTGCGAAGGGCCAGCTCAGCAATTTCAGTTTTGGAATTTTTAGAATTGCTCAATTTATTTTTAAATTTTGTGGGGTGAACATTTTTAGAACATATATATTAAAAACGAAAATAAAGAAAAAAACAAGGAAACTGATTACCTGTATGGCTCCATGCCTGTGTGTCTTCTCTTATGCGTGGAGAGGCTGCTCATATGACGAAACCTCGCATCACAGACTGTACACACGTGCGGCCGATCAGGATCTGAAGTTTGCTTCGTTTTGCCTTCATCTTCAGTGTTGCCAGTGTTAATGCTACTTGGGATCATGTGACACATGTCCTCATTACAAGCGACGAGGAGTGACTTCACCGTGCCCTTGGACTCGGTGACAGCACCCACACTAGAATCCATGGATTTATTGTCAGTACTGCCTGCAGATTCCCCCTGGCTTGTGGTCTGCCCTTTGTCGCTGCTAGAGTGACAAGTAACCTCCCCTTTGTTGTCGCCGCCGGCAGCAATATTAGGGGCCTCGCTCGTACTGCTGTCTGTCGTACCAGTGACTTCGCCGTTCCTTTCATCACACTTGACGATCATTGACTGAGGCCCTCCGCTTGCCTTGTCCGTCAACACAGGAACAGCTTTGTCTTGCTCATCCACTTGTGTGACAGTCTCTGCACTTCCCTCCCTTGTTTGCACGGCAGCTGCACCGTTTCCCTCCCTTTCCTGCTCGACCGCTGTTTCTTTTCTAGGACTCTGCGCCATGCCACTGCCATCTGGTGTTGCTGGTTTTGTGTGTTCCGATGCGCACGTCTCTGCCAGATCCTTGACAAGCAAGCTCCCCGCAACATTGCCAGACGTTTCCAGCAGAACCCCTGCGTTTGTATTCTGTGTGGCGGACATGTCCTGTTCATTACTTCCGTTTTGTGAAAGCAAATTGGGATTTACGGCTGAAGCTGAACTAGCTGTGGTAGAACTGTCACTGTTAGTGGTTGACTCAACGGAAGGTCCAGTAGATGTGGACGCTGTTGCCATGGAAACTGCTGACCCAGGGAGTGATACAGGAGCAGCTGCTGCTGTCTTTGCTGGGGACAAAACAAAGTCACACACAGGATGATGCAAAGTTCGTTCCTTACTTCCCATTTAAAATGAACTAAGGAGAGAGACTGAAATATCAAGGCAAATTTTTACTCTGATTGTGTGCACGCCATGGAAAATTTTCCAGCACGAAATTTTTATAAACCTGCTGTGCCACCTAAGTGTCCAAATGATTTGACACAGCAAAGAAAACAATCAAAGTTTGGCTCAGTGATCATCCCTTTAGAATTGAAGACTATTGGTCTGAAAATAACCCTGGTCTTGCTGTATTGAATTGTCTCATGCTGAAAAAGCCACAGAGCTAAGAGCTCTCGGAATACTCCATGCTCAGCATCACCAGGGTTACCATTTTAGATCTGACAAGTGAGGAAACATTACTGAACTCATGCACTTTGCACAGCATGGTTTATGATTAAATGCCACTCTTTGCAGGCTGGTGTGTGTGTGTGTGTGTGTGTGTGTGTGTGTGTGATATTTTTCTTTCTCTTTTTGGTTGTTGATTGGTGTTTTTGTTCTGCCCTTCTGGCTGTAAATGACTGCTTGGGAAGATGCACCTCTCTGTCTCTGTCTCTGTTAAAACATGCGCAAGAGTTCATGCCTGCGCTGTGTGTGTGTGTGTGTGTGTGTGAATACTGAGGAAATACAGATCAATCATTTACATGGTATACAAGGTATTGGAAGGGGGGGAAGGGGGGGGGGGGCTGGTGGTCCGCTGTCAAATTTTACAGTCACACCAGCCCCCGTAGTGTAGTGGTTAGCACTTCGGACTATGGACCGGGAGACCCGGGTTCGATTCCCAGCCGAGGCAAGCGGGATTTTTCCAACCTAGGTTGGCTCCTACCCAAAGCGGGTGTGCTATGGGCCCAATGGGGAGGCTGTTGCCACACAGCCGAGCTTCACCCACTTCACGGGTGCGACTTTGGGGGTGCTTCCCTTGGTATGACACATCTTATGATGTGGATGATTACACGGCCGGCACCGCAGGTGCCGTAGTTCCCAGGCCTGGTTAATGCCGGGCTATTTATGACAGGAAGCGTGGAATGCGGCCCTGTCCCGCAGTCCCAAACCACATGGACCTCCACAGCATCATGATCATCTTACCACCATCCTCATCTCCATCATCATGCATAATAAAAATTGCCCCAACTTCCTAGCCCTCTGTGGATTCAATCTAATACCAGGGACGAACACCACTGATGCCGGCAAAGAGTTGTGGCAGCAAAAAAAAAAAAAAAAAAAAAAAATTTACAATCACCTTGAACAGCATTAGTCCCTGTGGGTGCTCGGCCGCCTGTGGAATGTGTTTTCATGTGAGTCACACACGTCAAAAGTGATGGAAAGTCTTGACTGCACATGCCACATCGAAACAGCTTGGTTTTGGGGAAAGAATCCTCAACACTTGTGGAAGTGGAAGCCATCTCGAACTTTATCAGTACCTGAAAATCACAGAGAATAACTCGTCAAAACTTACTGCAGAGAGAAGTTTTTTTAACTGAATAAATGCATTAGCAAATGTGCTGTGCAGTTATCGTAATGAGGAAAAGACTGAAAATGGACGACAGTTTTTCCCTAACCTCATCAGTTTCCTTTTGTGTTTGGCCATAAAATCGGAACGTTTTCATTTTGCAACACCAACCGCATTTTTTTCCTACCAAAAACCTTGGGTTTCTTTCCGTGACTGTGTTCATTACTTTGTTAGCGTAGACTTACTAATGCAAGTAATCGGTCTGACGCTGAGGTCACAAAAACCGATACACGGTGTGGTGGAGGAAGGGAAGAAAACGAGGTCATCCGAAACACGTCGTGATGAATGCGGCTAAATTTACACCAAATATGTTTGCAGATACTTACAGCTGTCAACGGTGATGCAAATCGAACAATAACTTCTGAAATGTGGACCCAGGGACACACTGGTTAATCACAAACGGTCAACGCTGAGAAAAATCCATGCCGACAGAGCGTCTCTAGACGATAGTCCACAACGGAAATGGCGTAATAATAATGTCAATCGGAATGAGAATTAATACCATTTGAAGTTTATTTCCATTTAGAAATAAAACTACTTTCTGTATTTCACAAAATTTTTGGTGAAAAGTAAACCTAGAGTTTGCAGAAATGACTACTTTCCATTGACAAGAATTGTCAATAAAGAGGAATTATATGAGAACCACCGCGTTTTAGGTGCCAACAAAACCGCCTGGACATGGTTGGCCCCCAACTGAAACAGTGCAAAAATGTCTCGGTCAACCTGAAACAAGAAAAATCGAAAGTAGCCGGAGTGATATGGTGTGGAAACAAGCCTTGACAAAGCACGAATTTGTTCGTAATCAAAATACTATGCGTGACTGCTCACATACTTAAGGGAGGAAATGAGCGCTACCATGCAGGGGTCAGTACCGATACATTGACGGACCGCAACTTAGTCACTGATTGCAGTGTTCTGCGCGCATGGCAACTTCTTCACAAACGAGCACGGTCGGGATGAGAAATTTTACTTTTTTTCTTTTTTTTTTACGCCACACTCTCACACGCACTGTTTGTGTTCAGTTCAAGTTCGCTGCACAGCAAAGCATGCTGTGGCTGAGCCACCGTGACTCCAAACTCACAGCCTCAATTTGAAATCAGCCTAAAGCTAACTAACACTGTTTTCAGCGTGCTCGCAAGTTCTAAGTGACTTACCGATGATTCAGAGAGTGAATTTGATAAACACTGGATCAAATTAATTTCTCCTTGATTACCTGTGACATCCGTGGAGACACAAAAGGCCAGAATGTCTCAGTCAGAGGACGCAGCGAAAGTTCAAGGGGTTGACCCAAGTGTTAATTTTCTGTACAAGACAATGCGTAAGTCCGAATCTAATTTGTTTTAGAAAAAATCTATTGTAGGAATACGAAATCCTATGCAAATCATGAGCCTGACACCTGACAGTGTTCTGTTTATACATGTACATATTTTTGTCGGTTACACTGCTTTCATTCGTATTTGTTAAACGGCAGCTGGGTAATGATGTACTCGCAGTGCAAAAAAAAAATCCCCAAAACTGTGTGCCAAAATTTGCTCAGCAATAACAAGAAAACAACAGTGCTTTTGCGGGTAATCTTGAAGAATAGTATACGGAATGTGAGGGTGTCTAACGTCTCTTTGCATTGAGCAGAACCGAAAGCACCCGAAAAAGTGTGTGCAAATAGCTCCCAGAATTTCGTATACTATTCTTCAAGATTACCCTTTTGCGTGTGTGTTGGCGCGGTTGGGGGAGGGAGGGGGGAGGAGGAAGTGAATTCATCACTCTTTCAGCATTGTAATGTATAATTATTTTTATGTTCATTCACATTGAGTTTCTTCGTTGTGTTGGGTTGTGCATTCACAATGCATGATCAAACAAAACCTGTTTTTCTTGTTCTACTCTCAGTACAAAGAGATCCTCGGAAGCGACGCGTGAAGCTTGTATCAAAGCATCTGGTGCAAGTGGACTTTGACATTGGCGACAGCGAGGAGGACAGTGATTTTGATATTGGGCAACATCATGGTTTGTCAATTCTGTAATTGGAACAGAAACAAATAAGCGCCCCCCCTCCCCCCAACCGAAAAAAAACCAACCAAACAAACAACAAAAAAACGCGCGCACACACACACACACACACACACAAACAAAAACAAAAACCCCAAAGCAACAACAACAAAAAACAAAGAAAAGAGACCAACAAACAAACAGACCCAAATAAAAACAACCCAAACCTCAAAACAAAATGCAACCTCCCCTCCCAAAACCCACCTACACAGTACAACTAGAAAACACAATGCAACCTCCCCTCCCAAAACCCACCTACACAGTACAACTAGAAAACACAATGCAACCTCCCCTCCCAAAACCCACCTACACAGTACAACTAGAAAACAAAATGCAACCTCCCCTCCCAAAACCCACCTACACAGTACAAGTTTCAACTAGAAAACAAAATGCAACCTCCCCTCCCAAAAGCCACCTACACAGTACAACTACAAGGGCCTAAGCGTCATGGATTGGGTAAACAGCTAGACCCTTTCAGCATAAGATGGTAGAGGTTACGAGCACGATTTCACTGTTTAACGTGAGTCATTAGCCAAGCAGCTGTGTGGGAATTTCTCCAAATTTTAATTTTTACAGTACAAACTTTTGTTGCTGTGCCCTCAAAAATCAAGATGCTTCTTCAGTTCGCAGCAGAAATTTAAACTCTCCCCCCCCCCCCCCCCCCTTTTCTCATGTTCATTTGATCAAATCTTTATTGTTTAGGCCACCGGCCCATCACAAAGCAGATAATTTTAATTTTTACGTACTTTCACCGAGAAGTTACTATTACTACATATCATTATTACTTGAAAGTGCAATACTACAATCTATACAAAAAAAACAGAAACTTTCTTGTGTTCTGTGTACAGATTCTGACAGCCTGGATGATATGGATGATGATGAAAAAGCAGAGATGATGGATCTCGGCGCAGCACAGGCAGGAAAGCACGAAGTTATATCAGTTGACGACAGTGAAGATGAAACAGGCGATCCTGCACAAGAGTCAGACGAAGATGATGATGATGGTGGTGATGATGATGATGACGACGACGATGAAAAAGAAGATGAAGATGATGATAGTGACGACGATGATGATGATGACGACGACGACGAGGATGAAGAGAGTGATGATGAAGATAGCGAAGATGATGAGGCGGAAGATCACGGGAATGTGAAACCTAAAGCAAAAGGTAAGTGATGGTTGGATATATCTAGGCTGTTTGATCTCAATCATACAAAAAAAAATGTAAGTATGCTTTAGAAATGCATGTGATAAATCAGTTTTTAAACGGGCTAATGTTATCTTGCTAATTAAGACAACCCATGTTTGGGAACAGTTTCACTCATGAGTGCGCCTGTATGTTTGATGATTAGTACAGCTCTTATTGATGTGGTACAATGCTGTGTACACTTTGCACTTGCGGTGTATTCAATTTCAAATTCTGCGACTGTTCTTACACTACTGCAGTGCTCAGTGTGACCACAACTTAGTAATGATAGCAGTGTTCTTTACTTTTAAACGTTTCATAAAAATTTTATTTCTAAGAATTTTGTTTGCAGGGCTTGGAGGTATTTTTGAGGGCATGGAGACATCAGACGAAGAAGATGAAGACTACGTGCCGAAAAAGAAAAAGACGAAAAAGAACGGTGTAGTGAAAGCTGGAAAAATGAAAATGAAATCACCAGAGGTGTGTGTGTATTTTTAGCGAGTTCATAACAGTGATCGCGCTAGGAATTTTGAAAACCGGTCCCATCAGCGACTACCCCACACTGTCACTCAACAACCTGTGTCAGAACCGGTCCCACCAGAATTAAAACCAGTGATAAGAATTACACTGCAAATCGACCTAAATCGAGGTAAAGGATAGCAGCGAGTCCGTCGCAAGAACAAAGAAGCCCTGGCCAGCAGGGAACAAACTATTGTGACAGTGATTAACGTTCGCTGAAACTGGGAAAAAATGCCCCCCCCCCCCCCCCACCCCTATCAGAGGCCACAGTGTTTACGTCCCAGCAAATTACAACTGGTAATTACCGGTTAACGCGATCACTGCATAAACATTTTTGTTTTACAACCATTACCACTAATAATTCAAATTCAAATTCAGATTTAAAAATATTTTATTATCTGTTCTAAAAATACATGTATTTTAAAACAGAAAATTGTCTTCAGACACATGCATACGCTCCGCTTCTTATACTAAGATCATAATATAAAATAACACACACACACACACACACACACATACACACAGATGCATGCACACAATACCAGTTCTCCTGGGGATAAGGCATGTTTTTCATTAATCATGGAAACTCTTGCCCCACACATCCACCCCCAGCCCCAGCCCCACCCCCACCCCCAGCCCCACCCCCAGCCCCAGTCCCACCCCCAGCCCCACCCCCACCCCCAGCCCCACCCCCAGCCCCAGCCCCACTGTGTAAATTTGTTTTCCCTGGTAGTGGTCGCTCTTCTTGAAAACTAAAAGATTGATTAGTTACAAGGGAAAATCATTTACAGTTGAGCCAAGTCTTACCCACTAGGGATTCAAACTCAAAGCCTACACCATCAGATCCCTAGCTGGACATTTTGAACTCTTGCTGTTGAACACTCAGCCAACCTCCTGTGAAAGAAAACTATAGCTGGAGTTTCATGGTTTGTGTCTGTTTTTTTTATTTTTATTTTTATTTTTTAGCCCTCCAGTAAGCCTCAGCCTGCATCCCACAGCCTCGCTGCAACCTCAGTCTTAGGTCAAGGTCACACTGAAGGTCAGGGTCACATCAAGGTGCTCATCTGCTGCGTTTGTCTCTCGGATCAAAGGTAATTTTAGCTTAAAGTTTACATACCTGTGTGTTTGTGTGTGTGTGAATGTGTGGCGTTAGTTACTAACACACAGTTTTGTAGCTTTGTTAAATTACAATGATATTTGTTTCAGTGCTGATGATGATGAAATCGTGGAATGTGACAACTGCGGCATTTCAGTTCATGAAGGTGAGGTTCCTCTGACTCAAGCTGTTAACGTGCTTTAGCCAAATAGCAGTGGCACAAAATCTTCCAGAAAGCAGCATTGTCTTGTCATCATTTTTATGCTAGAGTTCAGAGTTTGTGTTTTGTGGTTAAATTTACCACAGAAATTGGTAAATGGGCCGAAATGCTAAGGATTTGATAAGCATTTAGACTAATTTGAGACATACATATATTGGCAGCGAAATGCTTTTTCTCCAGTAAAATTTGAATTTTAAGATTTTTGTCTTCACAGGCTGCTATGGCATTAGTGAGAGCCACTCAACGGCCAGCACAGAGTCTTCTGCCAGCACAGAGCCGTGGTTTTGCGATGCCTGTAAAGCGGGAGTCGTACCGGTGAGTCAGGTGGTTGGTTTTTTTTTCCTTTTTTTTTTTTTAAATTAATATATAATAAACATGACAGTTGGCCATATATAGATACAGGGCTTAAAAATATTCACCTTTTGGCATATTTCCACTTTGGATAAAACAATTTCCGTCCCCAAATAAGTGCGTTTCCTCCTCTGGAGCAGTTTAAATCATGCCAAAATGTACAAATTTTTGTTTAATTCTAAAAATGTTTTTTCAAAGACATGTTTCCTTCTTTGAAGAGCTTAAAATCAGAATGCACCAAATTGCACAGAGTTTAGTCTAATTTGTACAGAAATTCCGGGGAAGCACACCCCTAGACACCCCTAGCATTTTATAAAAAAATATATTTTTTGCTACTTTATTGTCCCTTTTGGGAAATTCGGGGTGCTTTCCCTGGGGGAAGTGCGTCGCCGCGGTGCAGCGCCACCCAGTACCTATCCTTCCTTTTTTTTTCTTTTTTTTTTACAATTTTGCAATTTAGCTTGGGGAGGAAAGCCGGATAACCCGGAGTGAAACCCCTGATGAGCAGCCCGGTAGCCAGAAAAAAAACGGTATCAGTATCACATATCACAAGCTCGACCTGGGCTCGAACCCACGCTCCATCGCCGTGACATCGGTGACAGCTGTTCAGTTAGTAGCGCAGCGACTAAATCCGACGCGCTACCTATTAGACCCCCTACATGGTCCACCCCTTGTCGTGGGGTAGTGGCTTGTGTACCTCAATGACCCAGAGAACTATGCCAGCAGGAGCACATGCTCCTGGCAGGGTCACCCAAGCTGGACAGGTCGAAGGGTAGAGGTCAGACGAATGTGGACCACCTCTCCAAGAGGCTAAACGGGTTTGCGTAGGGTTAACAGCCCTACCTGTAAAAAACATTAAGTTACAAAAGCATCGACAGCAACAAACCGAGACATTCACCTGGGCGAGGAAGGGTCTCCATCCCGGAGACCTATGACGCATTGCAGTGAAAGCCGAAAGGAAGCTGCAAGGCCGACCCCCCTTCTAACACCCAGGACAACAACGAGAGTAGCCACATGGAACATCAGGACAATGTATGAAGTAGGAAGGACCATACAAGTAGCAAGAGAGATGAAGAACTACAAGATAGGAGTACTGGGACTGAGTGAGACAAGGTGGCTACAGACAGGACAGCTGAGATTTTCATCGGGAGAGCAATTGCTGTACTCTGGACACACAGAGGATGGAGCCCCCCACACTGAGGGCGTGGCCCTGATGCTGGCACCGGAGGCACAGCGGGCACTCATCGGCTGGGAACCTGTCAACTCCCGCATCATCACAGCCAAATTCATCACCAAGAAAAAAGACATCAAGCTGAACATCATCCAGTGCTATGCTCCCACCAATGATGCGGAAGAGGAGAAAAAAGATGACTTCTACCAACAACTGCAGACAGTGATAGATAGAGGAGGAGCCAAGGACATGACCATACTGATGGGAGACTTCAACGCCAAGATTGGATCAGACAACACAGGCTACGAGGACACCATGGGAACACACGGACTGGGACAGATGAACGAAAATGGCGAGCGCTTTGCAAACTTTTGTGCCCTGAACCAGCTAGTGATAGGAGGCAGCATCTTCCCACACAAGCGCATCCACAAGGCCACATGGAGATCACCGGACCATGTCACGGAGAACCAGATTGATCACATCTGCATCAGCCGGAAGTTCAGGAGATCGTGGCGGGATGTGCGCGTGATGAGGGGTGCCGATGTATCATCAGACCACCACCTTCTTGCAACAACATTGAGACTTCGGCTTAAGAGGCACACCAACGCCAACAACACACGGACCAAGTACAACGTTGGACTACTCAGGAACACAGACACACAAGCAGCATTCCGGATCAGCCTTTCCAACAGGTTCCAGCCACTGCAAGACCTGATAGAAGACAGTGAAATGGACATCGAGACACACTGGGAACACAGCAAGAAACTTTGGCACGACACATGTGAAGAGGTCCTTGGCAAGAGAAAGACCCAACATAAGGAATGGATCTCTGCTGATACCATCCAGAAGCTGGAAGTTAGGAAAGAGAAGAAAACTGCACTGAACACGAGCCGAACAAGAAGAGCTAAGGCAAAGGCACAGGAAGAATACACAGCAGCTGACAGAGAAGTGAAGAGGAGCACCAGGAAGGACAAGAGGGACTACATCGACAACCTGGCCAGTCAAGCAGAGGAAGCAGCCCGACAAGGGAATCTAAAAGACCTGTACCAGGTGACCAAGAAGCTCGCGGGCAAATTTCAGCAGACAGACAAACCAGTGAAGGACAAGAACGGGCACCCACTGACAACAACTGAGGAACAGCTGAAGCGATGGGCAGAACACTTCAGGGAGCTGTTAAATCGCCCCATCCCTGAAACACCACCAGACATCCCACTAGCAGAGACAGAACTACCCATCAACTGTGACAAGCCCTCTAAGGCGGAGATCAGGAAAGCCATCATGACACTGAGAAATGGGAAAGCTGCAGGGCCGGACGAGATACCAGCAGAAGCCATCAAAGCAGACACAGAGACAGCCGTCAACATGCTGCACAGCCTTTTCAGCAAGATCTGGGAGAAGGAAGAGGTGCCAGCCCAGTGGAAAGAAGGGATCGTCATCAAGCTGCCAAAGAAAGGGGACCTCAGGGACTGCAGCAACTACCGAGGGATCATGCTCCTGTCAGTGCCAGGCAAGGTTCTCAACAGAATTCTACTGGAGAGGATGAGAGAGGCAGTCGACCCCATGCTCCGAGACCAGCAGGCGGGCTTTCGCAGGAACAGGTCCTGCGCTGACCAGATTGCCAGCCTACGCATCATTGTGGAGCAGTCACTGGAGTGGAACTCCCCTCTCTACATCAACTTCATAGACTATGAGAAGGCTTTCGACAGTGTAGACAGAGAGGCACTGTGGAAGCTGCTAAGGCACTATGGAGTTCCCGGGAAGATCATCTCCTTGATCCAGTGCACCTACCAAGACATGAGCTGCAGGATTGCCCATGCTGGCCAGTTGTCAGAAAGCTTCGAGGTGAAGACCGGAGTCCGCCAGGGATGCCTGTTGTCCCCGTTCCTCTTCCTCCTGGTCATCGACTGGATCATGAAAACCACTACAGCAGGCAGGAAAAACGGGATACAGTGGACACTCTGGACGCAGCTGGATGACCTCGACTTCGCGGACGACCTGGCGCTCCTGTCTCACAGCCACAGCCAGATTCAGGACAAGACTACGCGCCTGGAAGCCACATCAGCCGGAACAGGGCTCAAGATCAACAGGAAGAAAACTGAGCTGATGAAGATCAACACCACTGCCAACACACCAGTCACAGTCGGTGGAGAGCCCATCAGGGAGGTAGAGTCCTTTGTCTACCTGGGAAGTGTGGTTGATGGACAGGGAGGCACAGACCGAGACGTCACAGCCAGAATCGGCAAGGCAAGGGCAGCGATGGTCATGCTGAAGAACGTATGGGCATCCAAAGTTGTCAGCATAAGAACCAAACTTCGCATCTTCAACTCCAACGTGAAGTCGGTTCTGCTCTACGGATGCGAAACATGGAGGACAACGAAGACCATGCAGCAGAAGATCCAGACATTTCTCAACACCTGTCTGAGGCGCATCTTCAACATCCGATGGCCAGAGAAGATCCGGAATGAAGAGCTGTGGGAGCGAGCGGGGCAGGAACCAGTGGCCAAGCAGATCCTGCGGAGGAAGTGGGGCTGGATTGGACACACCCTCAGGAAGCCAGCATCCAGCACCACACGCCAAGCCCTGACATGGAACCCACAGGGGAAAAGGAAGAGAGGCCGGCCTCGCAACAGCTGGAGGCGGGACACTGAGGCAGAGCTATGTAAGCAGGGTACCAACTGGACTGGAGTGGCAAGACTAGCCCAGAACAGAGTGCGATGGCGAAGGGTTGTCGATGGCCTATGCTCCACATGGAGCCAAGGGCCTAAGTAAGTAAGTACCTATTAGACCACCGCTCACCCCTCTTTTTTATTTATTTATTTATTTATTTTATTTTTTTGGGTCATAACAGACAGTCATACGCTCGTGTCTTTGCCACTCTCTCACTAAATGCTACAGACTTTTCCTCCTTTCGGATCATGGACCATTTTCGGCCCTGAGATAGGATCATCTTTTCGCTTGCTGGAAATCAAATGCGTATGGATGTCTTCTTTTCATATTATTTTTCGTGCTTATGCTCCAGTGCTATGATTTTATGTTCTGCAGCACTGTGAACTTTGCCCAAATTCAGGAGGAATCTACAAGGAAACAGACGCTGGAAAGTAAGTACCGAATTATTAGAACAGTTGTCGCTGTGGAATTTTGACATTGCTAAGTTTGATCGTTTCCATTTTGATTTTGATCTGTTAGCATACCTTGGTTCTACTAAAAACCAGATATATCTGCATCAGGCCAGAGAGAGTGTGTGTGTGTGTATACATGTGTGTGTGTGTGTGTGAGAGAGAGTGCGTGCGCGCACACATGGTTTTTGTGTGTGTCTGTGTCTGTGTGTGTGTGTGTGTGTGTGTGTGTGTGTGTGTGTGTGTGTGTGTGTGAGTGCATGTACACATGTGTGGTTTGTGTGTATGAGTGCATGTTCACGCATTTGTGTGTGTGTGTGTGTGTAGCACTATGAGTTGCCATGCTGCGAGAATAAGCGCTAGATAAGTGTTATTTATTATTTTATTATTATTATTATAAATGCTCCAGTGGTAAATTCTCTTTTTCTCCAGATGGGTGCATATTGTCTGCGCTCTCTACACTCCCGGTGTTGCGTTTGGCGACGTTGACAGGCTGTGCCCCGTCACGCTGTTTGAAATGGCGTACAGCAAGTGGGGTGCAAAGGTGAGTTATGCAGAGCATCAAACAAAACTACTACTACTACTACTAAGTATTGTATAGGCGCTTTACCCAGTTTCATGAATCGGCTCAAAGCGCTGCGAACTGAACCCAACGCGCACGCTCACATGAATCACGCGCATTCTCTCACACACTGGACATAAACACATTACAGTCACGTGGTGCGAAGGGTCAGCTCAGCTATTTAAATTTCGGAATTAGAATTGCATTTGTTTTTCAAATTTTGTGGGCTGAAGATTTCCAAAGCAGAGGGGGAGGAAGTCGGAGTACCCAGAGAGAACCCCCCTACGATCGGCCCGAATGAACGGTGCCACATACGAGAAGGAAAAATTCTTTGCCCCAAGTGGGACTCGAACCCTTGACCACTTGCATTGGTGACAGGTCTCTTAACCACTAGACCACCGACCGCCCCGGTAACAATACATGGCAGTCACTTTCAAGAATTCCAGCCAGCCAGTGTGGTCCAGTGGGCTGGTTCACTGCTCTCGCATTTCATGCGAAGTGGTTTGAGCCTGACCCCTAACCCAGATGGCAGTTTTTTAAAAAAAATTGCGCTTACTCCAAAACATCGCCTGTTTCCTGTGACTAAGTGAACTTGGCCTGTTTTTGTATCCTGTCCATGTCAGTCATGGGTACATCAAATGTAGCCAACCTGGCAGTCTGACTGGATTGAATAGTGTGCAGCTGGGCTGTTCAGTTAGCCTAGCTAAGAGCGGATGCCCCTTTCCCCCCCTATAACCAGCCCATTAGGACCATCTCCAATCACGTCTTGTGGCTTGAGAACGTCCATTAAAACACAGCTGTTTTTATCACAACAACAATGATGAGTGAATAGCGGACACTGTGTCTGTGTGTGTGTGTGTGTGTGTGTGTGTGTGTGTGTGTGTGTGTGTGTGTGTTTTAGCTATTTTAGTGCTTTTTATCTTCTAGTAGCTTTTAGTTTCTTTTAGTTATTTTACCTTCTCTGTAAGCGCTTAGAGCTCACAGAGAATAAGTGCAAATAAATATTCATTATTATTATTATTATTGAGATGTTAAATTCAACTAACCAACTTTTCAAGGATTTGTTGATACACCCTGTGTATCCCACATGAAAGACTGAAGCGCAGATATGTAGAGTCCAAGAAGTGAGAAGTCTCTTCTCTTATTGCATAGTACGCAATTGTCTGAATTACGCTTTGCCAGCTAAACGTTGCTTTTTTTCCTGTATTTTTCCAGGAGTGTTCTCTGTGTGAAGATGTGCGCTTCAGTCGTACTGGTGTCTGTATCAGCTGTGATGCTGGTATGTGTCGCACCTATTTCCACGTCACCTGGTGAGTTCCATTGTTTCTGTGATGAACTCTTTTTTAGTGTGTGTGAGAGAGGAACACACACACACACACACACACACACACACACACACACACACACACACACGCACACACACACACCATACACATGCATGCACAAACACAGGCACGCACACAGGCACGTGCATGCATACGTGTGTGTTTGTTGAGCACATTCTAGGGGTTTCTTCTGCGTTCCCTGTTCTGGACTCCGCCTCAGATGATTAGGTTTGTGGTCTTTATATAAGCAGTGGTCTTCAAGAGGTCTGTTTTGCTGCCCCAGAGTTTCTCTGCCAGTGTGGCTCCGTTCGGCCAGTGTTGTGTCCTTGCTTCTTTGAAAAGGGGGCAGGACTGCAGAATGTGTTCCGGGGTTTGAGGGGCTGTTCCGCACGGACAGTCTGGTGAGTGTGACAGCCCAAGGCGGCACAGGTGGGCACACAGTCTGCAGTGTCCAGTTCGTAGTCTGAAGATTCTAGGGGTTTAAACAGCAAAGTAAAACTGAAATTGTCAAAAATACTGCTGACACACACATATATATGCATGTACTGGTACACCAGAACTCTCTCCCTATCTATCATTATCCTTGTAAAATAAAGTTCCAATTCAATTTTCAGTGCACAAAAGGAGGGCTTGCTAACTGAAGCTGCACCAGAAGAAGTGATGGTAAGTATTTCACATTTTGCAGGGGGGAATAGTAAAAGTTAGAAACTCTCTCTCTCTCTCTCTCTCTCTCTCACACACACACACACACACACACACACACACACACACACACACACACTCTCTCTCTCTCTCTTAACAAACACTCTTGCTGTGTTAATGTTTAAATTAATGACAGCTGCTGGTCCACTGCGTAATCTTGTACATCCTTGCCATATTTCCTTTTACATACTTGGTAGTAACTGTGGAACAGGAATTTTAACATGACATCTTTACCAGTAACTTTCAGTGTCTTTTTCATGTAACACCACAGCACAAATTTTCAGCAGAGACTCGAGAAGTGTACAGATTCGTAATGAAACATTAAAACCATCTTTCTGCAGGACATCGCCGATCCATTTTTTGCGTACTGCAAGCAGCACGCAGACAAGATGACCGTGAAGGCCAGGCGACGTCACTGGTTGGCCATACAGTCACATGTACGATCCTACATGCCGAAGGTCATGGACGATGTGAAAGAACAGGTGGGTCTTAGTGAACAGTGTTTTTTGCTTGTTACTAAAGTTCTCATTTACTCCTGAACAGGTGGTATGATACTGTAGCCACCAACAGTAGGAGATCCCACCTTTACACCCTTATGACTTCATCCTATGCGCGTAAGCACCCTAGTCACGTGGTATTGAACTGCCTATCGTCAGTTTTCCTCACCTGGCTGAAGTGCTCACAAGTAGTACTTCCTTCTCAGACGCTCGCAACCGTCTTTAGCACTTCAGCTTGTCTTCTTAATAATATTACACCACCTGGTGATAGTTCTGTTTAAGCACATGGGACGACAGTGTGCATGTCAGAGAACTTCTTTCATTTTGGATGCGCCCCTCTCCCCCATGGTAACCACCTTCACATGGGGGGGGGGGTATGTGGCCCATAGAACCTGTGGGCTACACTGGATAGTGTTACCCATACCAGACAGGTCATCAGAGTTGCCGTCATGTCTGGTGAAGGCTAGGAAAACTCGGACAAGAAAACAGAGACGAAGCTTGTAGCAGGCAATCTGTCCAGGGAAGGGATCCCCCAACTCTCACATCCCCCAGTACTCACTGGGTTGGACTTTTCAGTCCTGAGCTATGGGAGAAGCACCCCTACAGAAAAGTTCCAAGTGTGTCAGCCATGGCACAGGTCTCGGGGATAAAGTAGGACACACACGCATTAGCGATTATGGTTATTTTGGATAATTATAATTACGTACACTTTAGTAATACTTCGTCCCTTATGCATGTTCTTCCTTTCCTCAGGCCCGTTTCCAAAGAAAACTGAACAGGCATCGTGAGAAGTATGTCATCGCCCGAAACAAACGACCACCTTCATGGGGTGAGCATCGCACAATGCTAGCACTTGTCATTTCTGTGGTAGCATTAGTTGTGCAGTAGTCTTTTGAGCTTGCACGGTTTTAACCCTTTTACTGCCAGACGCATTTCGGTTCACTCACGGATAGCATATCTTCACGTCACTCTGCTGTAAACAGGAATCAAAACCTATGCTGCATCCAGAGAGTTTTATTCCCCCAACTACTGGAATTAAAAAGTCTAGATTTAACATTTTTAACTAATTTGACATTGGGGCTATTGGTGCGATTCATGAAATCCTGTGACGGCGGCAGTGAAAGGGTTAAAGTTATAAATACTCACAAACCCACCCTTTAGAGTGTGTCCACAGCCACGTTACCCTAGGCAGAAACTAACCGCTTACCGTAGAAACCTTAATTTGCGACCGCTTTTTTACACTGAAAAATCTTGAATCTGAAGGTCTGGTCGAAAACCAAGGAGCAAACAAAATTAGTTTCAGTTTCGATGTCCAGCCATCTTTACTGAACACCATGTGTGCCGGTGGGGCTAACAACAATGCTGCTTGAAACAGTATCTTGCATCAGAGGGCCTTGAAATGCACAAAAACTGTTGTAAAGCTCACCTAATATCTTGCCGGTTTCTTTAAACTGTACTGGCTTGATTTGTCTCTGTTTCATTCGGGTCCTCTTTGAGTGTGTTTATTAAAGAAAAAAAATGTTCTTTCCACGGCCAGTTCCCACACAGAAGATGGTGCGTCACCTCCACACCAGTCCCTACGCCGTCAAGGCCTTCATGCGGAAAGCTGAGCTGATGGGGGTCGTTACACACGTGAGTCATCATGAGCCTAGTGAATGCACTTACACAGCTTAGTTTTGTCGTATGTGCTTTTTCCTGTTCGGAACTCCCTGCCAGTCGAACTTCATACTCTCCCTACACTGTTCCACGGGGGTGGTCAGTGGTCTTGTGGTTAAGAGACTTGTCACCAATGCGAGAGGTCAGGGGTTCGAGTCCCACTCGGGGCAAAGAATTTTTCCGTCTTGTATGTGGCACCGTTCATTTGGACCGATCGTCGGGGGTTTTGTCCGGGCACGCCCGCTTCCTCCCCCTCTGCTTTGGAAATGTTCAGCCCACCAAATTAGAAAAATAAAGGCCATTCTAAATTCCGAAATTTAGATAGCTGAGCTGGCCCTTTGCACCATGTGATTGTAATGTGTTCATGTCCAGTGTGTGAGAGAATGCATGTGATTCATGTGAGCGTGCATGCTGGGTTCAGTACGCGGCGCTTTGAGCCGATTCCTGAAATTGGGTAAGGCGCCTATACAATACTCATTATTATCATTCCAATGTAACCTTTTCAGTGACATATTTAAAATTTGGTATGTACATATAACGTTGAATTCCTAAACGATTTGCTACTGCGTATTTTGTCATCAAACGTGGGTGTTGCTGAGAATAAAAAATTGTGTGGAGCAGGCGACAGAATGTTCGGTGACTGGGCACAGGACTGTACATGTATGCAGTGCTAACTGAATATTCGATTGCTGGGCACGGAAAGGGTTAAAGCACACCTGAAAACCTCCCTTTTTCCGCCCCGCCTTCAGCAGTTAACTTTCCTGTGGCCATTTCATTGTGTTGTCATTGTACATCTACCATATAGCTGGGGATTGTGTTGACTTTTTTTTTTTTTTTTGCTGCCCGAACTCTTTTGCCAGTTCCAGTGGTGTTCCTCCAAGGTAATGGGTGGAATCCACGGAGGGCTCGGAAGCTGGGGCATTTCTTATTATGCATGATGATGGAGATGAGGGTGGTGGTACATGTAAGATGACGCTATGGAGGTCCGTATGGTTTGGGACTGCGGGACAGGGCCACATTCCACGCTGCCTGTCATAAATATCCCGGCATTAACCAGGCCCGGGAACTACAGCACCTGCGGTGCCGGCCGTGTAATCATCCACATTCTAAGACGTGTCATACCAAGGGAAGCACCCCCTGTCACACCCGTGAAGTGGATGAATCTCGGCTGGGTGGCAACAGCCTCCCCATTGGGCCCATGTGTTTACTTTTTTAGTGAACAAAGCATGCATGAACTTTTTTTTTGATGCAGGTGGAGAACGCTCACCACGAGAAGCCAGAAGCAAGAAAGAAGCCGCACATCACACCAGGACTGTCTGCAGAGTTCATCCAATATTACTTTGGTAGGTGCCTGAATCAAGTGAATTCTAAGCAGAATTTATGCAGTTGGATCTTGGGGACTTTTTCCAATATTTTGATAATAATAATAATAATAATGAATAGTACTTGTTTAGCGCTTAATCTCGCAAGAAAGCAACTCATAGCGCTACACACACACACACACACACACACACACACACACACACACACACACACACACACACACACACACACACACACACACGCACACACACACACACACACATGCACTACCCGGCCTGATGCAGATGAACAATTGCAGTCAAAGGTTTCAGTTCCCCTCCAGTTTCTTATGTCTTAGGAATTGTTTAAATGTCTGTCCAAACAAAGAGCAATGAACGTTTTCCTTGAAAGGAGAGAATCCAGCTTAGGTATATTTCTTCAGTCAGCCTGTGATCAGTCTACAAATCAGCCCCCTCAAATGTGTCCTCACCTTTGAAATTCAGGTAATGAAATTTGGTGTATGGTTTGTTCAGGGCGCAACACGAAGATTGACAACCTGCGGAACAACCTGAAAGAGTTGACTTCACAGAACGTCAAGTTACAGGAGCAGGAGAAAGTTCTCCGCAGGCAGTACGAGCAGGTCTGGTTTGCTGTTTGTTTCTTTGTTTTTCAGGGGTTTTTTGGTGGTGTTTTTTTTTTTTTTTTTTACTTTTTTTTTTCTTTTTTTTTTTAACGTATGTACGGGGTTTTTTTCCCTCTTTTTTTTTTTTGTCATCTTTTTTCTCATTTTTTTCTCTTTTTTTCTTGGTTTTTTTTTCTTTTTTTTTTTTCTTTCTTTTTTTTTTTCTTTTTTTTTTTTTAAATTGTTTTTTTTTTTTTTTTTCTTTCTTGCTAACGTTCTTGACAGGGATAAATTTGGAGGGAGGTTACAAGGGTTGTGGA
>JACVVK020000224.1:695000-992500 GCA_018292915.2 Batillaria attramentaria
TAGTGATGAGATGGAGGGGGCAAGGAATGGGGTTTGCCTAGAGCTGCTCTGGAAACATGTGTCCTTGCCAATTTGTTCAGTGATAGTTATTTTTATAACATTGAAAGTGGCTTTTTGGTTCAGGTTTTTCATTCATGATTCTCGGGTCCACCAGGTGTGACGAATGCCTGCTCTCTTACCACTTTCACTGCCTTGACCCCCCTGTGAAGAAGTCGCCTAAAGTCCGCGGCTATACCTGGCACTGTGAAGCATGTGATCCTACAGATCTCTCTGTAAGTTGGCGGTTTTTGATGTCTGCTCTCTCTTTCTGTGTGTGTGTGTGTGTGTGTGTGTGTGTGTGTGAGATATCCTGGTCTTATATATTTATTTTTCTGTGCTTCATTTTCTTTCTTTCAATTTTTTTTTATGGTAGTGTAGCAACGGCATGTTTGAAAATGGTGTTTGTGTGCCTAAAACTTCTTCCGTTGTAAAATAAAGGATCGTTATTGTCGTCTCTTTCTCTCTCTCTTTCTCTCTCTCTCTCTCTCTCTCTCTCTCTCTCTCTCTCTCTCTCATGGAATTTCTTGGAACTGTAACCCTAGTCCTTTGTAAACAAATAAACAAAGTTTTGCTTGCAGGAAGATGAGGAGATGGAGGAGGATGAGGAAAGTAATGCTACAAGCAGCAGGGTCGTCACTGCAGGGTCCTCAGCTCACACTAGTGCTAATGCCTCTACAAACACTGCTGTTACGGATCCAGCTTTAAAGAGTACTTAAACAAATTAAGCACACTGGCACATTGCTACACACACCTCTGACAAACATGACAAAACAACTGACAGACACTATCATGAGGTACCTAAATGAGAAAACTGGGTGAAACGTGTGGCTGGCAGACTTTGACATAACACTGTTGCAGCATAATTAACAATGTGTTTGTTTTTTGTTGTTGTTTCGACATCACTGTTGGCACTTCATTGGCTAGGTCTTCTTTACACTAATGACAAATTAATTGTGACGGTCGCAGAATTTTGGGTTTTTGTTGTTGTTTGTGTTTGGTTTCGTTTTGTCACTTTCAGGCCGTTTTCATCAGCAACTGTTGGCATAAAATTAGAAGATCATACAACAGAATTATCGAGAATTTAGTAAACCATGTATATTTCAGCTAACATTACTAGCTGTTGAAAGTTGGGGGGGGGGGGTTATATATTTTTTTTATTTGATGTGTTGCTTTTTGTGTGTGTGTGTGTAAATTGTTCATTTTTGACAGATTGATTTGGCTGTGGAAAAATTCAAATTGAGATGCTTTGTCATGATGTCTGTTTGTGTTGAGTCTCAACACTTGACCATAATAGCCCAGTAAAGTCAAAACTATGTAAGTCAAATACAGTCAAAACAATGTGAGTATGTACATATGACCTGACCATGAATAAAATCAAAGATATGTAACGCATAGAATTCTTTTTTCCCTTTATTTTCTGCTTCTGCCTTCATATTCAGTGCTTCGAAGTAGCCAGTAGCCAGTGAGTACCATGTGCATAGTTACGTAACTGCAGCGCACTGCCGGTGGAACTGGTGAGGTAAGAACATGGGATGCCGAGGTGCTTGTGAAAAACAAACTTACTTACTTAGGCCCATGGCTCCAAGTGGCGCATAGGCCATCGACAACCCTTCGCCATCGCACTCTGTTCTGGGCTACTCTTGCCACTCCAGTCCAGCTGGTCCCCTGCTTATATAGCTCTGCCTCAGTGTCCCGCCTCCAGCTGTTGCGAGGCCGGCCTCTCTTCCTTTTCCCCTGCGGGCTGCTTGTGAAAAACAGTTGAAACAATTTTTGTAGGTGACATTCAGTGGCATTTATAAATCTTTCGAGCAGAGTTTAAACAACGTAAGACAGTAGTGGTGGTGATGGGGTGTGTGTGTGTTTTATCCAGCACAATGGGGGGGGGGGGGGGGGGGACCAAAGAACAAGTTTGCACCTTCTGTTTTCAAAGGAAATCGGGGTGAAATGGGGAAACCAGGTACACTTCACACTTCTCGGTACAACAATGGTAACTCCCCCCCCCCCCCCCCCCCCCCCCCCCCCCCCCCCCGCACACGCACACGCATGCACACACACACTCGCTCATTCCGATGGTGATGGTGGTCCTGGTCGAGATGATGGTCGTCGGCTCAGTGGTTTCTAGGCGTGTCAGGCTTTCGCCATCGGGCTTCATACCATCTCCAGCTGGAGATCCATCGTCTCCCACGGCTGAAAAATCGCTTGAAATTCTTGTTGGCGTTTTTGTAACAAGACTATTTTTACAAGACTGAGTTCTTAGACCAGTGCATAATATTATAGCTCCCAACCTGGATGACAAGTGGATCGCACAGTGAAGTTACTGCAAACTCACGTTCTGGTCTTATAAGAGTCTTCGAAGCGCTGGAAACACTGCAACTGTGACAGAGTTGCCTGCATTATGCACAGCTGTTTAAAACAAAAAAAAAACAAAAAACACTTTTCGGCTTTTTGTTGAGATTGCAGATCTTTAATGCCACTGAATCAGTGCTCCATCCTTAGCTTGAGAAGCAAGAGGAAATACTTTTACCAGCTCAACTATGCCATACTCAAGCAAGTGGATCCTAACCCTGTTTTGGTGTCCAGCTCAGCGCCGACCTGAAGTGGCGCGCGCGCGCACACACACACACACACACACACACACACATCGCACTAATCACAAAACGAGCGAAGCGGACGTTGGGGTACCTACGTCGGAATCTCTGTTTTGGCCAGCAGCATGCCGTCGTACACTATCTAGCCTTAGTGTGCCCTGCAATCGAGACGGTATGCGTCTGTTGTATAAGACCTAGGTCTTTCCGGAAAAAAAAAAAAAAAAAACATCGACAGCCTCGGACGAGTTCGGCCGGCACCGGGGAGTGAGGTTCATTACTAATGGTTACAGGATCATAAGAGAATCCTGCAGGGTTTATCTGATCTAACCTAAAGATCTTGGGTCTATCAACGTTGGAAGCTCGCAGACGCGAACTCGGCCGGATTCACGCTCATGCAAAAGGTGGTTGAGGGACTGGTATCGGCACTCCCTCCTTCCAAACTCCTCATACCAGTGGAACCGAATAAAACAACTGCGAACGACTTATGCAAGACACTACAAAGACGGAAACGCAGAACTACCGTGAACGGCCCGAGCCAAGGCTTACGTATTGACCCTGTCTATAGTCCTATTGGAACATCTGATTCCTATGTCGTGACAAAATAACAACCCGGTTTCACCACCACCATCCTTCCCTTTCTCCATTTTAGTGCTATGACATCGGCACTGCTTGTGCAATGTTATCTGATCTCGTCTCTCTCTTTATGGAGAAGAACGACCCGTTGTCGTTTTACAGTCTGATTATTTTGATTAAAGCAAACAGGACACACTGAGGTTTTCTTTACCGTTTATGATGTCTGGTTTTACCCACCAAGACTCATGCAGGCAGGCAGGCAGGCAAGCAGGCAGGCAGGCAAGTAGGCAGGCAGGCAGGCAAGCAGGCACGCACGCACGCACGCACACACACACACACACACACACACACACACACACACACACAGACTGGTAATAGGTTATATTTTTACATACAAAGTAGCATCGCTGACAGGAAGTTGTGCCAACATTCTGTTTAGTTCTGCAAATAAAACCAATATCATATTCTTGCAAAAGAAAACCCCATTAGCCTAGTGAAAACGGCCAAATCATTGCCTGTATAGTATGACCCTCACCATGTGCTCGTAACACAAAACAGCCTAGACACTACGACTTTGGTGAGAGAGAGAGGGGGATGTCAGTGCAGTTTCTCTGTGCATTCCCCACTATTTAATGGGCATGCGCTTTGAAACACCTGTCATCTTTGGATTAAAGGTCTGCAATCTCAACAAAAAGCCGCAAACATTGTGTTTTTCAGAAACTGCGACTGTGCATAATGCACTCTGCCAGCTCTGTCACAGTTGCAGAGTTGTCAGCGCTTCGGAGACACACACACACACACACACACACACACACACACACACACACACACACACACAGAGTAGTGGTTTGGGCGAAGTATCAGTCCTAATCCAGAGAACCCGTTTAAAGTGCGCACATAATAGGGAGGGGGAGGATCAGTGTCGGGGAAGGGGGGGGGGGGTGGCGTCTGGAAATGAGATCAGCGTTTAGCCGGGAATTCCGACGTGTACCTTTGCAGTGCGGACGATTACAAACTGTTGAAATCTGACACTTCAGACGAGCGTGGCCGTTGACATTTCAGTAGCGAGTGATTCCTACACTGACATTCAAAGCCGGGGCGAATACATAATCAGATATTCTATTATTCACAACTGAACAACTATTCTTTGCACCATGTTTTATGTCGCCCCTCACCTAACATATACGCTCACAAGGGCCTTTCCCATACACAACCGAGGTAAACGTTTGATATTGCAGATGTGTACTAGGAGACCGGTCTCTTGGTAACGCTTAATCAATAATCTTAGTTCCCGGTTCATGACTGATGTGCTTTGCGGTGGCTGTCTAAAGGAAAACTGGGGCTTCAAGAAAGTTTTTCGGGTTTGGGTGTTGTTAGTGTTGTTGTTGTTGTTGCTGTTGCTATGGAGTTTTCTGTTTTTGCTGTTTGTTTCTAAATTCACGTTCATAGGCAAGCATCTGTGGTACAAACGCACGTCACTGCCGATCTCCCGCAGAGACGATTTTGCAAGTATAACTCTGACAATGACGTAAGAAGACGTGCGTCATCGATGCTGACATGTATGGTGCGCCGAACGCGCTTCTCCTCCTCAGTGAGTGCCGTCTGTTCGTATGTGTGTGCGGTATGCGGTGTGCGCGTGTGTGTGAATTGTGTCCAGGCCTGTTTCTCCGAAAATACTCAACCGAATGGCTTCAAATTTGGGGTATCCGAATATATCAAAATGTTAGATTAGAGCAACCGAGCGTGTGATGATTGCTTAAGTGATTTGGGAGTTATCGCCCTTTTGAGACAAGTTGGTTGTCTTTCGTTTACAGGCGTAATATTTATTTAAATCACTCAATTTTTTGGCAGTAGATAGCTTGAATACGGACTCTGAACAGAGTCACTACTAGAAAATGGTCGCTCTTATAGTTTTCATGTAAACCGAACCTGAGCTGACATTGCATGTGAACCTAGTTCAGATGCCTGTATCTCCGAACATTCTGAACCGATCGATTTCAAATTTGGGGTTTCTAAATGAATCAAGATTGTTGAATAAAAGGCCCGGTGTTCTGCAGTGGGGGTTGGAGGGGGGGATGGGTATGGGGGCACCATGAGCGTCTAGTGGTGCCAGTAGGCTTGGGGGTGGCGGAGTATTAGTGAAGGAGTGGGGGGGGGGGGGGAGGTTGTGGGAGGGGATGGGGGCAAAGATTTTGGTTTGTTTTTTTCCAGCTACGTTAAATAAAACTTCATGGGTGAATCATGTTTGCTGGCATTTGTAAAGAACGTCATACATGCTAATAATACTAACACGACACTTCAAACGGGAAGTTTTTTTAAAGAACCTTTTGAAACAGTCGTCCTAGGCGACACCAAGCAGGAAGTTCGGGTCCCTTTAAAAACAAGAGCAAAGACTTTGTCCGGTAGAAGTTTGCGGGATGGCACCAAAGCCAGGTATGTTCTTTCAGTACCATCGTAATAGGCTGAAATCAGGCATTTTGGAAGGGGTGGTGGGTGGGATGATGTAGAGGGGGGTGGGGGGGTGGGTGTTTGGGGGTTTAACGTCCTTTTCCACCACATAGGGTGATATCAAAGACGGGGCAACGATGAAAAAGCCAGCACAAATATTTGGCCCCAGCCGGGATCGAACTCACGACCCGAGCATTAAAAGTCCAACGCTCTACCATTCGACCACCCCGGCTCCCCGGATGATGTAGAGGAACGATAGTTTACTCAAAAGTACACTCAGACGTATATGTACCGGTTTCAGACTTTTTTGTTCTTGTTTATTTAACCTTCCGGCTACGTCGCTAAAAAAAACTTCTTAGTCCTACATCGTGTGAAACAACTTACCCATTGTTTTTAAATAGGTAATTTTCGACTTATTCCGTGTCCTACGTCGTGGGAAACAAATTACCAATGGTTTTTATATAGGCAGATTGCAGCTTATTCCTAGTCCTACATCGTGGGAAACAAATTACCCATGGTTTTTAGAAAGGTAAATTTCAACTTATTCCTAGTCCTACGTCGTGGGAAACAAATTACCCATGGTTTTTATATAGGCAATTCACAACTTATTGTTTAATTACTCTGCTAATTACAAGTTAAACAACACAATTTTTGGCATGAACATAGTCAAACCATTTATTGACAAAGTCATGAAATTTCAAAGGTGTGACATAAATATTGACCGAGATACGTTCATCTAAAGCAATGTGTGTGCAACTTTTTACCCACGACGTCGTCCGAAGGTTAAAGGATTTCAGGATAACTCTCAGGACACAAAATAGCCTAGCAACCGCCCGATTTTATTTTATTTTATTTATTTATTTATTTATTATTATTTTTTTTATTTTTTTTTATTTTTTTTTATTATTTTTTTTTTTTTTTTTTTTTTTGGGGGGGGGGGGCGCATATTTTACTCAATCGATTACAGAGACAAATAGTCATGCTATGTTTTCCATTCCGGTTTTTGCTCTTTCCAAGGCACTCGGGTATCTGATTATTTGATGATTTTACCGGAATCAATGAATCAATGAAACTTTATTTTACAACGTTAGAGGCAGTTGACGTTAGTCGGTTTTCATACCTGCTGTTGCTAAAAAGTACTACTGTCTAACTAATAAAAAGAAAGAAAGAAAGAAAAAAGAAGAAGAAAAAAAAAACACAAAAAAACCCGAGCATATGTTGCACACAGAGACACAGACACATGTACTCTTGACATACGATTTTCCCACAGGGTTTATCGTTTTGTTTTATTTTTTATTTTAAAAACTGTTTATTTTTCATTTTTGGAAGTATTTTCATTTAAACGTTTTGCTGTTTTATTGTTGTTGTTTTGTTGTTGTTTTTCTTGCACGAAAAAAAAAAAAAAAACCCAAACAAAACAATTCTCCTTCAAGTCCACAATCACAGGAACTTATTCTCTGCATTCATACACATAAAAACACATCAAAGGTTTACACTAAAAACGAACAGCTGCCGTGACAGAGTTTCGGATAAGACATTGATGTGGGCTTTGCACAGGAGCTGATGATCTATCATGATACCAAGAAGACGGTGTTCGGTTACTTGCTGAATGGGCGTATCATTGAGTATAAATTTAGAGAGAGGGGACTGAGCTGATGCTTTTGTCGAGTGTTGACTACATACGGTGATAATGTGAGAACTGCACAGAGAAATTAGTGATTTTTTTATTTTATTTTTTTTTGTTGTATTCTCTGCGATATCTCGGCCCGTTTTTGCTTGTTTTCTCTAAATTTCTCAGTCACAGACGGAAAACGACAAACATTTTTACTAGTGTAAAACTTTGATCAGGGTAACAAACCGGCATTTTTATGCCAAGAGTACACTGGTGCTTCAAAGACAGTCCTTTTATTTACATTCAAATTTAATCTTTTAAGCTGATAATTTGATCTATATCTTGAATGATATCAGTGTATCAGACGTATTGGAACACACACACACACACACACACACACACACACACACAGACTTGACTCAACTTGATTTCGCCTGCACACGCTCGAATGTTTACTGACTCTAGCTTTATCTGGTAACTTATTCTGAAGACATTTTAAATCCCCCCCCCCCTCCCCGACACTGAGCTGAGAGAACCAACAGGAACACGTTTCACTTGCTGTTTGATGCTTCAGTGGTGACTGTTTCAGCGCAATGCTGCCTGCTACCCGCAGGATGGTGGATGACACTGCTTCTTGCGTTCGCAGCCAACTCTGTAGTAGGACAGACAACTGATCTTGCAGGTATGCCGGAGCTGAAAGAATGTGACAAAATGTGTGCAGTTCAGTTTTGTTTGAATGTTTGAGGTAAATGTCTTATCTTCAGTTTCAGAGAAGAAATGAAGTCACCAGCCGAAAACACAGCGCCCCAACCCCTCAAAAAAAAAAAAAAATAAAAAAATCCCGAAGGAGGGTGGATGAGAAAAACTTTGAGCAAGGCCGATCAGCAACATATACTGATGTGCATAAAAGTGTGTCAGATCCAGCTATCCAGGTGCCAGGAGAAGCCACTAAATGCCTGTGAAATTGCAGCAAATCGCCGCTCCCGAACACCCCATGGCCCACCCCCCATACCCCGGCTCCCCCAAAGGGTCGGACACTGCCTCTGGGCCCCATTGAGCCTGGGTTTCAGCCTTTTTTTTTTTCTTGCATTCATTGCTAGCCGGGTAGGCACACTGACCTTCGCGAGAAGCCTCAATAAATATAAAGTTATTTGTGATTAGAAATAATATGCATTGCTTGGTTGGTCAGTTGTCATCAGTGATTGCCCAATTCATTAATTATCCGTGGCCTTTAAAAAAATTTTTTTTAAACCATATTCACTGAATCCCCGCAAATAAATTCAGCACGCCGGCCTGTGTGATAAGACAACTCAGCTCAAGTTATACATGACAGAGACATCTCATGTTGGCACAGTGTCCGTTCAGTGAAGACTGATGCCCCTCTTCTGTCATTTCTACGCCAGTTTATCATACTGATACATTCAGTATCAGCCTACACGGCACAGTTACTTGCGGCACATAATATTATACATTGGTCTATATGTATCAGCCGAGTGATGTTTCAGCTCACACTGATTAACAGCCCAATAAAATAAAACCGGCTGACAAGTCAGAAGTCATAGGTCGAGCTGGCCTTTATACCGCTAAAATTGTGCACACTGAAAACGGGGTGTGTTCTTGGCTATAGTAAAACTTCGGCCCTCTCAGTGGACAGTGTAATCTAAACAAATCGGTCATCTGGACTAACCACTGGGGCCTCAGTGGCGGCCCGGGCGGGAAATACTATAAACGCGCTGCCCGAGGCACACGGCGCTAACCATAGCACGGCTGTCGGCCGGTCCGGCCACTGCTCCACCCGTGTTCGTTTTGGGAAACAAGTAAACTGTCCATTGGATTTGAGTTCATGAGTGAATTGACACCGTCTTGCCAGCATAAAAAGGCGCACTTTATTCTGTCGGCGTCGTGCCGGCTCTGCCGACGTACAAACAGTTAGTCTGCTATGTGCAGCCGCTGTCGACTGTCAGTTTTTACTAGGATAAACGTTCAAAATATATCATAAATTGGGGGGGGGGGGGGGGGGGGGAAAGCATTTACACTCCATCAAGCTGTGGCCGGTATACCGACTCGTATTTCAAGTTGATCCAAGACGCAATCAGCCCTTCGCCAAGCTCAGGGTTGATTTGCATCTTGGATCAAAATACTCGTCGCCGGGTATACCACAGCTTGAGGGGGAACTGCTAACGAAGAAAGCGTGTGTAAAAGGCACCTGCACCTGTCCGGAATCCGGTTCAGTTGACACGAATCATAAATTTAATGACAAAAGCGTCTTCAGGGGGAACTGAAAAAGTCAGAAGGGGGAAAAACATGATATGGCCTTGCTTGCACTAGTTGCAGTGCCGACACTGAGCCAGACTGACTGCCGGCCTCCCGTGGAGATTTACAGACTGTCGCGTTGTTTGACAGGCATTTCGGCCTTTGACACGAGCGATAAATTATGCTGTGTGATTGTCCGATTTTAAACCTGTCAGTTGTGATATCTGACACCAGCCGGTATCATATACTAAAGAAAATCACCACGCGTGACAAGCAGTTGGCTGGCCCGGCGCTCGGCTTTTGTGATCACGACTTGGTTTCATGTTGCGATCTGACTGGCCGACCGTGCAAACTGAAGGCCACCGCGAGCGTTTTTGTTACAGTGCCGCAAGCACTAAAATTAACTTTAGGGTGGGTGCCAGGAGAGGGGCCGGGCTGACTAGACTGAGCATATGAGACAAGACGTTACCATTAGAAATAATCTTACATAACCCAAGACAGCTAATACAAATCTTCTTTCAAAAAAACACACAAACCTAAACACACACACACACACACACACACACACCACCACCACCACCACCACTACTACTACTGACCAACGTAATTTTCACACTAATTTGACCTAGTTTCAAACGTTTACGTGAATTTAAAAAAAAAAAAAAACTTTGACAATTATTATTATTACTAATATGAATAATAATAATGCTGATGATGATCGTTAATCCTATATTGTCCGTGAAGTGTCAGTCTTTCGTTTAGCTCCTTACCACTGCTGTCTTTTAGGTTTTATCTGTCTCATTTTAATCTGTTCTTTAGTTTTGGGTTTTATCACTGGCACTTGTTCTTGGTTTTTTTTTTATTATCTTGGTCTCTGCCTTTTTTCTTTTTTATTTCCAGCTCTGTGTGTGTGTGTGTGTGTGTGTGTGTGTGTGTGTGTGTGTGTGTGTGTGTGTGTGTGTGTGTGTGTGTGTGTGCTCTTCTTCTTCTTCTTCTTTTTTTTTTTTTAGTTGTTCTTACGCAGTGTACATTGAGTTGAGTGAATGTTTTTTTTGTGCTTTTTTTTTTAGGTTTTAGATTGTAAGGCGCCTAGAGCTCGTTCCACGGGGATAGGCTCCCTATAAATATTATTATTATTATTATTATTAAGTATTACATAGAAAATTCGCCTTTGGACTCAGCAAAATGGGACTATACATTTATATACCACACTTCAAAACACTTATCATAGACTAAACTGATTTGACATGTGCAAAATCAAATTTAATTTAATACACTTTCTTATGTTTCACAATAATCTTCTCTATTATTGTTATTGTTATTATTATTTTTATTATTATTTGAATCCAAACCAGACAATCGACGAGTCTTTTTGAACTTCACTGTGGACGCCACGAGCATTGCACCACTAGACGTGTTTACCGTTTATCAGGACCCGCAGCCAATTGCAAATGTGGTAAGAACGTGAAAAATCTGCTGGTTCAATCAGTAACTACTTATAAAAAAACATTAATAGCAAACAAAGGCCGCCGGATCGATCAAACAGACAAAATCATTTAAAAACTACAACATGACAAAGGCGTCAATGTTGTCTTGTTTGCTTAAGCATCAGTGGTATTGGTGCTGCCAGCCTTCGCCGTACTTGGTGTAAAAACTCACGTCGTGTACTTCCTGGGTCGTTAGCTACCCATGCCGACCTTGCATAGTGACGGGTTGGGGTTCCTCAGGCGCTGCCTCGCGGCTGTGCTGGCGGCCAGATGCTGACCGTGTATGCCCGACACAAATACCAGTCTCAGTGCAACCTGAAACCAGAGTCTGTGTACACGTGTATATCCCCGCCGCTGAAACTTGAGGACCATAGACTATCGGTACTATACTCCCAGATACCCGATGCACACCTTCAGATGGGCAGTGCCAGAGTGGTTGCTACACTGGCACTCTTCTTCCAGCGTGTATGAAAGTATGGCTAGGCTACCGGACCCAGAAGTGCAGTATGAGCCACTTTGATTCTTTATCGTTTCACTTCTAATCAAGTAATTCCACGTGGTGTTGTTGTTGTTGTTTGCTCGACACCGATGCCACGCACGTATTTGAGTAATACCTGTAATAAGAACGCTTTATTTTGAAAACTAGAGCAGGGGCGCCGGAAGATGTTGGGGGGGGGGGGGGGCAGAATCTCGGAGGGGGGAACGTTGCCCGAAGAAAGTGAAAAGCGGGGGGGGGGGGGGGGGGGGGGGGCGATCAAATGCTGCGTAGACAAAAAACCTTTACGAACCAGGACGTTGCCCGAAAAAAGTGAAAAGCGGGGGGGGGGGGGGGGGCAATCAGAGGAGCGGACAGCCTTCGGTCCGCAAAAACAGAAGTTCTCTGTTGGGTGGGATGAGGGAGAGAGCACTAAGAGGGGTAGGGGGAGAGGTACGGGAAGGGGGGGGGGGCAAGACCATGGCTTTGCCCCCCCTCTTGCCATAGTCACCTGATTTTCCAGGGGGGGCAAAAAGACACTCTTGCCCCCCCCCTGCTTGGGTACAGGGGGGGGCAGCTGCCCCCCTGCCCCCCCCCCCCCCCCCGGTTCCGGCGCCCCTGTAGAGATATCGGCAAAAATGAAAAATAGGATAGGTCACTGAGTATTGGGTGGCGCTGCACAGCGGCGACGCGCTTCTCTCGGCGGTGGCAGCCCGAATTTCCCGAAAGGGATAATGTCGTAGTAAAAAAGAAGAATGTGCACCACACCCCAGGACTGAAATACAGTTGAGGCCGTTTTGCTCAGTTGTGTGTGCTTGTGTGTACACAAATGATCAGTGAATTAAATTATGTTTAAACCAAATACGGCGAAGGCTAGAGCTATGCGTGACAGTGTAAAACGCCACGTGTGGACTGATGTCAGTGCAGAGATCGGCTCAAATGGACCGCTGTTCATACTGCCTGCATATCATACCATGTCAAAATCTAATCTACGTCAGTATCAATTATGGCCTCCACCGGCCTAACGTCTATCTCTCGTTCAGTATTGCCATGCAAAGCTACAATATGAAGTACATTTTATGCGGCGCAGGATTGCACTGAATCTATGTTGCTCTTTACATTTCAGATCAACGAGCTTTGTGTAAATACCAGTGACTGTGCTTCCGTCCAAATTGAAGTTATTGATATTGGGTGAGTACTCCAAACTCTCTCTCTCTCTCTCTCTCTCACACACACACACACACACACACACACACACACACACACACACACACACACACACACACACTGTCACACACACTCAGGCTGTCACACACACACACGCACACACACACACACACACACACACACACACACACAGAGGGCTGCCACTTTCTGAGAGACGAAAAGCCTGAAAATTGACCCTCAAAATCAGAATGGAAGGAAAGCCAGACTCCAGGGAGCCAGTGGAAGAAAGGAAGGACTTTGCCCGAAGGAAGTGAAAAGCGGGGGGGGGGGGGGGGGCGGTCCGGTGCTGTCCTGATAGACACAGACTCACGATGTTTTCGGCCGGAAAAGCAGGAAAACGCTTTAAAAATCAGGAAAGGACTTTGACCGAAGAAACTGAAAAGCAGCGGGGGGGGGGGGGGGGGGGGGGGGGCGGTAGCGTCCTAACGTCCCCGGAGAATATGGGGCGCAAAATGCACCTTCCCGGGAAAGCCGACGGCGGTCCAGCGATCAGACTCGCGATTTTTTGACCGGAAAGGCAGGGAAACGCTTTAAAAAGCAGGGAAAAAAGCAGGAAAGCTCTTCACAGTTCACAGCCAGTTGAAAACTCAGGAAAGCTCTTCAGAGCAGGTTCAAACAACAGGAAGAGTGGCAGCCCTGAATATGAGAATATGAGGCGCAAAATGCACCTTACGCGGGAAGGCCGACGGTTCAAAAAAGCCGGAAAACGCTTTAAAAAGCCGGAAAGCTCTTCACAGCCGGTTCAAAAAGCCGGAAATCCGGCCACAGGAGGAAGAGTGGCAGCCCTGCACACACACACACACACACACACACACACACACACACACACACACACACACACACACACACACACACACATGATGATTTTCCTACTAAATGAATATTGTGGTGTGCATTCGTGGCCGCCAGTAAAGTATTGTTGGTGCCTCATTGAGTGAAACCTACCCCTTCGACATATATGTCATGACAGCACACAGAAACTGCTGATCGTGGCAAGTTTGGAACTGACGCAGGCTGTTTCGAGTGATGCTCTTGAGGATGTGGGTCTGCTTGTTCTTGCCTTGGAGCAGTTGGGCTGGATCACCGTCAATGGCAACGACTATTCCTTCATCGGGTACATTGGTGTCTTCAGGACACTGGAAGAGGCGCGGTCAAGCAGCAACACAGACGGTGTGTGTGTGTGTGTGTGTGTGTGTGTGTGTGTGTGTGTGTGTGTGTGTGACGGTGCTGCGTGTGTGTGTTTTTGATAGTTACTATGATCTTTCTTGTGGAACTGGAAAACACTCGTCAGACGGTAAAAGACTATGATAAAGATATCTTTACTTCAGAAATCTTTTTCGTCACATCTGCCAATGATTTACGAGAAAAAGTGAAAAAGTGTACCCTCTATAGTGCTAATATCACAGAGGATCCCATATATCTCTACTGTCACTGACTGGCTGAAATAACACTCTTTTGTAAAAATAGGTAGTAAACTACTATTTTCCACTTCGTCTGAGTGAGCTTGTTCCCGACTAAAGCAGAGCTTCCCCTAGCCCAATCCCGCTGTTCCGGGTCCGTCGATAACTCCTACGGCCCTGTGACGACGGCCAAGTCGGGCTAACCGAGACCGAACCGAGCTAAGTGATACGGCCTAAGAAGGAAAAAACAAAAATACTCGGTGACAAGGAAAGTGGACAGTTGCGAACAACTATGAGGTCCCCATGTTATTTCACTGTGTCAGTGCACAGAAGCGGCGAGTTCTGTCGCATAGGTAAAGAGCCACGAACCACGGTTCGCGGCACGCTCACATTCTCGCTCTCAGCCCTGCCGCGCGTGACTGCTTCAGACTGCTGCGTTTGTTTTGTACCCTGCTTGTTGTTTTCCTGTAGTAAAACTCATGTCATACCGACAATACTATACAATACAATACAATACAATACAATACAATACAATACAATACAATATCTTTATTGTCCATTTTACATTACGTAAAACAGAAATTTCTCTTCTGCAGTACAGCCACTGACAGTGCATGAAAATAAGGATTATAGTAAAAACATTCAAATATCTCTCTCTCTCTCTCTCCATACACACGCATACACACACACACACACACACACACACGCACACACCCACAACAGATAAAAACGTATATACCACCCACCCACCCGACCACACACACACACACACGCGCATTTATTATCGCAGGCATCAACAATTTAAAATTTGGAGTTTAAGACAGCAATTGTACTTGGTATAAAAGATCTTTTAAAAACGTTCCTTTTTGTAAACAGTGTCTTATCAGTACCGTCGCCCTGATGGCAACAAAACAAAGTGGCTCTTGAGGGGGTGGGAGGAGTCAAAGATAATTTGTATGTCTTCCTTTTCATAGATTCTGCGTACAGATTTGACAGCGGCTTTTGCTCTGTCCCTACAATTTTACCAGCCTGCTCAACAATTTCAAACAGTCTAGTCTTATCCTTAACAGAAAGGTAACCAAACCATGACACAACGTTAAATGTAAGAATACTTTCTATCAGTGATCTGTACACAGTCTCTAAGATATGTTGCTGAACATCAAAGCTCCTTAGTTTCCGCAGCAAATACATCCTCTGGTTTGCTTTCTTCACAAGAGAGTCAACGTGGTAACTAAAACTGAGTTTATTATCTAAAACAGTGCCAAGGTATTTGAAATTCTCAACTTGTTCAACCACGTCATTGCCAACCATCACGGGTCTCAGCAGAGCCGCGTCCTGTACTCGATTCTGTTCAAGGCAAAGTTCTTTCGTTTTCTGCACATTAAGTTGAAGAAAACTGGAGTCAAACCATGAGATAAGAATACTGATATAGGCAAAGTATTGTGACAGGGAATGATCGTCTTTAAGACGTGCAACAAGAGCCATGTCATCAGCAAACTTTATCAAGGTAAGAACGGGTGTGTCGCAGGTCAGCTCATTTGTATAAATAGAAAGTAAAATCGGAGACAGGAAACAGCCCTGTGGGGCCCCGGTATTCAAAACCAGTTCACCAGAGATGCTCTCACCAACGCCGCGGCGGACCCTCTGCGGCCTTCAGCTCAGAAACGCTCGAATCCAGAGAACGATGTTATGATTAACGTTAAGGCCTAAGAGACAAGAAAGGAGCAAATGGGATTGTACCGTGTTGAATGCAGAAGAGAAATCCATCATAAGTACTCGAACAAATGTTCTAGCCTGGTCAAGATGTTGTGAAGCAACGTTTAATAATGTAGCTGTAGCGTCTTCCACCCCTCTCCCAGCTTTATAAGCGAACTGTAGCGGGTCCATTCTGTCAGCCACAGAGGAGACTAACTGGTTACAGACAACCCCCTCCATACATTTGCATAGTACAGATGTCAGGGCAACTGGCCGAAAGTCATTCAAAACACTGGCATTGCTTTTTTGGGGGGAACCGGTATGATCAGAGATGTTTTCCAGGTACGCGGTACGAATTGTGTGTCTAAGAATAACTGAAACAAACGACAAAACACTTGAGCCAGCTGCGTGGAACACCGCTGTGTTTGCCTCCCTGCCTGCATCAGCCGGACCCCTGACACCCGGTTACACATGCAAACTTGGCGGCGCTTCATGATGGCAGTTTCGGCAAATGTTTTGCCAAATTTAGACTCAAATTACAAAAGTAGCCAAGGGAACTCACTCGTTCTTCGCTTTATTTTACTGCTGTGACACTAAAAAATCCACTTTGTTTACTGCACTCGCATCAGGCGAGTAAGTTTTAAATATTACTCACTAGTGTATTTTTCCTTCCGCCACACTACCCTCCACTTTCAGGGATTGGTGCGTGTACTGAGTGTGTATTTGAGTAAATGTATTATGAGCAAATGGACAACACATGGAGGCAATCCTATCATGCATGATTGTTTAAAATTACACACGTGTGTGTTCAAATGGCAATAAAATTATATTGTAAAGTTAAATGAGATGGATGAGAGTGGGATTACTTGCATATGTGTTTTTAGTGGCAAATGAATCCATGAAATAGTGAGAAAAAAAAACAACCCAAAACAACTGAAAACAATTTTGAATGAAGTTGTTATCTGAACAATGTGCACAGCCATCAACTGGTGTTCCTCCTTTGACCTTGTGACCTGTCGAGCTGGAAGTACGTGCCGTGATGTCGGCTGGCGATACACATGTCCTTGCAAACCCAACCACGTCGAAAATGGAACAAAATGTCTTGGTAATGTTCATTAGTGTTACTGTACAAAAATTAATGTTTCCTTTTCTCTTGATTTTCAGCAGTCTGTGTGCTATATTTCTTAAGACAGTTTATGGCAATCCATATAGTAATCGTTGTATGATATGTGCCCATTGTGAGCACATTGGGTGGGTTTTGCAAGAATAGAATTGGCATCATTGGCTTTACAGTTGAAATACATGTCATCATAATAAAAATGACAAGAGTAATAGTAATACGGTATCCCCATATAAGCAACCTTAAAATTCTTTAATCTCAAAGGTTCTCGTAGCTTGAAATCCTAACCAGAATTACGATGGACTTTCCCACTACCATAGCTACATGGAATTAAAATCTCCCTTATTACGGTGACTTGGCAGCGTTGGTTATGCATCTAAGCAGCACATTCATCACAAATGATGTAAAAATAATGTCGTATTAGAACCACAGGTTTAGTTTGGTGACATCACTGAGCAGCACAATGATGATTCTGCTTTTACAGCTAATGGTTGTATTTCTTCACATGAGGACTAATTCTGGTCACTGTTTTGTTTCTAAAAACCATTCAGAAATGTACCTTGTCCATTTTCCATTGATATCACTTTTTTGAGTCACTGACAAAAAGAAAAATTTTCCCCCATTTTTAAAATAGATTGGTGTCTTTTGTTAAAAAAAAGTAAAAGCAAGGATGGTGACAGAAAATTGCAAGATAGCAAGTTGTCCCAAATCCACAAATCTTTTGGAGTAAAAAACAACAACAACCAAACAACAACAAAGAGCAACAAGCCAAACTGTACATTGTACCTTCCTTACACTATACATATACCTAGTTTTATCACAGTTTTAACATTTTTACATTTCATTTTTTTCATGTTTCAATGTGCTTACGGTGCTTGTTTTTCTGTGGCAGCAAACGCTACGTTTGGTGTTGCGATCAATTCCAGCAGGGCCTATGATTTTGACAACATGCCAGCGCAAGAATACAACGAAATAGCAGATGAAATTGGTGGTCAGGTACATATATTGCCTTTGTGTGTGTGTGTGTGTGTGTGTGTGTGTGTTGGGGGGGGGGGGAGCGGGGGCAAAGGGGTGTTTGTTCTTTCCATTTTTTCCCCTTCTACATTTGGCCTGTGGTACATGCCACAGTCATTTCACATTCATGCCTGTTGCTTAATATAAATTCTGTTCTTGGCAATAACTGATGAAATTTCAATTTTTCTGAACACTTGATGAGCGTACATATACATGAAGGAGGCACAAGCACCATGAAATCATTGCTCCTCACCTCTAATACTGACAAATAACTTGCGATGACAAAAGAAAGCCTTCAGCTATAAAACAAAGGCACTGGCCCCCGTAGTGTAGTGGTTAGCACTTTCGACCATGGACCGGGAGACCCGGGTTCGAGTCCCAGTCAAGGCAAGCGGGATTTTTCCTACTTAGGTTGGCTTCTACTCAGAGCGGGTGTGCTATGGGCCCAATGGGGAGGCCACACAGCCGAGATTCACCTACTTCATGGTTGCGGCTTTGGGGGAGTTCGAACCGCGGCTGGGGCCAAATATTTGTGCTGGCCTTCTTCTCGTTGCCCCGTCTTTGATATCACCCTTACATGGTGGAAAAGGACGTTAAACACCCATATGCCCACCCACCCCACCTGCGGCTTTGTGGGTGCTTCCCTTGGTATGACCCGTGTTATGATGTGGATGATTACATGGCCGGCACTGCAGGTGTCATGGTTCCCGGACCTGGTTAATGCCGGGATATTTATGACAGGACGCGTGGAATGTCCTGTCCCACAGTCCCAAACCACACGGACCTCCATAGCATCTTGTTACCATCATCCTCATCTCCATCCTCCTGCATAATAAAAAATAGCCCCAGCTTTCGAGCCCTCCGTGGAATTCCCTCCATGACATGGGAGGAGCACTACTGGAGCTGGCAAAGAGTTGTGGCAGCACAAAAATAACTAATAAATAAAAAATAAAGCAAAGGCATCAAGACTAAAGGTGCCTCCACCTCCACTAGTCACCAAAGACATGAAGCAGTTCCAACAATATTTGTTCAAAAATGCATTATCAGTTACGCACGCTTTGAAGCCTCCAGAATTGCTTTTACCCAAATAATTATGTTCAAGCAATGTGTGTCTTTCTCTGTATCCATTTTCGACAGATTCCACATTATGTTTCATTTCATGAGGCAGGAATTGTGGAACTGGAGACTGAGAAGCATGTGTAACTGACCATCCATTTTCGATCAAATATTTTGGAATTGCCCTATAAAGCTGCGTCATGCTTCAGTGATTGTAACTAAACTTAATACCGTCCATTAGATTTTTGCTACAAGTCACAAACTGCAGCATCTTTACCTTTTTACACTACTGACAAAAGTGAAAACTGGATTTTTTTCAGTTGTACAGTGTTTGTATGGACCACTGATAAAGAGTCTATACATGCAATTTGACAGTTTAAATCCCCAACAAAATTCCTGACCAACATGGGATTCAAACCATGTGCTACTGCAGCCACTAAGCCAGATTCTCTTGTTACTCAGCTATTCATGGGTCATTTCCTCATTCTTGTCGTATGCACTGAAACCTGTATCACCATCTAATGTGGACATGCGTCACTATAGAAATAAAAACAAACTCTTTGCCATGTTTACTGGTCTAGGTTGAAGTCATTCTGAAGCAAGACGTTCCAGAAGTGGCCCAGGTTCGAGTGGCAAGTTTGCAAGCACTCAGGTATAGATTTCACTTAAAGGCCGAGTCCTTGAAATTTTAGGGCTCACATATCAATTTGGTGGTGTCTAGCATCACACCACTCAGATACATGCACAAATGTATCTACAGATAGGCTTGTGCTGTGCTGTTTGAAGCTTCAAGTTCACATGGCCATCAAAGATCAGCGTGCTGCATTCAGAGAGCTGCAGTCACAGCTGTCTCTGTGTTTGAAGGCTAGTAATTTTAGAATTAATTGGTTCCTTTAATAGCGAAAAAGCATATCGCTGTTGTCACTTTCAAACTCTGTTTATCCAGAATTGTTAAGCTTGTGACAGAAAAAGCAGAACGGAACTGGAAATTGACAAACAACAACAACTGCAATGGACACAAGTTAACCTTCAGATAACGAGCCCGCCGCATTGTACATACACACTTTACTTTTTAGGCATTAATTGACAATGGGCACTTGAAGGGTATGTGTATTGTTTCAGCGCTCCAGCATTTTTACCGACAGCTTTTTCTGCCCAAACGCAAGTTCTGCTGGATGATGACGACAATGGAAGCGCATCAAGCAGATTGCCTGGAGCAGTACAGAACCTTAGTGGGCAAAATCTCACTGTTCAAGGGGAAGAGGTAGAAAGTGTCGTCATTGATAATAATGGACAGCAAGCAGGTAAGGGGAGGGCTGCCTATATTACCCTGTACATCTTCTAAAAGTAGGTTTACTCACTCAGCCTCAGTACCTTGTTAAAATGCCATTCACAAGCAAAACACTCAGCACTGAGGTTCACAGGACTACATCTCCCTCTTCTAGACAGCATCAGCCCCTTTCCTGACCACTTCACGAAGGACTGAGCTGAGTAATAATATTATGTGCAAAAACAAATTGTGATGTGAGCATGCAATGCCATCCCCCCCATTTCGCTCATGCAAAGCACAGCACCAAACCCTTCGTGGAAGTCCTTGACACTATCTTGTTCACTCGTACAAAGGAAAGGGGCTTGAACCTACTACATTTAGTATTTTTTGTTTGTTGGTTGGTGTTTTGTTGTTATTGGCTTTCCTAATTTTACAGCTGTTTGCACTGTGCCTTAGCCAGGACGTTCTAGTTTCAAGCCTTATTTGACCGACCAGATTTCCTCGTTTATCACAACAGCTTATTAACTGACCGGTTCATGTTCAATAGACTAAAGACATTCTTTTTTTTTTTACAGCTTGTTTTTTTTTTTCTTTTTTTTTTCCTGGCAGGATCGTTAACTTTTTGTGAATTTTTCATCCAACTGAGACCAGACCTGTGCAACCAAACGAAGGGAAAGATCTGTGATGAAAATTCATCTAGCTGTCTGTAAGTCAGAGGTCAAATGAATGGTTCAAAGATATAAAGGCAATAAATCGGGTCAGCCTACCGAAAGACTCAAAAGACCAAGTGACTTGACATCCAAATTTTTAAGCTGAGTGAATAATCTTCTTTAGGGGGCAGAATACAAAATAACAATGTAAGACTCCCCCTTATCTCTTAAGTCATAGAAATCATCAGCAGTGAAATAATCGTTTCTCTGTTTTTTCTAGTCGTTTCGCCCGACTACGAGTCTAATTATATCAGTGTTACTATTATCAGGATGTAGTGTATGGCCGTTGAGGCGGTGCAAAGCAACCCATGCATTCACATGAACCATCCACACACACTCACGCACACCATGCGGGAACGAACAACCAGTCAGGAGAACTGTAGAGATGCTTGGGTTAAATCCATTGAGGAACTTGAGACACGCACACAAGCACACACACACATGCACTCGCTCATCCGTTCGCCATTCTCTTGCACATTCTCACGTCATTCATTGTCATGGTCACCGTATCATGGTGACCATGAGCCAGGGACGACAACTGTTTATGTTCACAGAAAGCCTTGTTTTGAATCATGCAGTGATGCAAGCTTGAGTCAAATTTACATTGAGAAAATATATACAAAATTCATCACTGAAGTTTGTCTCATCATTTTCATTCAGGTGCGCACCAGGATACAGTGAAAGATCTCCAGAAGATGACACTTGTGTTGGTAGGCACACCCTCTTTCTGTGTGTGTGTGTGTGTGTGTGTGTGTGTGTGTGTGTGTGTGTGTGTGTGTGTGTGTTATAAATGGAGATTGCCCTCTGCATCATTCATTCGTTTTTGTCTTTGCTTGTCATTAATTTTGTTTGTTTATTTACATTTTTCTTCGACTTAGATGTAGACGAGTGTTCTTCAGACACTTCCCCCTGCACAAATGCAAGATGTGTCAACAGTGAAGGCTCATACAGTTGTCAGTGTCTCCAGGAAGGCTACAGACCCGATGATGCGGGAACTGAGTGTGTTGGTAGGTGACTTGACTAATGCTGTGTATACCATATGCAACAAAAGGAATGTGAAAATAATTTTCTTTGTTTTCGTTGTTGAATTTTCGCTTGAAGTCAGTGAGGTTTTTTTAAACGCTGTTAAGCATCATGCATTCAGGTGCACCACACTAGGACAGCAATTAGTCTGCTAATACATAAGTATCAGGCTATCATCCTGAGATGGTATCAGTAAACATGCTAACTGACTAAAGCCAGCATATTACCAATTTAAAAATGGAAATACATGTACTGGAAAAAAAGTACCGGTTGGAATAAAACAAAACTTGACCAGGAAAAATGCATTTATTGTTTTGAGTTTCTCAATTTTTATTTCCCCTCCTCCTCCCCCCCCCCCCCCCCCCCCCCCCCCCCCCCCCCCCCCCCCCCCCCCCCCCCCCCCCTCCTTGTCTCCAAACTGTAAAAAAAATGCCAGTCCATGTCACTGGCTGCGAAAACAGATTTGCCGCTTAGCACGTAACAAATTTCCAGACATACAGATACTGGCTGTTAGTTATTACTTAGATTGTGAAGATAACCCCCATTGATTCTTCCTAGAAATGTTTTGAAAAGCTCTTGAAATGATTGAAGCGCCAGTATTTGTCATGATGATAATTTATAATACAGAGATAGATGAATGCAGTGAGAACACAGACAACTGTCAGCACGTTTGCGTCAACACTGACGGGTCATACAGATGCGAGTGCAACCAAGGCTACCAGCTGGATTCTGATGGAGAAAGCTGCATCGGTAAGAGCTGGCCAACTGACCTACGTCAGTTGGCCTGAATGGGTTGTGCGTTAGATATAATCTCACATTAGCTGATAATGTGAGGGCCATGTTCAGTGCTCTATTGATCATGTTTTTGTTGCTGTAAGCAGCTCAATCCACAGTGAACTGATCTGATCTTAGTGCAGTAATACAAACAAGCTTGGTCTCAGTGTGACTGTAACATCTGCACACACTCCAACTGTAAATCAATAATGATTAATCATAAACTAAAAATAAATTATACCACTCAATCACTGTTACAGGTCATGATTTGAAAATCCGCAATTCACCTTGCGTGGTTCAACATTGTAGCCATAAAAATCACACGTGAATTATGGATATGCCGATCATGCACTACCTCTAGCAATGTTCCAGCAGTGTGCTCTGGCTAAAGGATTTACTTCACGTCATGATGCGAAAAGTGACAAAAGAATAATTTATGTCACAACAGGACGCGGTTTGATCCTGTGTGAGAATGGGGATAAAGGAACTTTGCCAGTCGCTGGATGTGAAATTGTTGATCTTTTGCTGAGTTTTATCCACAATTGGTAGTGTTGTGACAATTTTAAGCATACGTAGGCCCATTTCTTTGCTGAAACGGAGCCTTTGAAATGGACCTACTGACTTCACCAATCTGATGGATGGTGCGAAGTAAAGCACCTCAGTCAGAGATGTTGCTTGAAGCATTTGCATTGGTGGTGTTTGCTGTCAGATCAAAGAAAATCAAGGTACAGATGTGGTATAAATAATTTTCTGAATTTGGTGCTCTCAATTACGTAAAATACATCACACTCGTTTGTTGATTTTGACGATAAAACTGCTTGTTAAAATTAGTAGTTTTTCATCGTCAAAATCATCAAAGTCGTGTGGTGTATTTTCCGTAATTGGAGGCACCTCATTGTGAAAACTCTATATAAAATACTTCTTTTGGCTTAAATGTGCCCCCGTGCAGGGATGACTTGCAAGCTGTGTGTGGTTTGATATGCTGTAACCTTTTTAAGGCTGTTAGATTAAATAGGTAACATTTTGCATGAAATCATAAAATACAGATACAGACGAATGCAGTGAGAACACAGACAACTGTCAGCACGTTTGCGTCAACACTGACGGGTCATACAGATGCGAGTGCAACCAAGGCTACCAGCTGGATTCTGATGGAGCAAGCTGTAATGGTAAGAACGGGTCAAATGACATAGGTCTGAATAGATTATGTAGATGTATATCTCATGTGTCATTTAGACACCACACATATTGCTGTATCGAGTAATTTTAAAATGTGTAAGAAGTTCAGTTCTTTTTACTTGAAATGTGAAGATAACCACCCTTATATTAATTCTTTCTAGAAACTCTCCAGAGGCTCTTGATGTAACATAAAACTACATGTAGTATTTTTCACGTAATAGACATAGATGAATGCAGTGAAAACACGGACAACTGCAAGGACGGTTGTGTCAACACTGATGGGTCGTACAGATGTGAGTGCAGCCAGGGCTACAAGCTGAGTGCTGATGGAGCAAACTGTGATGGTATGTATCGTGTGGACAGAGCTGAGTACGGGTATACAGTATAATCTTAACCACCTTTACTAGTTCCTGGTTACTGGAAGGAACCATATCAAATCTATCATTGCTGATTGCGAATTCCTTGTTTTGCGTGTGTATGTCCTAGCAATGACTGATTCATTCATTTGTTCATTTGTAATTAATCTCAACAAATGAGGACTATTTCAAGCTTATGGTTAAGTGATTTTATTCATGAGCCCCATGGAGGTAGGCATACATCAGTAAATTTGAATACAAGTGAAATAATTGTGACTTGCTCTAAAAAATCAGACCATGTTACTTCCATCATGAAACAACTGCACTGGCTGCCTGTCAAACTTCGCATTGACCACAACCCTTTTTTTCCAGTGTGGCCATTGAAAGTTCCCGCAATATCTCTGAGCTCATACCTGCATATACTCCATCTCCCACTCTTCGTTCCTCATCTTGGTTTCATTACAACACCACAAAGAAGCGCTTTGGAGCTCGCTCCTTCAAGTGCTCTGCACCTGCTCTGTGGAACACCATGCTGCCATAATTTGAAATCCAGCACCTCCACCGAGTCTCTCAGGAGCCACCTGGAGACTCATCTTTTCTCAAAGTTCTGACGCAGACCCCCCCCCCCCCCCCCCCCCCACGCTTGGAGTTCTTCAGCGTGCTAAAAGACATCATCATCATTAAATAAATCAAAGGCATGTAAAGAAAGACAAAGACCAGTTCAAAAACATGTACATGTACTGCATTTATATACGTATAGGTAATTAAAAAACAACATCAAAACAGTTCACCTACTCATACTCGGCCTGATGACATGAATGTTATTTGAGAATAACACCATACGTCATCATAAATTTTAGAATAATCAATTTCTCTCAAATGACAGACATTGACGAATGCTTGGAGAGCTTGCATGGCTGTTCAACAGTTTGCCGCAACACAGCTGGCTCGTACCTGTGTACATGTAATCCAGGCTACAGACTGAACAATGAGGGAGATCAGTGTATAGGTTAGTTGCGGTGCTGCTGCATCCTCTTCATTACAAGCATGTAAAGTGATCAGATTCATAAATGTTTTCAAGCCATGTTGCAGTTGTGCAAATTTTTTTTTTAAAATCCAGTTTGGTTGCGTACCAGGTTTAAAATGTGACATTTTTTTTTTACGTGCACCTTTGGAAATTGTTTGTTATATATCCAAGTGGAATAGATGATGACTGATTGACTGGTTAAGGCTGAGGGAGGATTGGGTCAAGATTTGGCAAGGGGCTGCAAACAGATCAGGTGTTCTGGTCAGGATATAGATTTGGTTGATGTTAAAAGGAACTTCAGTGCATGTACATGTATAACAAATCAAGTTTCTGTTCAGAAATGCTAATTATATATCAGTTGTTACTTCATCGATTCTTCCATAGTCTATGCCTCCTGTTTAATGCAACTGTTTGTGTTTGTAATTATGTGTTTAACCACCAGACATAGACGAGTGCGCAGAGAACATTGACAGATGCGCCGACCAGTGTAGAAACTCTCAGGGCTCCTACAGCTGCGAGTGCAGTCAAGGATTTACACTGAGCACTGGTGGATTCGGATGTCATGGTACTATGTGTGCATGTACCAGTGTGTGTGTGTGTGTGTGTGTGTGTGTGTGTGTGTGTGTGTGTGTGTGTGTGTGTGTGTGTGCATGTGTGCGTGCGTGAGAGAGAGAGAGAGAGAGGCCATATAAGCAACAGTTTGCAATTATCATATTATTATTCTATATTTTGCCTGGGACTTTCAGTGTTTACACTATTCCTTGAGTTCACCATCATCGTCTCCACATCTACTGTAGTGTTCTCGCTATCAATGTGCTAAGTCAAGGAAAATATGCAGGGTAGGGGGGAAAAAAAACATCCTGCACGTATACTTTTATGTACACACAAATGTTTATGTATAGCATTACAATTGCCCTAAGGGATAAGGAAATTATTACTGAATTAAATTGAATTGAATAAGTATGAAATACAGTAATAATATATTGTGTGAATCATGTACGCACTTTTCCCAGCTGTTTGGTTCAAAGTGACGTGAGCTGAACACAACACACACACACACACACACACACACACACACACACACACACACACACACACACACACACACATGAATCATGTACATTCTCTCACACACTGGAGATACACACATTACAGTCATGTGGTGTGGGTGCATGGTCAGCTCAGCTGTTTAGGTTTCTGAATTTCAGGGGGTCAAAATCAGCCTACAAAATATAAAATAAACGCAATTGTAAATTCAGTTTACAATTGCGTTTATTTATTTATTTATTTATTTTTGGCTGAACATTTTAAAAGCAGAGGGGAATGAAGCCGGAGTACCCGGAGAAAACGCCCCACAGTCAGCCTGAATGATATGCATGAAAAAATAAAGTTGCTTTTGAATTTCAAGCCTCAGATGGATGTGGAGGAATCTTCACAGAAGATTCCGGTCAGTTCACATCACCTGGCTACCCGTCAAACTACACCAGCCGAACTGACTGCGTCTGGACCATTTCTGTGGAAGAGTTGAGAACAGTCAGACTTTCTTTCTCCGAAATTAGGACACCTACATCAAACTGCCGTTCTGATTTCATCGAGGTGATACTCTAGGCCAAGATAAGTTTGGAGAATGGAAAATGAGACTGGGGTGGAAAAGCATATAGCTAGGAAAACTGCAGTTTTGTGCAAATAGTTGCATGTATAGCTGATGCTAGTGTACACAAAAAGATAATTAGACTTGCATGTCATGAAACGTACTTCTTTTCTTCTAAAGAACTGCATGGTCTGGTAGTTCTCAATACAGTAATTTTTTTTTCCTTGTATATGTAATTTCTGTTTTTAACACAGATACTGAATGAAAGGTAACTCTCCGTGTTAATGTTTGTGAAGTCTGAGGGGTAGCGAATAGATTCGTTTGGCCCTTGCGACCATTTTCGTGACACTGTAGCTTCTAATGGTAGAAAAACATGCCTTTCTTCGGTCTAATGTGTCCATATCTTCACTGCATGTTGATCGACAAAGTCGCTGAAAAATAGTCGCCAGTATTAATTTACTTTTTTTTTTTTTTTCTGTTTTATTTTTTTTTTCTCTTTTTTTTTTTTCTTTTCAAGTGTTTCTCGATGTTTGTTATGATACATCCACGTATCCAGAGATGGTTGCATGTAATGATATAATTGTGTATGTTTGTAAGCCCCAAAGTATGAATGTTTGTTCTATATATGTATGTATGTCAGATATACCACAAAAAAAAACCAAATAAAAAAAAAAAAAAATAGTCGCCAGTCAGTGCTGTCTGGTTGGTCTTCAGTTCGCAAGCAAACAGCATCATCTGCTCAGCAGATGACACACTGAACTCTGTGTACATACAGAGACATACATAACATATGTTATGTATGTCTCTGGTACATAGAACAACATACACGCCAACCAGGTCGAGTCACCACAATGGTTTCAGATGCTATACTGTATCTGAAGTGACTGATTCTAATGCTTTTGATGAAAACTTTTTCACAGCATTGTTGTATGCCTGACAAATGTATTGAGACTTTAAATTTCACTTTTGCTCTTTTGTTTTTGTGCAAGAAATGTGCAGGAAAAGTCAATATCATGGTAATTAAAGGTTTATCCATTAATTGTTTTTATTCAGGTCCGGGATGGTACTGACTCCACAGACGTGAGACTTGCCAGCTACTGTGGATATGGTGTCCCAGATCCATTGCTTTCAAGCGGTAACAATCTGTATGTTGAAATGGCGTCTTCATCCTCTTCCCCTATGATCGCCTTCAGTGCATCATGGTCATCAGGTATGATGAATGTTTTAACTTAAAAAAAAATATATATAACAATGTATATTAATAGGGGTGTTTTACTCAGCTGCTTGGCTCAAAGCCCTCGAATCTCGGTTACCAGACAAAACATTGCAGTCCTGTGTTGACAAGGTGTAACGAATGCTGTTTTGGTATAGTTTGCCCCCTTGTGACATTTGCGCCAGCTGTAAATGCACTAGCTTCAGTCATCTAAACTTGACATAGCGGCTGCACCATTAACACAAGGTAACCCTAAACCTTTAAACCTAACCCTAACCGTAAGTCTAACCCTAAACCGATCTAAGCAAGTGCACTCTACTAAATGAACATGGCTGTGTGGGTATACATGTAGTTTGCCCGATACAGCGCAAGGGTGTGAACTACACTGAGTGTACACTACCCGGTAACTGATCAGCTGCCATTTAAGTTTGGAACTCTGGAAGGGCGTGAACATTTCTCAGGCAGAAGAGGAGAAAACTAGATTTGCCGTACACCCCACCGGCCCCCGTAGTGTAGTGGTTAGCACTTCGGGCCATGGACCGGGAGACCCAGGTTCGAATCCCAGCCGAGACAAGCGGGATTTTTCCTACCTAGGTTGGCTCCTACCCAGAGCGGGTGTGCTATGGGCCCATTGGGAAGGCTGTTGCCACACAGCCGAGCTTCACCCACTTCACGGGTGCGACTTTGGGGGTGCTTCCCTTGGTATGACACGTCTTATGATGTGGATGATTACACGGCCGGCACCGCAGGTGCCGTAGTTCCCGGGCCTGGTGAACGCCGGGATATTTATGACAGGAAGCGTGGAATGCGGCCCTGTCCCGCAGTCCCAAACCAGATGGACCTCCATAGCATCATCTTATCATCATCCTCATCTCCATCATCATGCATAATAAAAATTGCCCCAGCCTTCGAGCCCTCTGTGGATTGCACCCATGACCATGGAGGAACACCACTGGAGCTGGCAAAAAGAGTTGGGGCAGCAAAAAAAAAAGAAAAAAAAAAAGATTTGCCGTACATCCTAGTGGTGTACAGAAGTGATGCAGAAAAACAAATGACTTCTCTAATTCAACCGAGAATTCAGATAAAACAAATGGCTCATGATTGGCCCCGGCTTAATCCTTTCTACGCTGATGCTACAATTATATGTCCAACGCTACTTGCATACCTGTAGCCCCTGTGGTGACACTTAGCCGCCTTCTTTTGGCCACTCTTTCTGTTTAAAAGAAACTCATGGAACAACATACACAATGGTAACCAATGAAAACGGAAGCCATTTGCAAGGGAGATCACTCCAAGAACATCGGATAATGGCCAATAAGAACAGCCAGACTGAACATTTTGCACACAACTGCGCATTACGACGTACTATAGGCGTAGCGCGGCAGTGGGGACTGAATCTTCCAGTTACAGCTATAGTCATAGCTTGCACAGAATGAGTTAAACATTGTAATGTATCATCACTTGTGTTAGGGAGTAAATGCTGTATTCCCCAATACATTCTGAAATATGAAGCAGGAATAGACAATGTTCCCGATTACGCACAGGTGTGCATATTTCTACGCACAAAACTCTTAAATCGATGCACAAATCTGAGAACAGCGCGTCACACTAGGGGACACACATTTTGGTCTTGTCGTGACAAATTACACTGAGTATTTTTCCAACTCTGTCCGGAGACTTGATGTGTAAAAAGCGATCTGTGACTAGCAGCAGACAATTGCAGCATTGCATTTCCGCTGAGCCATTGTGCGTAACGACAGAATTTGATGTATGGACCCTCCAAATTTACAAGAATATGGAGAGAGAATCCCAAGGACCCTTGTATTTACAAATCACAGGAAACGCTGATAGAGAGGCTCGGGGAGAGAGAGAGAGAGAGAGAGAGAGAGAGTTATTAAATGGGAATATTTGTCTAGTGTGCTCGCAGAGACTGGCAGAAGCAACAGGAACAATCCAGTCACCACGTTACCCCAGCACTTACGAAGCCGACTTGGACTGCACCTATCTCATCGAACAGAAACGAGGCTTCACTATCACTCTGGAATTTACACATTTCAACCTCGACAGCAGCAGCATTGACGGCTGCTCAGACTTCATTGAGGTAATTATGTTAGCTGGAAAGATGCTTTGATGGATAACTGCAGCATTATGGTTTGCTAATGTTGAATGCTGGTACACTTACAGACCTGCACTACACATTGACCATAGAAAACTAAGTAATTTTGGGCTTACTACGCAACTACGCATTTAATTGCCCCACTACACAATTTTTTTCCCAAATCTACGTAATTTAGCGGTTAGTATTTTGTCAAATCCAATCTGAACTTTTGCTCGCGCCGATCCAGCTTTTTGAACGAGCCTCATACAAAGTTTAACGATGCATAAATACCCGGTAGAAAGAAATTTGGCTTAAAAAAAATACTGAGATAGTATGGTAGTACACTGTAACCAGTCGAATCAAACAAGCCAAAGAATAGAATAGTTGATGTGTAGCTTAAGCAACAAGCTGGCACATTTCGGTTGGAATACGTTAGGACTACTCATTTGGCCAGGAAACTACTCATTTGGTTTTTGGCACTACTCATGTCATGTTTGGTGGGTAGGCAGGTCTGCACTTAAGTCACTGGTAAACAATGCATATATACTTCTACACGCTTGATAAGTTATAGCATCCATGTAACAGCTAGGTAATTATACTTATTTTACCTTTGAAGTAAGAAGGAATTGCAATGGAAAGATAATGCTTTGATAGATGACTTTGCGGCATAATTATGATCGCTTCATTCGAGTTATGGGTGTCAAGTGTACATAGTAAAAGTATGATGGTGTAGATAAGCAAAATTTGCTTTTAAATGCCTGTGTGTCCTCCAACAAGTTCAGCAGTCAGAATTTGCTCATCAGATTCATGATGGTTCATCGGAGTTTGCCCCTCAGCTGGGAACCCGTCTGTGTGGTTCTGCCATCCCAGCTAAAGTGTCGTCAACAGGAAACAACATGTGGATACGTTTTCGCTCTGACTCAGTCAGGGATCCACACAGAAACGGGTTCATAGCGACCTTCAAAAGAGAAGCACCAAGTGAGTAAACAGATGTGAACTGCTGTTTTATTGCAGGGAGCTAATTTGAGTCTGAGAGGATGGAGGAGGGGGAGGAGCGTGGGGGGAGGGCAGGTTTCAGGTGTCACTGCAGTATATGAGACACAATAAAATACCACAAAAGAATTTCACTGCATCTGGATGACAAATAGTGTGTTGTGGCACATGAAAATACATGCATTGATGAACGATATGAATGAGCGATATCCACATTTTCGGAGGACTCTCATGTTTTTCAAGATGTGGACAACCTCTTACATGGTCTGTTTTGTTGTATAGTTTGCACAGGTGGCACCTTGACAGACGCAGAAGGCACCGTAGCATCTCCAGGATTTCCTGAACCATTTCCAGAAGACGACTCATGTTCCTGGACCATTTCTGTTGATTCCGGTTCCATCATAAAGTTCACTTTTGACACCCTTGCCTTGGATGGGTATATACCTCGGTGTAACTCGTCATGGGTCAAGTACAATGTCAGCCTTTACGACAGCTCACATGAAGACGAGACCAAGCTTATTGGCGGGTAAGGAAAACCAGAGATAGATGAAGGGAGGTAACCTCAAATCCTAGTGCAGGATTGGGTCCACAATGTGCTTGTTTCATGCACAGAATTTGACGTCACACAGTTCATTGATGTAACTCTGACTTGTTCACTCAAATAATTACTATGCAGAATCTCTCTCTCTTTCTCTCTCTCTCTCTCTCTCTCAGATTGTTGTGAAGTTTCTAAATTATTATCTATCAAATAACTGTTACCACTACAGCATTGTTCTTCTTGTGGTGGCTACATTACTTTGTTTTTTTGCAGCTACTGTGGGCGGAATGTTGTCATTCCCCCCATTTTTACTACTGGGAACCACCTGACAGTCACTTTCGCATCAAAAGGCGGTCTCTCAGCATGGAATTTGGCAAATTACGAGACCCATGGATTCCAAGCGTCGTATGTTGCTGTAGAAAAAGGGGCAATTGGTGAGGCTTTGTCAGTGAATTTACACATGGTATACACTGAAGTCTCTTCCAGATGTTTGGCACCCCGGCTTCATTCAAGCTGCAGATCATATGCTTGAGCAGATGAAATCAACTTTTGCCTCCTCAGTCAAAGAAACTTATGGTGATATGATGGTAAAAATAGACATGCTTGAGTCCTCAATTGAGGCTATACTTTTCTCATGGATTTAACATCATAATTCATCATTAGCAAAACTAAAATTCAACTAAATGTGCTTGACACATTGTTTGTGTTGTCATTTGCAGATGATACAAGTGACTCAGATGCCCAGTATGGTATGTATAACGTTACCGTTTTGTTTGTTTGCTGCAGACCTTTTTCAGTTTTTCCTGTGATGCTCAGCAGTCTGAGCTTGCATGGTCATGTCCTTTAATAAGAGCTGATGATAAATGCAAAAGCTTTAAATTACACATTGACTGTAGCCTACAAAATTAATGATCAGTTGGTATAGTTCGCCCGTTAGGGGGTGCAAATGTATACCAGTCATGTGCAAGAGGGGCAAATAAACTCCAGTTTTCCACTAACAGGGGTGAGTGCATGTATCCCCGCAACGCGGGAGGGGATGCAAATGTACTCCAGGGTCTGGTGAGGTGAAGTCACGTGGCCGTTGACTTTATTCTATGAATTTACTTTATGCGAAATATTGACAGAATTGACTGGTATACATTTGCACCCCCTAACGAGTGAACTATACCAACTGAGCAAAATGAATGGGCTTTACTGGTGCTACTTGTGATTGGATATTTAAGAATAAACAGAAAATTAGCAGTTCAGTTTTTAATTCACATGTAAACAGATTTTCATATGCTTTTTGATGTGGCAAGTCAAACATGACTTCAAATCTGTTTACCAAACCACAGATTTATTTCCATACGGCATAATCCGAGGTGACAAAAGTGTGAACCGATCAAGATACTGGTACTGGGATACTCGCCCAACAATACATATCCCACAGGGTATTCCGGTTGGTGATGAACTCCAGTATTATGTCACTGTAAGTTTCTGTTGGTACTGGATCACCATCATCATCATCGTTGTCATAATCATCATCACCATCATCGTCATAGTTTTCAGCAATTACACAAGTACATGTAATTCTATAGTTTTATTGGCCAGATTTTCACCCCTGTGTACATGTGCAGCTCTGTGTGTGTGTGTGTGTGTGTGTGTGTGTGTGTGTGTGTGTGTGTGTGTGTGTGTGTGTGTGTGTGCATTTTCAAAATGTCCAATTACTCTCACGAAGGCAGACATAATTATGTCCTATCATTTCTGTGCCATGATGGGATCAGGACAAATGTCCTGTACTTTTCTGGCCATGCAGCCAGGACATTTGTCCTATTATGGTTCGCAAAGATATGAATTTGCCTTGACATGTGAAAGAATACTTGCACTGAAGGCAGAAGCAGAAGCTGACAAAGAACGAAGAACCACCTAACACAGATTTTATCATGTACAGAAGAGGATGTTAATTTTAAACCATTGTTTCCATAGTGGCATGCAGCTTGACTGCTGAAGAATACTTTTAGCAAACAAAACAAAATTTGTTCTCATTTCTGTCAGTGCATACAATTTTAAACAGGGGAAAATTTAACATATCTGAAACATTTTATGACTATGTCTACTCTTGAAGGTGCAAGCTACATGGGGAGACATTTATTTTGCACATGAGCATCAAAGATACTGGTCAGGCAACAACTTGTGTGCATACTGTGCATCAATAGACTTGGAAAAAGGAGGCAACGGTAAGATTAAGAATCCAAAGATGTAGTTCAGTACTCTGTGGTAGTCATGATAGGTGCGTGTGTGTGTGTGTGTGTGTGTGTGTGTGTGTGTGTGTGTGTGTGTGTGCAATATGTGTGTGTGTGAGACTTATTAGCATAATTACTTTCTCTCTCTCTCTCTCTCTCTCTCTCTATATATATATATATATATATATATATATACACACACACAAATATAATTCTGTGTGTACATTTCATTCTTTCTTCAGTGTCCTACCAGTTGTATGGACCGGAAAACCCTAACGAAGATGTTCTGAAGAAGGCGACATCAGAAGTGCGTGAATTCATAGATTCCCAGAACTTCAGTGCCAGTGTGGTTTTAGTGGTGACATTTGATCGTGTGCAACCCCGATCGTGGTGGTGGTGGTGGTGGGACGAGTACTACAATGACACAGCAGTGGTGAGTGTTGAAGGACTCTTTCTCTCTGTCTGTCTCTCCCTCACACACACACACACACGCACGCACGCACGCACACGCGCGCACGCACACACACACACACACGCGCACAGACACACACACACTTCATTTTGTATGTTGAGTACCGTGGTTGTTTGTAAGTACAGTTGCACCCTTTGGCCACGCTAGCCATGGTGAAAGGTCGATCAGTACTCCTGTGCTGGCTGCGCTGTACATGTGATAGGTGCTGACTGCCTGCATGACTGACCCCTTGCATAAATGCTAAAGAATAAAAGATAGAATCTTATAATAGTGCCTAAGACTCCAGGCATACCGGCCCCCGTAGTGTAGTGGTTAGCACTTCGGACTGTGGACCGGGAGACCCGGGTTCGAGTCCCAGCCGAGGCAAGCGGGATTTTTCCTACCTAGGTCGGCTCCAACCCAGAGCGGGTGTGCTATGGGCCCAGTGGGGAGGCTGTTGCCACACAGCCGAGATTCACCCACTTCATGTGTGCGACTTTGGGGGTGCTTCCCTTGGTATGACACGTCTTATGACATGGATGATTACACGGCCGGCACCGCAGGTGCCGTAGTTCCCGGGCCTGGTTAATGCTGGGATATTTATGACAGGAAGCATGGAATGCGGCTCTGTCCCGCAGTCCCAAACCACACGGACCGCCATAGCATCATCTTACCATCATCCTCATCTCCATCATCATGCATAACAAAAATTTCCCCAGCTTCCGAGCCCTTTGTGGATTCCACCCATTACCAGGGAGGAACACCACTGGAGCCGGCAAAGAGTTGTGGCAGCAAAAAAAAAAAAAAAAAACCCAAAAAACTCCAGGCATATGTGTTAATTGTCCCTCCATTCTTCATCCTCAGCCTCTCAGCCTCTGTAGCTATTTTGTTAGTTTGTGATCATTGTTACTGGACACGTCTTGTATTTGAAACTACCGGGTATGTGCACTGATTCAGAATGGATTATTTGTGAACTGTGTTTGGAACCACTCAACTAGCCTTCAGATGAACGGTGACTGTGTCATGTTGTTCCTCCTTTTGCTAGAGAACAGTTGACGTAAAGTAGAAAAGATGCTTGTCAATGTCATTGATGCATTCTAAGTTGTCCAGTAGTCGATCAACAACATTAGTCAGAACAGTTAAGTAGATTAATAAGTACTGGTAGTCTAGACTTAGACTGAGAGTAAGAATGTATCCTTATTGTTAGACACACTTTAGTGACATGATTCTCTGTTGTTTAGCCTGCATTATAAATAAAACGGGAAAGAAAAGACACATTTTGCTGCATTCAAAAGATTCAGCTGAAAATGGGAAGTAGTGTACACCTTGGTTAGATGTCACATACCGTTCATTGAGGGGTACACGTTGTATATATATACTCTCTTAATTTCAGTTTGGAGAAGTCACATATCAAGTGGTGTACACCTTGGTTAGATGTCACATACCGTTCATTGAGGGGTACACGTAGTATATATATACTCTCTTAATTTCAGTTTGGAGAAGTCACATATCAAGTGGTGTACACCTTGGTTAGATGTCACATACCGTTCATTGAGGGGTACACGTAGTATATATATACTCTCTTAATTTCAGTTTGGAGAAGTCACATATCAAGTGGCTGTGATATCAAATGGTACAACCTCCTATGCACTTGTCTACTACAAATCCGGTGCCATGAACTGGGGATACTCAGCAGATCACTGGGGATTGGGCGTTTGGATATACCACAACTGGTATGAATATGGACGCCGCCAGTCTCAGCGTAATATCTACAGCTACACTGATGATGCACTGAAACTGGATACTCTGAGAGGAAACACAGGTGAGATTAAAGCAGGATTCATAAGGAGCCTTAAATCAGCATGTATGTGTGCTGTTCAGGGTACATGTTATTAATTTTGGCTGCTCATTTTAATGCATAAACGTAAGCTGAAGAAATTTGCATGACTTTCTAAATAAAGAAATGTATGAAAAATTTGGACTGTTATTTGAGGGATATTCATTATACATGTATATATAGACACCATTGACCAAAGAATAATAACAAGGGATGACGCCATGCCTGCATGATTACCCCACCAAGTTCCAAAGTCGTGATGTCCACGCATCTTACTCTGTCTCATATTCCCTATGGCTCAGTTTAATCAAAGCGCTTGAATGTATTTCTTTGAGGTGATGCTGGAAATAGTCAGATTTCTCTATTCTCAGCTTTTATCCAGTATTGAGGAAAATCATTTGTGGTGTAGAACTGATTTGCGTACTTGAAAAAAAAGAGTTCATAAAAAAATCTACTCACAGGGAAAAAATTTCATGCGAAAAAAAAATGCAATGTACTCAGACTTAATTGCACGCATACTGACATTTAGAGTGTCTGAATTTTTTTTTTTTTTTTTTTTTGCTGCCACAACTCTTTACCGGCTCCAGTGGTGTTCCTCCCTGGTAATGGGTGGAATCCACGGAGGGCTCGGAAGTCCAGGCTATTTTTATTATGCATGATGATGGAGATCTTCTTCTTTGTCGTTCGCTTCTCGTTAGATGAGCAGCCCGGTGTCCTCGATGAAGGCTGCTGATGATGGAGATGAGGATGATGGTAAAATGATGCTATGGAGGCCCGTGTGGTTTGGGACTGCGCGACAGGGCCGCATTCCATGCTTCCTGTCATAAATATCCTGGCATTAACCAGGGAACTACGGCACCTGCGGTGCCGGCCGTGTAATCATCCACATCATAAGACGTGTCATATCAAGGGAAGCACCCCGAAAGTCGCACCCGTGAAGTGGGTGAAGCTCGTCTGTGTGGCAACAGCCTCCCCATCGGGCCCATAGCACACCCGCTCTGGGTAGGAGCCGACCTAGGTAGGAAAAATCCCGCTTGTCTCGGCTGGGACTCAAACCCGGGTCTCCTGGTCCATGGTCCGAAGTGCTAACCACTACACTACGGGGGCCGGTAGTGTCTAAATTTTTATACAGCACAGCTCAAATGAGGAAAATAATCTCCAGCGTCACTATTTATGCAAAAATATCAAAGATAGTGTGCATATCTTCATGGTGTAGCCAAGAAATTTGGTTTCAAAAACAACTTTTGCATTTCCAAGGATCCAAATTTTTTTTTCAAATTTTTACTCAGAACAGAGCTTTTACCCTTCGATTACACATAGTAAACAGTGTTGCCACATGCCTATACTAGCTACTTCAAACCTGCGTACTCTTGTCAAAATCTACTCATAGGTTGTCAAAGGGACAAGCAAGCTTGAATATAAAGTATTGGTGACTTAATTCCTCTGTCCTCTTGAGTCTAGTTTATTGATAGGCCTAAAAAAAAATACTGTTTGCTTTCACTTGAAGTCAGCATGCACGAATGATTAACTGTAGCCACACGCATACATCAGGCAGATATAAGCTGATGGAATTTATCAGGATTTGAGTCGCGTACATAATTCCTTGTGTGTTTGAAGTCATTCACTTCATTGCAAAACTTGATCGCTTGAGTAGGTCACAGAGGGATGTGGATCTACAAACTTGGAACCATTCTATCAAACCCTGATGAGGCCTGTGAAGACTGGTACAGGAGGAACCTGCCGCTGAATGAAGACCGTGAAAATGGCTTTCAAACTGTGCCTCAGTGCCCATGCTCATCAGAACGCATGTGGCGTCGCAGGGAGTGGACTTGGAGTCGGTATGACTGGACTAATCGGATACAATGCTACCGACTGTCTAGAACAAGGAGTCTGCAGTATTATCCATTTGGGAAGGTAATGGATATAGTTTGCAGTCCTTTGTATCACTGTGTGTGTGTGTGTGTGTGTGTGTGTGTGTATGTTTGTGTGTGTGTGTGCATGTGTGTGTGTGTGTGAGAGAGAGAGAGAGAGAGAGTGAGAGAGAGAGAGATAGGAATGTGGGGGGTAAAGAAAGATTAGTTCTTCATTAAGTCATATTGTAAGTACTATCTTATCCTTATCCTTAACATGCTCGTCGATTGCTCTTATTGTCATATATATCAGTAGACTCCAGGTCTTTTCATGTGTGTGTGTGCGTTTGACGAAACTCAGATTCACTGTCCAATTTACACTCCAAGACTCTTTTCATAGAGCCAAAGGTTTCATCACACTGTCCTTAGTGCATTATGTGGATTACAGTAACATTAAAGGCCAGGCCAAACATAGTTGGTAGATATACATGTATCATCAAATCCAGAATGGTCATCAAAGACTTTAATTCATCTGTCTGTAAGCAGAAGTGTCATGTCACCTTACACAAGCATGTACTGGAGTACATTAAATTTTTGTACAGGAATGTTGCTACTCCGTCAACTGGACAAACAGCGAAACGTACAGGAAACTGGTGGTTGATCCTCCGCATGCTGGATATGTCACAGCACACAACCCAGGCTTTCCTGCTCTGTATTCTGATTACCTACGGGAAGATACACATGCGCATTACATCTGCTGCCAGAAAGCATCCTCTACCCATTACTGCAAAAAATTCTACAAACTGAGACCAGTGCAGACCTGCCGTGCAGACATCCCGTTCAGCCAAGGTAAGTCTTACGTGACAATTAACAGTCGTTTTAGGAAAAACTCACATCTCAAAACAAACACAAGTTACTGGCTCAAACATACTTTATGTGAAATATCTGGTGACAGTTACATTGCTTAAAGGGGAAGTCCACCTGTTGTAGAGATCGCGAAAAGTCACTGCATTTCGATGGAAATTTCTAGACCATCCCAGAACATGCGAGTGCAGTAACGTCAGCAGATTACGTAACCTCGGAAAGATTCCGTACTTGCCAGTATGTTACAGAATGTTCTAGATCTGACCTGTTAGTATATAAGCAGCACTGCACAGCGTTCTGGGTTCTTCCTCTTTCATGAGTTTGTTCTTGCGCATCTTCTGTTAATAAAGTATTTGGAGTTCCAGCCTGTTGTATCCCGTGTCTTCTCTGCGAGTGCACCGAGAGAGCGGCATAGCAGGAGAAAAATACAACAGAAATATTTGGCGTCGCCGACAGGATTCGACATTGATCTACCTACGAAGGGACAGTACTCTCCAGTACTCAAGAAACTCCAACTACAGAAGTTGCACCCCTTCAACTGTTGCAGCAGCGAAAATTGACGACTGACCATGGCAGAGACAGCGGAGCTGATAAAATTGCTTAGAGAGCAATTAGAACAGCAGAAGGAACAGATGAAGATTCAAATGGAACAGCAGAAGGAACAGATGAAGATTCAGAAGGAACAAATGGAACAGCAGAAGTAACAAATGGAACAGCAGAATGAACAGCAGAAGGAACAGATGAAGGAACAGATGAGGATTCAAGCAAAGCAGCATGAAGAAGAATTAGCAGTCCAAAGAGAGCAGATGGGTGCGTTGATGAAGATGATTCAAGTTCAGACACCGACTGGGGATTCCAGCGCAAGTACCCGTCCTCACACTTCTACTGTTTCGACCGCCGCTATTCCACCTTTCGCTGCCTTTGATTCCACTTCAGAACTGTGGCCTGATTACTGGTCAAGATTCTGCACATTTCTTGTCGCCAACGCCGTTCCTGACGACCGCAAGGCTCAAGTCTTCCTCACTAATCAGACTCCGGCTGTCTACAAGCAACTGGCAAATCTGGCTGCTCAACAGAACCCAAGAATGAATATCAACGACCTGACGATGGACCAAATCGTCGAGTTCATGAAAGAACAATTTGACCCAAAACTGTTCATAGTGCGAGAACGTTTCAAGTTCTGGAGCAACATGGAACGGAAGCCAGGCGAAACACTCCAGGAGCTGGCAGCCCGTATACGTCAAGACGCGGCTACCTGTGACTTTCCTTCGATCCAAGATCCACAAGATGAAGCTCTTAGGCAGAGATTCATATGTTCTGTCAACAACGAAGCTGTCTTGAAGGCTCTTTTCAAGGTCAAGGATACCGAGTTGGATTTTGCCAAGGCTGTCAAGATCGCCATAGAGACTGAAGACGCGGCAAAGGTGGCCAAGGAAACTGTCTACGGTTCCAAGCCTAGGCCGGTCAACAAAGTCAAGATGAACAACAAAGGGGGTCAACCAAAGAACCACCAGCAGTCTAACTCCACGACCAGCAATTCAGCAAAGTGCTACAGGTGTGGAAAGGCTCATAAAGCAACAGACTGCTTCTACAAAGAATCCAAATGCAACTTCTGTCAGAAGATAGGTCATTTGGAGGCTGTTTGCAGGAAAAAGCTGCATCAACAGCAACAAGGGGGACGACATCCTGCAAAATCTTCAGTGAAAAGTATCACAAAAGCAGAGCTCGTCAAAGCCATCCTCGGCGAAGTTCCCCAAGATACTCCTAGGTTGGACGTTCCAGTCACAATCCAGGATCAACAGTTCACGATGGAGCTGGATACCGCAACCACGGGAAATTTTGTTTCTGTGCCAGTCTGGAAACAACTGGGAAAACCGAAGCTGGATGACGTCACACATCGCTACGAGTCTGCCAGCAAGCATGACCTACCCGTGTTGGGCACCTTCATGGGCCAGACTAAGGACCCAGTGACTGGTAAACAGAGCTCCATTCCCTACATCGTCACCAAGATCCCTGATCTCAACCTACTTGGACGAAACGCGATCCAGGCTCTGGGAATTTCAGTGGACAATGCCCTTGGACTGAAGAGCATAGAGAGTCAAGTCAAGAGCGAGGGTGCAAAAGAATCGCATCCGAAGACCTCCAGCACAACTTATGCTTCTCTTCAAAAGGATTGCCACACTCTCTGCGACAAGTTCCCAGATCTCTTCAAGGAAGAATTGGGATGTCTGAAGGATTTTGAGCTGGAAGTAAAGTTCAAGTCCGACGCGAAGCTAGTTTTTCACAAGGCAAGGCCGGTTCCTTTCGCTCTTCGTGATGACCTGACGAAAGGCTACGAAGAAGGCATCGCCAAAGGAGTCTGGAAGCCAGTCCAATTCAACGACTATGGAACACCAGTTGTTCCAATTCGTAAGACAAACAGTACAGGCGCCCTGAAGCCAAAACTGCGGATCTGTGGTGACTACTCAGTCGGGATCAACGATCAACTTGCTGATCACCGTCACCCAATGCCTCTCCCAGAGGAACTGATGCAAAAGCTGGGAGGAGGATTCGGTTACACAAAGATCGACCTCGCTGATGCCTACAACCAGATCAAGCTGGCACCAGAAAGTCAACGCAGACTAGCCCTCAGCACTCACCGTGGGGTACTTCTGCAACAACGACTACCTTTCGGAATCAAGTCAGCACCTGGTTATTTTCAGGAGATCATGGAAAATCTGACCAGTGATCTGCCTGGAGTTGCCGTCTTCCAAGATGACATACTCACCAGCGGGAAGGATGCCAAAGATCATCTGAGCAACCTGGAACGACTACTCACGCGTCTGAACGACAAAGGACTCAGATGCCGTCGTGAAAAATGCCTGTTTGCTCAACCCAGTGTGGAATACCTTGGACACACTCTATCGGCTGAAGGAATCTCCAAAGGATCCAAAGTCGAGGCAGTCTTGAAGATGCCGCCACCTACGGATGTCTCAAGCTTGAAGTCTTTTCTGGGCTCAGTACAATTCTACGGGAAATTCATCCCAAACCTGGCTACTATGGCAGAGCCGCTGTACCGCCTGACAAAGAAGGCAAATCCCTGGAAGTGGGGAGAAGAGGAACAAGCAGCTTTTGAACAGCTGAAGAATGTGCTTTCCTCTGATCAAGTCCTTGTACACTTCGACCCAGATAAGCCTGTGGGGCTGGCTTGTGACGCATCCAACGTTGGAATTGGAGCAGTACTGTTTCATCGCTATCCGGATGGAAGCGAGCGCCCAATTGCCAATGTGTCCAAGACTCTTACAGCTGCAGAAAGAAACTACAGCCAAATCCACAAAGAAGCCCTAGCCATCATCTATGGTTTGCGGAAATTCTACCAGTATCTGTACGGACGACAGTTCATACTGGTGACTGATCACAAGCCCCTGACGGCGCTGTTCGGACCAAAGAAAGGGACACCACTTCTTGCAGCTAACAGACTAGCTCGGTGGGCCCTATGGCTGAACCAGTTCGACTACACGATCGAGTACCGGAAAACTGCAGATCACGGCAATGCAGATGCCCTCAGTCGCTTGCCTTCTGGAGACGACATCGACTTTGACAGGGAGGAGAGTGGGGAAGACACGGACATGGTGTGCGCCATCCGAGTTCTCAGTCTTCAAGTCAAACCTTTCGACTCCAACATCCTTCGTCAAGAGTCAGGCAAAGATCCAGTGATAGCTACAGTGATGCGCTGCGTACGCGAAGGGTGGCCGCTGAAGCACGCTGAGATCCACGAAGAAGTCAGAAAGTTCCAGAAGTTGTCAGATTCTCTCAGTATCTGCCACGGATGCCTCATCTATGGTACAAGAGTTGTGATTCCACAAAGCCTGCAGCCCAAGATCCTTGATCTTCTGCACATCGGACACTTCGGCATGGAACGTATGAAGCAGTTGGCAAGAACTGCAGTATACTGGCCCGGTATCGACGCTGCAATAGAGATGACGAGTCGACGATGTGACTCATGCGGCGAACATCAAAACAAGCCATCCAAACCGCCAGTTCATCCCTGGATGTTACCAGAGAAGCCATGGAGCCGAGTTCACTTGGACCACGCCATCAACTTCATGGGCACCAACTGGCTGGTGATCACGGATGCTTACTCAAAGTACCCATGCATCCACCCAACGTCATCCACGTCCACTAGAGCTACTCTAGACCTGCTGGAAGAAGACTTCGCTCATTTCGGATACCCACACACGTTGGTCTCCGACAATGCAACCACATTTGTTTCTGAAGAGTTCCAGAGCTGGTGCAAGGAACGTGGGATCACGCACCTGACAGGAGCGCCCTATCATCCTGCTACCAATGGAGCTGCAGAACGGCTGGTGCAGACTTTCAAGCAAGCTCTCAGGAAGTCTTCTCTGCCCCCGAAGCGAGCACTTCAAGAGTTTCTTATGCAGTACCGGAGAATGCCGACATCCTGCGGATTCTCTCCGAGTGAACTCTTGATGTCCAGGCAGATTCGAACAAGGATCGACACTTTGCTTCCCTCGCCAGCACACATAGCTCAGGGCAAGCAATCCAAGGAGGCATCTAAAACTCAGGTGACTCCGGACCCAGGATGTGTCGCCAAGGTGACCAGGCAGTACAAGGCCGGAGATCCAGTATACGCACTGTACTATGGACCTCACCATGCCAAGCAGCCCAGATGGGTACCAGCAGTGGTCAAGAAGTCTACGGGTACTCGCTGCTTCAACGTCAAGGTAGTTCCTCGTGGCCCAGTTTGGAGACGACACTGGGAACAGTTGCGCCCACGTTACGCTTCTGAAGAGGACAACGAACCTGGTGATTCAGCAGATGCCTCTGAGCTCCCGATCGACCATCCGATGGAGATTCTGGAGAATGTGCCACCGACACAGAACCAGAGCAGACCACGACTGCCCAGGATCAAGCCACCTGTTCCAGAGTATGGTCCAGACAACCCCAGACGATCCAAAAGAACACCAAAACCCAGAGACAGACTTTGTTGTTGAAGTTTGTTGTGAAACAACAATTTAGGTAGGGAGGTGTTGTAGAGATCGCGAAAAGTCACTGCATTTCGATGGAAATTTCTAGACCATCCCAGAACATGCGAGTGCAGTAACGTCAGCAGATTACGTAACCTCGGAAAGATTCCGTACTTGCCAGTATGTTACAGAATGTTCTAGATCTGACCTGTTAGTATATAAGCAGCACTGCACAGCGTTCTGGGTTCTTCCTCTTTCATGAGTTTGTTCTTGCGCATCTTCTGTTAATAAAGTATTTGGAGTTGTATCCTGTTGTATCGACACGTATTTGCAAACGATGTTGCTGCCTTTTCAAACACGCATCTCTCGCACCTGCATTCAGTCGCAAGACTCGCATCGCTTTCTCCGCCGGTCTGCATGCCCGCCGTTCTCACCATCTGCTCCCCGATTCCTCAGTTCTTCTTCCGAATATTCGGGCTCAAAATTGTAGGGGAGTAATCCAAGATCCATTCTTTCAGAATGTTGGTGTGTTATACAGGAGAAGGAAACGAAAAAGGAGAAGAAAACAAGAGGAATCAGAGCGTGTGAAGTGTGTTCTGTGTTCCTCACGGCAAGCGTTGTGTCTGCGAGCGAGTCAGTGCCAGCGCTAGGCCTAACGCGGCCCGGCACCTACAGCGCAGATGACGTCACGCGCCTAGCCAATATGTCAGCCTCCTTGCTCCTATGTTTAGAACAGGCTAGCGGCTAAATAAAGCTTTGTTTTTCAAAGTTTTGGGGCTGTGCATTATAAGAACACCCACAGCTATCATATAAAACCAGGTTATGTCTTGGCTGGACTTCCCCTTTAAGCGTATGGTTACACGACTGCCAGTCAGCATGTTGCCGTACTCGGCTGGTTGCTGGTGGGCAGGGGTTTTGCAGCACACGCAGCCTGCAGGGGTTTGGCAGTGATTGGTCAGTTGGCTGTAAGGGGCTGCCTGTGGCTAGCTGGCTGCCAGGAAAAATAGAAAAGCTTTCTATTGCCACGCCGGCACCGGCAAGGGGGATATGCCAGCTGGCCCCCAGCGATTTAATTAGGGTTTCCAGCCCTGCCAGTGCCGATCCTGGCAACATGTAGCAGCCGGCCTTATGGCTGTCTCTCTACTCTGTCAGTACAGTGTAGTTGGTACACATTGATAGTGACCATGTGCACGTTGTTGAAAATTTAATGTGGATGTTCCCACATAGCTGAATTGACTCTGTGGTTCTGTGTGTGGAAGCAAGGCTGAAACTGACAGTGGCGCAATGGGCTGCGTAGGTCATTGGCCCCTACATAGAGGTATGAAAACGTGCGTATAGGGTCCATGAGCTACCTGCGACTGGTCACGCGCTACGCGCGATTGGTCATACGCGACGCGCGGTTGGTCATACGCGACGCGCGGTTGGTCATACGCGACTCGCGGTTGGTCATACGCGACGCGCGGTTGGTCATACGCGACACGCGGTTGGTCATGCGCTACCCGCGATTGGTCATAGGCTGCACGCGACTGGTCATACGCTACATGCGATTGGTCATGGGCTACTGCGACAACCCGCGACTGGTCACGGGGCACGGCTGGTCATGGGCTACCTGTGACCGTACGCGACTGATCATGCGCGACGGGCCGTGGTGTTGGTCATGCGCGACGATACCAACTGCACTCGGAAAAGCTTGTTCATGGACAACATGGTCACATACATACATGTATATGCGCGACGAACCGCGATATTGGTCATGCCCGACGAACCGCGATATTGGTCATGCCCGACGGGCCGTGATATTGGTCATGCGCAACGGGCTGCGACTGGTCAGTGACCATGTTGTCCAGGAACGACCTCGCAGATATACCATCTTGAACGGAACTGAACAGAAACGACTGACGGAAACGGGAAGAGCTTCAAAAGCAGAATAGGAGATAGCAGGAGAGGAGGGGGGTGGGGGTAATGTGGTGCCGGGACCACACACACACACACACACACACATGCACATGTGAATGGAAGAACCACCACTTCGCCTACTGCTTCCTTGACTCAAGACATGTACAACCGTGGGAGTAATGGGGAGGGGGGGAGGTGGGGGGTGTGCAGTAACTAAGCAAGGTTGTAACCATCTGTGTGTGATTGGTTAAAACTCATACGTCAATCAGTCTTGACCCCGTCAGTCACCCATCACACCAGTCTGTGTCTGCTGATTGGTCAAAGCTCATATGTCAATCAGTCTTAGTGTTGACACACCGGGTATTGAGGCCTGTAAGGGCCGCCGCCTGTCTCGACGTGACGTCAAACAAAAGACAGCACGTTCCCGCCCATAGTATCGCACCTGGGAAGAGCTTCACAAATCACTGGGGAGTGGGGCGTGGGGGTGCTGGTGGGCGATCGGTTATACGCGACACGCGATTGGCATGCTACCGCGACAATTCGCGACTGGTCATAAGCGGCGGGCACTTTGTCTGTGATGCTGGCGACTTCAAACAAAACACAAAGCACACAGCCCCACAGCCTTTGCCGTATCACAGTCGCCAGTAATAACCCAACAGCAGCCGATTGGCGCCAGGCACTTGGTACACCCCCCTTCCCACCAGTAACCCACACACACACCCGGCGAGCAATTACACGGCATTAAACGGCAAGTCATCGGCACGTGCCCAAAGACGACCTTCCTGTCCGTATGATTAGTCTCTCCCAAGTGGCGGGGCCATTAAACACGAAACATCATCGTGAGATCCAACACCAGACGAAGCATGAGCATACTTCACACTTCAGCCGCCCAACAGATTCTAAGCTCTAGGCTGATCGACATGTACTTCGACAGGTCCTGGGAAAGATACTCTTCCGTGTAAGCCAATCAGAGCAATGCAAGTCACGCAACATGAGTGTCAACCAGTACTGGGATGACCGTCCATCATCATTAGCTTGCTTTACGTCCTTATGGCTTTTGGCCCTTAAGGACAAGTTGTTCCTGGCATGTGTCTTTGGCTGCTTGGCTGGGCAAGTGTCTTTGGGGTGAGTGTGGGCTGATTTGCTTAGCTTTGGGCAACGTCAGAGGATCTCTGCTTGGCTTTCAGAAGCGTCCGCCGTTCAGGTGTGTTTTTGTGGTTGTCAATCATGGTCAATCCTTGCTTGACAACACGTATGTCTCCATACAAACGGAGCTGATGTGTATTGTGGTGTGATCAAAAACAATAGACCTCAAGCTGCCCGGCACGGTTGGCCACCCACCATCACTGGCGCCTTTCTGACTGGATCACACGGAAGAGCGTCGCCCCCATGTGTCTACGCGCATGCCAATCAAGTGGTGGCGCCTTTCTGATTGGCTCATGCGGAAGAGCGTCGCCCGAGTGTCTCTAAGTGCATGTCAATCAAGTGGTGGCGCCTTTCTGATTGGCTCACACGGAAGAGCGTCGCCCCATGTGTCTAAGCGCATGTCAATCAAGTGGTGGCGCCTTTCTGATTGGCTCATACGGAAGAGCGTCGCCCCGTGTGTCTAAGTGCATGTCAATCAAGTGGTGGCGTCTTTCTGATTGGCTCACACGGAAGAGCGTCGCCCGAGTGTGTCTAAGTGCATGTCAATCAAGCGAGATTAGCACGCGTTGTTTTCTCAGGGCGCACAGGTGCCCGTGTCTATCATGAGTTGAGTGGCACTTATCACTTCTTTGGTCAGGGTCACACAGGTGTACAGGAGGGCCAAGTAACAAAGGAGGTGTGATGTGGGTTGTTGCTGTCTTTAATGGTTTTTTTGCTGATTGTGTGTGTGTGTGTGTGTGTGTGTGTGTGTGTGTTACTTTTTTTTTTTTTTTGCTTTTTGGTTGTTTCCTTTAACAAACGAAAAACAAGAGCAGCGACGAAAGGCGGATGAAATAAGAGTTTTGTTATATGATAAATAAAGGAAGAGGCTTCGAGGGACCAGCATGCAACTGAGGTTCTAAATATGATAACCGTTCTTTTCGTCTTTTTGTTGCGATGTACGTTGTTGTTTTCTTTGTAGCCTTTAAAACAACCACAACAACAACGGAAGCAACGAAGAGAGGCCGATGAAACAAGCACATTTAATGATGAAGTAAATAAAGAGGCGTCGAGGGGCCTGCATGCAACTGAGGTTTCAAACAAATTTTTTCTTGTGTTTTGTTTCCCGTCTACCAGATGGAGGAGTGTGTATAGTGCGAGCGTTTCTTGTTATTGTTTTATTTTTTAAATCAAGTTTGATGCCCCCCCCCCCCACCCCCCCCCCCGTGTGGTTTTGTGGTTGTCAGTCATGGTCAATCGTTGACTGACAGCACGCACGGCTCCTGACAAACACTGGAGTTGATGTGTATTGTGGTGTTAACAATACACAGGGGTTTGCTTACTGCACCACCAGCACCCCCTCCCCCCCCCCCCCCCAAGTGATTTGTGAAGCTCTTCCCAGGTGTGATGCTATGGGCGGGCACGTGCTCTGCCTTTTGTTTGAGGTAACGTCGAGACAGGCGACGGCCCTTACACGCCTCAATACCCGGTGTGTCAACACTAAGACTGATTGACATATGAGCTTTGACCAATCAACAGACACGGACTGGTGTGATGGGTGACTGACGGGGCCAAGACTGATTGACGTATGAGTTTTAACCAATCACACACAGATGGTGACAACCTTGCTTAGTTACTGCACCCCCCCCCCCCAAGTCCCCCTCCTCCCCCCCTCCCCATTACTCCCACCGTTGTACATGTCTTGAGTCAAGGAAGAAGTAGGCGAAGTGGTGGTTCTTCTATTCTATACTTTTCCGAGCGCAGATGGTATCACGGCCCGTCGCGCATGACCAATATCACCCCCCAGTGATTTGTGAAGCTCTTCCCAGGTGCGATACCATGGGCGGGCACGTGCTCTGTTTTGTTTGACGTCACGTCGAGACAGGCGGCGGCCCTTACACGCCTCAATACCCGGTGTCTCAACACTAAGACTGATTGACGTATGAGCTTTGACCAATCAACAGACACAGACTGGTGTGATGGGTGACTGACGGGGGGGAGGGGGGGGGCAAGACTGATTGACGTATGAGTTTTAACCAATCAGACACAGATGGTAACAACTTTGCTTAGTTACTGCACCCCCCCCCCCCCACGTCCCCCTCCCCCCCCCCCATTACTCCCACCGTTGTGCATGTCTTGAGTCAAGGAAGAAGTAGGCGAAGTGGTGGTTCTTCTATTCTATACTTTTCCGACCGCAGTTGGTATCACGGCCCGTCGCGCATGACCAATATCACGGCCCGTCGCGCATGACCAGTTGCCCGCCGCTCATGACCAGTCGCGGGTTGTCGCGGTAGCCCATGACCAATCGCATGTCGCATATGACCAATCGCGGGTAGCGCATGACCAATCGCGGGTAGCGCATGACCAACCGCGCGTCGCGCATGACCAACCGTACGTCGCGTTTGACCAACCGCGCGTCGCTTATGACCAGTCGCGCGTAGCGCGTGACCAGTCGCAGGTAGTTCATGGACCCTATACGCACGTTTTCATATATGCTACATACATAGTTTATAGATTAGATAGTGCTTGTCCCCATGCCATACTCTGAGGCTGACCATTGGACTGGTCCCTCATGTGGCCATCGTCTGCCACCAGCATATTAGGGACCACAAGAATTGATAATAATAATGATAATAATAATAATAGTAATAATAATAAAATAATAATGTGGATTTGTTCAGCACCCTACTGCCAGATGGAGGCGCCTTACATAAATATATGGCAATAAAAAGTGACGTCACTTTACGTGCGTGCATACATGATAATGTACATACAAACAGTGGGTACACTGATTATACATTGATATACAAATATTTCCATGTATACACGGGCTGCTTGGATATCCGAATGGTAGAGTGTTGGACTCGGGTTGTGAGTTCGAAGCCCGGCTGGGGCCAAATAGTTGTGCTGCCTTTTGCCTTTTTCTCGTTTGATATCACCCATACGTGGTGAAAAAAGACGTTAAACTCCCAAACACCCACCCCACCCTTCATGTATATACTCAATGACTCATGCACACAATTGCAAACATGGAAATGATGGACATGATAACTATAGCCTGTACAAGCACTGGTATAAGTGCTGTTTGAAAAATTGTAGTGAGAGAAAATTCAGCAGCTGTTATAAATGGAGATGTCGCTGAGATGTTTATATACCAAAAAGAAAAGGAGATTGCTTTTAGTTAGTCTGCATAATAAAGCCCAAAAAAAAGGTGTGTCTTTAATACATTTTATTAAAAAGTCAGCAGACTCAGAATGGCAAACATGTCCGCAGATTGTACCAGAGAGGTGGACCCCGAAAGTTGACCTAGTGTCAATGTCTTTGTGTTGACCTATGGAATGCGATTTTCCCATCAGTGGGGTTAAGTACGTTATATTTGCCCTATATTGTCACCATAAAGTAATTTAGTCATCAAGGAAGTTTGAAAATAATGAAAATTTAGTAGATTTATTAGAATTTGCTTGTTTACTAGTATGTCCCACCCACAGAAGAGTCAGTATGCGATGAAATAAAGGGATTTTTTTTTGTTGTCATTTACACAGCATGGCTGTGGGGTGATCCTCACATAATGACGCTGGACGAAAGACAGTTCCCATTCAATGCGTGGGGCGAGTACATCTTAATGACCAAACCTGACCTGCCTTTTACCCTCCAAGGCCGAATGGAGCCATTTGATGACGGTTCAGGCAGCCTGTCCAATGCCACAGTGTTCACAGCATTTGGTGCAGAAGAAGATGGTGTGAACGTGTTTGTTGGTCTTGACCCAACCACAAAAGACAGTAAGAATGCTTTGCCAAAGTCAGTTTCTAAAAATCACACCATGGATGCAGATTCGTGCAGCATTTCACCAAAAAACCCTCACAAAAACAACAACCACCAATAAACTTTTCATTTTGCAGTTAACGGTATTGTTAGACTTCTTAAATAAAAGTACGTATCCATTTACACTGCTCAGCTTTGCAATTTAATATCATTTTGGATTGCATACAGATTATCATGGTGAATAACTGTCCATATGTTCTTTATACATGCAGACACATACATTTAAATCAAACACACTTACGTCAAACTTGGATAAATTGAAGAAGAAGAAAATTTCCCTGCCAAAGTTGTTCTTTGTGTGACTGAATTTTCCATGGATAAGTCAAACAATTAAGCACTCCAAAATGGATAAGTCAACCTCTGTAATGTCAACAAAAAAATGTTGCTTTTTACTTTGGTTACGTCAAAGTAGTCACTGGCACATTTTTGTCTCCATCTGATGGGTCGGCGCCAAACACGGCTTGCGTGGAGATTTGACATTTTCTTTGCAGGTACATGTTTGACACGTTTATGTGTCTGGCGGGCTTGATGGCTATAGTTAGCTTGTGTGATAGAACACAAAATTGATGAGATACTCACGTGTAATTAATTCTCTCAGCAAGCTCTTGCTGACTCGGCAGGGGCAAAAAAAAAGTCCGTTTCTTGGGATGAAAGGGTGCCACTCACCTTGAAGCCCTTATCGAAATTCAATCTTATCCATTGACCACAGATAAATCAAACTTCAGATAAGTTGAACAAAAATCCATTTTCCCTGTGTAGTCAACTGTTTGCCTGTGAGTAATTTGTTGGCAAAAATGGCAGTATGGATGGGCACAGTATCGGGTAGAGGTCAATCATATGCAGCTCACAACTCGTTAGTAGGAAGCTGGCAATGTTTGTATATAGGCTTTCCTTTCGACTATTGCATAGTCAGCAATTTGTCTGTAACTTCACAATACCCCTAAGAATTTGTCTGTAACTTCACAATACCCCTAAGAATTTATCTGTAAGTTCACAATACCCCTAAGAATTTGTCTGTAAGTGTAACTTCACAATACCCCTAAGAATTTGTCTGTAACTTCACAATACCCCTAAGAATTTGTCTGTAACTTCACAGTACCCCTAAGAAGAATATACAACTGGATTGTGGTAAAGCAGAGCAGAAAGTGGGCAATGAGCTCAACAGAAGTAATAATAATAATAATAATTATAATGAGTATTGTATAGGCGCTTTACCCAGTTTCATGAATCGGCTCAGAGCGCCACAAACTGAACCCAACACGCACACTCACGTGAATCACACGCATTCTCTCACACACTGGACATAAACACATTACAATCACGTGGTGCGAAGGGTCAGCTCAGCTATTTAAATTTTGGCATTCAGAATTGCATTTATTTTTCATATTTGGTGGGCTGAACATTTCCAAAGCAGAGGGGGAGGAAGTTGGAGTACCCGGAGAGAACCCCCGACGATCGGCCCGAATAAACGGTGCCACATACGAGAAGGAAAAATTGTTTGCCCCGAGTGGGACTCGAAACCCCTGACCTCTCGCATTGGTGACATGTCTCTTAACCACTAGACCACCGACAGCCCAAGAAGTTCTCAAAAAACAACAACAACCCCCCCCCCCCCCCCACTGAAAAACAAGAACAACAACCAAAAAAACCCCTATTATTGTGCATTTGATTTTTTAATGTTTCATTTATTTATATTTGATTTATTTATTAATGTATGTTGGGATGGGGGGGGGGGGAAATTGTGTGTGTGTGTGTAGGATATAATGTATATGTTGCTGTTGTGGAGTGCAGTGGCATTAGACTTAAACTTCAATTTGTTACAGCACTCCTGCTTTATGCTAATGGGACAGACTACAGTATGAGATTCAGTGAGGATCAGAATTTTACGGTAGACACAGGCAACTTTTCACTTGCCAGGGACAACGATGTTCTGGATGTTTCGTTTCCTTCAGGTAACTCTCTCTCTCTCTCTCTCTCTCTCTCAATGCATCCATTGCAAAGGGCAGTATAAACTGAAGAGAAATATGTCTACTAAAGGTTCATCTCACACCTCACTGTTCGAGGTTTCTGATATGTAGTATCATGCTCTTTCAAAATTTCAAATGTAAATGCATATAGACATGTACATGTATGTATTAGTCCACGTTGAAACTTGCTAACTTGATGAGTGCTTGAGAGAGAGAGAGAGAGAGAGAGAGAGAGAGAGAGAGTCACCTGTAAATATTTGATCTCAATGTTTAAATTTTATTTGCTAGATGTGTTTTAGTAGTGTGTAGCAACGGCAAGTTTGTAAATTGACGATCTTCTCTGTCAAAACTTTAACCGTTGGAAAATAAAGTTTCATCATCATCATCATCATCATTCATTGTGGGAAGAATTGGCTGTCAGGCCAGTGGCGGGAAAATTTGAGAAAGAAGGGTGCACTCCAGGCATGCCTGACAAAGGATGTAGCTAGTGCACCAAGGTAGGTATTTTATAGAATACAGAATTGCTGATTGTTGATGTGTCAGCTAGGCCATGAAAACTGCGTAAGTTATCTCATGACTACATCAAGGTAAAACAAATGATAAGTGTCAGTGGTAACTGTTCCATGTTTTGGCTACTTGAAACAAGCCTAGGAGCTGTATGGTGGTATTTTTGATAGTATATACTAACCGCATTAAGTTGTGTACACATTGTTCATATGATCTTTCTTAGGAATTGGACTGAGGATTGCCATTCAAACGAAAACTTTGAGGATCGCTGTGATTGTACCAGAGGACTACCACAATCAGACGCGTGGCTTGATGGGAAATTTCAATGGCGACAAAAATGATGACTTTGTGTTGCCAGATGGTACAGTCCTGTCCAGTGACATGACAGAGAGGCAAATATATGAGGACTTTGGAAAACAGTGTAAGAATTGAATGAAAGAATCTACAAATCTGGCATTTTTCCAGCTTTTTCCTTTTTTTTTTTTCTTTTTAACTAAAATTACCTTTTCCTTGTGTTGATGGGTCTAGATTTTCACTGAGAGGCAGGTCTAAGTTCAATGAAAATTGGCACTCATAACTCATAATTATCTCTGTGATGTCCTTTGTGTGAGACACTGTGTATTCTTTGAATTTTTTTTTTTTTTTCAATTTTGGCCAGAAAAAGTTGAGGGTCAGTGCAGGAATACAGGGTCTGTTTTTGCGAGTGGAAACAAATCAGTGTTTATTTTGTTTAATTTAAATAACTGGATTTTTGGCTAGATTTTCTCTAAAACTTTAGCTTTTATGATAATCACTGAAATCAGTTTAAAGGCCCAGTCTTTATGATTGTTATGCTCACAGATCATTCTGAGCTGTTTTTGTGGCGTCCAGCATCAAACCACTTAGACACTTGCACAGTAACAGCACGTCAAATTCTGGCAGTGAGCCAACAGAAGCATTCTGACCGACATGGCATAATACACTGAACAAGATCGTATCACATGAAAAGTCTACTTTTCATCAAGATAGAGTATATTTCAACTGTACAGATGCAGTCACAAGCAAAATCGTTCCAAAAGATAAGTTGGCATAGTAAACATGGAAACAGCGCGTTTAAATATTGAGAAATACTTTTTTTTCTGATTGATGGAGTGGCTGGTCCCAACCACCAACTCAGCTGCATGAACCGTTCAACAATTTTTACCTACTAATTTAACACCCCACTTGATACTTTTTTTTTTCCTTTTTTCCTTTTTTTTTAACAGGGGTAGTGACGGACTCGTCCACCATCCTAAGATACGAGACTGGGAAGGGACCGTCTGATTACGCCCACCCTGAATTTACTCCTTTCTTTTTGGACGAGATGTCAGCAGCAGACAGACAAGAAGCAGAAGAATTGTGTGGCGCCACTAGCATTTCCTGCATCTACGATTACATTGCCACCAGCAATGCTGACTTCGCACTTGCAAGCAAACAGTTTGAAGAAGAAGCCCGCAGGATAAATGAAGTTGCAAGTGCGCACTGGTTTGATGAAGCTACTTGAATATGATGTCCCCATTTATCGTAAAGGGATATTGAGCATCCTGATTAGCCAAACCGTTTGGCAGTTATGAATCTATAATGCTGCTTGTGGTGGAAACGTCTGTTTTGACATGGAGCCCAAAGTTTTGACGTATATCCAAATGCATCTGCAAGCAAGCAACAACATCAGCAACAAAAAGTCTGTTAAAAAAAAAAAAAACACGTTCAGGTCTTCGGTTGATAAATCTTGACAGTGATGCTGAAACTATATGCCCACTCCATTTTATATCACTACTGCAGGCTGTTTTTTTCTGCGAAGGAAACGTTCATAGCACTTTTTTTGTTTTTGTTTATTTCCCCAGAGAACACCGTTCCTCAGATCGACGTTCCTGAGACTTTAGAAGTGACATCCGGTGTGAGTGTCACCTTCAATATTCAAGGCCAAGACCCTGATGAAAATGATACACTTACGTACCATGCCGTGGATGATGGGACGGGAATGGTACAAGTGGACCCAACTACAGGACAAGTGACCTTCACACCTGATGACACGCAGCCTTTGGCCCTCATGTATGACATATCAGAGTTGCCATGGAATTTTTGCATGGAATGACATGCTTTGTACACTTCTCCTCAGCTATTCTGAGAATGGAGTTGGCTGGATTTTTTGGTGTAATTTATATTCAAGTTTTATAGAATTCTTACAGTACTTGGGGGAGCCGGGGTGGCCGAATGGTAGAGCGTTGGACTTCTGATGCTCGGGTTGTGAGTTCGTATCCCGGCTGGGGCCAAATATTTGTGTTGGCTTTTTCATCGTTGCCCTGTCTTTAATATCACCCGTATGTGGTGGAAAAGGACGTTAAACCCCCAAACACCCACTCTTACATTACTAATCAATCAGTGCTTCTTTTGAGTTATTTGAATGTTTCTGTGTGGGTTGATTTCTGCAGTATTTCTTGATAGTCAGTGTTCATTCATATTTAGGACAGTTGAATGGCATCTCTTTGTTTAACCAGATTCTATGCTGTGGACTCTACCAACGCACAGTCAGTCACACGTCGAGTGCCGGTTGTCATCTGCTCTGGGTGTAGTGATCATGGAACATGTGACTTCACACGCACATCGTATAGTCCAGGAGATGATTACAACTTCCAGCATGCCTTGTGCATCTGCGACCCTGCCTGGGATGGTATCCACTGTGATCAAGACAGAGATGGCTGTGTTGGCGACCCTTGTTTAGAAGGACAGGTCTGCACCGACCTCACACCGCAGCAACAAGGCAACGATCCAACAGGCTATGTGTGTGGGGCATGCCCTTCTGGTTTTGCGCGAGCACCAGGCTCGACAGATGGACCATGTGTGGATGTAAATGAATGCCTAGATGCGGCTGACAATGAATGTGGCATGATTTGTGTTAACACAGAAGGGAGCTACGAATGCCGGTGTGAGACCGGCTACCGTCTTGACACTGATGGACAAACCTGTCGAGACATTAATGAGTGTGCGGAGAAAGCACACAACTGTCAGCACATCTGCAACAACACTGATGGAGTCTTCCACTGTCTTTGTGAAGCGGGCTACACTCTCGATGATTCAGGCACCACATGCACACAGGATGAAGCGACGTCCCTGGTCTGCGCAGATGCTGACTGCACCCAGGGTTGCAAAAGCGTGATGGTCACATCCACAAACACTGAAGTGCCTGAGTGCTTCTGCTTCACTGGCTACGACCTTGATCCTGTCAACAAGAGAACGTGCCACGATCACGATGAATGTCAAGATGGAGTCTGCAGCCAGAAATGTCTCAACTTTGAGGGTGGAGTCGCATGCACATGCTACAGCGGTTATCAACTGTCAGAGGACCAGCGCACATGCTCCCCCTGCCCCCCTCTTCGTTACGGACCTGAGTGTCAGTTTACCTGCACGTGCAATGGGCGAGGTGAAGATTGTCACCCAGTCAAGGGATGCGTGTGTCAGGCTGGATGGACTGGAACCCAGTGTGAGACAGACATCAACGAGTGCTCAGAAAAGCCTAACGCCTGTCAAATTGGACAGTTATGCAGTAACAACAGAGGTTCCTACATGTGTACTTGCCCGGCTGGCTACGCCAAGGATGCATCTGGAACCTGTCAGGGTATGCTCTTGACAATATTTGATGTTGTATTACTTACATGAAAGTTTTGTATCATATTTCAGAGAAAAGGGGAGGGAGGGAGAGAGAGAGAGAGAGAGAGAGAGAGAGAATGGCTTTGACAAAGCAGTTTTATTTCAGTAAGCTTTCAAACCATGACCGAAAGGATGCATGTACATGTGTGTGAGCATATACACTCCAAGTCCACATAACATAATATAATCATTCATAATTATTATTGATTCAACATACATCATATATACTCCACATGTAACAGAGAGAGAGAGGGAGTGGAAAAGAGGACACCTTTTTTTTTTCCTGAGTGTTGTTTAAAATGTTGTGTTACCTTTCAGACATTGATGAATGTGGCGACGTAACACTCAACACCTGTGGGACTCTGGAGGAATGTGTTAATGTGCCTGGCAGTTTCTACTGCACGTGCGCCACAGGATACTGGAGATCTGGAGATTCTTGTGCAGGTATTTATTGACCAGAACAATGATCTCTTCCTGATTTGTTTTCCCAGCGGGTCTACCCTTCTTCTCACTTTAAGCAAATGCCATTGTTCTTAATGTTTGCTTTTAGCTAAAAGAGAATGCTTTGCTCATGTTTACTAAACTGAATCTAGAACAGTTTTCAAATTGCAGACAAAATACCTCTAAAATGTATAAAAGAGGGGAGGGATGATAATTATAAAGCCAAAGTTAACACTGGGAGCCGCTGGATGCAGAGTGGCAGTGTGGCACATATGGCAGCATATCATTTTCCGCACACAGGGAAGTACAGACTATGAACGACACATAAACATGTCTGCAAACAAACAAAAAATGGAAATGCTCACACCTCCTGGGCATCCTTAATTTCTTTCATTGCCCAAATTGTAGCAGGTGTGCTGCCATACATCATGTGTTTGTAGTTTATATCTGTTGTGTTTGTTCCTCTGAGTGTGGGGGAGCCGGGGTGGCTGAATGGTAGAGCATTGGACTTCTAATGCTCGGGTCGTGAGTTCGTATCCCGGCTGGGGCCAAATATTTGTGCTGGATTTTTCATCGTTGCCCCGTCTTTGATATCATCCGCATGTGGGGGGAAAAGGACATGTATTAAACCCCCGAACACCCACCCACCCACCCTCTGTGTGTGTGTGTGTGTGTGTGTGTGTGTGTGTGTGTGTGTGTGTGTGTGTGTGTGTGTGTGTGTGTGTGTGTGTGTGTGTGCGTGCGTGTGTGTGTGTGTGTTGAAGGTGCCCTGAGCTGCTGCAGGAGGGAGGGTGTCCTTTAAATATCCATAGTATAATTACTATTATAAATTTCAGACATAGATGAATGCAGTAGCAGCAGCAGCAACTCATGCCAGCACCGCTGTGTCAACGTGGATGGCTCCTACAACTGTGAATGTCATGCTGGCTATGTCCTTGCTGCCAGTGATCGGGCAACTTGTGTGCAAGGTAAATGGGTGTGCTGCAGTTGTTCAGTGCAGTTCATTGGCAGAAAATACCTTCTGTAGCTTGTTCTTCGTGCAGTGATTCCTAGGATGAATCAACGTGGGTACACACAAGAATGAACCAACTTGGGTAAACGCTTCTGCTCTTTACTGCTCTTCTGCATGGTTGCAAGTGGTGGGCAGAAATTCGACCAGGAGGCCAGTATGGATCCTTCCAGCCAGTGTTAAAAATGAAAGTAGAACTTTTAGAATTTCATGAGAAAGTCAACATAATATTCCGATACCCTCTGCAAAAGGAGAAATAAAAACCCACTAAATTTGGTGCTATCTTTGAATTCCAATTATTTAAAATACACAAATCTGGCCAGCATATTTCTTTGATAATGATAATCTCTAATACTGAATAATCAGTTGAGTAAGTGGAAGAGTACCCTTTGCATTAATCTCTCCATTCAGAAACCTAACTGACACATCTCGATCTGCTTAATTGTGAACATGACTTCTTTTGCAGAATCTGACTTGTGCGCTGGAGCAGATCAGTGTAGCCATGGTTGTACTCTTGATACTGATGGCAACCCTGTCTGCTTTTGCCACCGCGGCTATGAACTGGATGGTGACCGTCGGACTTGTCTTGGTAAAAATGTTACCTCAGTGCTACAGACATGAATGAACACCTTTTTAAAAAAATTTTTTAAATGCATTTTGGTTGTTTATCATCATTTTGGCTTTCTGCCCATTTCTCAAAACGACTGGTAGAACTTTCCGGGTGATATCCAGTATGACAAAATTACCATGAAAATGCAGGCTTTGTTTTGCCGTTTTCTCTGAATTTTCAAGTCCTGAATTGCAGTTCAGTGGCTGAACTTGAATTGCTGACACGTTTGTTATATTGGAGCAGACATGTAAAAAGAATTATGATACTTCTTCTTCTTCTGCGTTCCCTGTACTGGACTCTGCCTCAGATGATTAGGTTGGTAGTTTTGATGAATGCGGTGGTCTTTTGGAGTTCCGTTTTGGTGACCATGAGTTTTTCTGTTAGCATTGCTCCATTTGGCCAAAGCTGTGTTCTTGATTCTTGGAGAAGGTTGCAGGACTGCAGAATGTGTTTCGGGGGGGGGGGGGGGGGGTTGTTTTACATTGGCAGTCTGGTGAATGTGTTAGCCCAAGGCGGTACAGGTGGGGAAGCAGTCTGCAGTGTCCAGTTTGTACGTGGAAAATGGTTGTGTGTTGGTGGCACTGGTCGTCAGATGGGGAATTGTGTTGGGCCATCCAGATTATCTTGTAGAATTGTGAATTCAGGGGAATATGTGTACTTCAGGTGAATGTAAACATACAGTTTTCTCCCGCTTGCAGATGTGGATGAATGCATAGTGGACAACGGTGGTTGTTCTCATGGATGCAACAACGCTGATGGTCATTTCCAGTGCTCCTGTCCTCAAGGCATGAAGCTTGACAACGACATGAAAACGTGCCTTGGTAAGAATCTCAGAATGAGCTCCTTCAGTTCAAACACTCCAGTGTGTATACAGCCTGCCCCCCCCCCCCCCCCCCCCCCCCCGAAAATAAAATACATGTAAAACAAAATAAACTAAACTAAACAAAATAAATAAGTAGTTTAAGATAAAACAACAACACCAACAAGGAGGAATGGACCCATCCCATGAAGTTGTTTCTCCAAATTTCATGCTACTTTGTCTGTTTTGTTGTTTTTGTTGCTGGTGTTTATTGGGTTTTTTAATTTCTCTCTTCAAATCTGTCAGAGCAGCCAAAGACAGTAGATCTGCTACACTATTGTGGATCTAGAGTCTTAAGTGTGTCCCAGCTACAAATCATGTATATTGTAATCAGTGTTGTGCATGTGATTATTTGTTTACTTATTTATTTGTGTTCCATGCAGACTGCCCAGCAGGTACTTTCGGGACTGGCTGCACCCAAATATGCGCCTGCGGTGTCGGCGCTGACCACTGTGATACCATCATAGGATGCGTATGCAAATCAGGATGGCAGGGTGAAAAGTGTGAAGATGACACCAACGAGTGCAGCACCATGTCCTCGCAACAGGAATGCCAGAGCAAAGGTGCCAGTTGTGTCAACTTCCCAGGCCACTACACATGTCAGTGTGCCGAAGGATATGAAAAGGACGACAGTGGGATGTGCCAAGGTGTGTATAAATGCTTAAATTTTCATTCATTTTAGGGTGTTATTATGTCATAGTAAATCGTAGTGTTTTTTTGTTTGTGTGTTTTGTTTGTTGTTTTGTTTGTTTGGTTTTTGTGTTTGTTTGTTTGTGAGCCGCAAATTAGTCTTTGTTGCTTGCGTGGCGTAAAGCCCTAAATAATTAACTGACTATAACTAACTTGTTTGTTTGTTTGTTTTATTTTTATATTTTTATTTCTTTTCTTTTCTTTTTTGGGGGGGGGGGGGGGTACACATTTTTGTCACCATTGTCAAACAAGTAGTTTGCATGATGACAAATAATGATCAGTAACTTACAAAATTACAGCTGATATAAGTCTTCCCACTGTGCTACAGAATACTGGAATTGTCATGGGGTTGTGCTTTGCAGTGGGAATTAAGGAGTTGAGGTTTTAAACATCTGTTTGGTGGACCCAAAAAAAACTTGCTGTAGAAATGAAGATGAAACAGTGTTTCTTCCTTAGCACTTCCTTTTGGTTTTTGTAATGGTTTGCCATTCCTGATACTATGCGGTATTCTCCCACTTTTTTTTTTCCTTGAAGATGTTTAATGTACACCAAAACCAGCTCTACCATTTTTTTTTTTTTTTTTTTTTTTTCACTTTCAGACATTGATGAGTGTCGCAGAAGTGTTTGTGATAAAATGTGTGAAAACTCTCCCGGCAACGGTTTGCCATTCCTGATACTATGCAGTATTCTCCCACTTTTTTTTTTCCTTGAAGATGTTTAATGTACACCAAAACCAGCTCTACCATTTTTTTTTTTTTTTTTTTTTTTTCACTTTCAGACATTGATGAGTGTCGCAGAAGTGTTTGTGATAAAATGTGTGAAAACTCTCCTGGCAACGGTTTGCCATTCCTGATACTATGCGGTATTCTCCCACTTTTTTTTTTCCTTGAAGATGTTTAATGTACACCAAAACCAGCTCTACCATTTTTTTTTTTTTTTTTTTTTTTCACTTTCAGACATTGATGAGTGTCGCAGAAGTGTTTGTGATAAAATGTGTGAAAACTCTCCTGGCAACGGTTTGCCATTCCTGATACTATGCAGTATTCTCCCACTTTTTTTTTTTCCTTGAAGATGTTTAATGTACACCAAAACCAGCTCTACCATTTTTTTTTTTTTTTTTTTTTTTCACTTTCAGACATTGATGAGTGTCGCAGAAGTGTTTGTGATAAAATGTGTGAAAACTCTCCCGGCAACGGTTTGCCATTCCTGATACTATGCAGTATTCTCCCACTTTTTTTTTTCCTTGAAGATGTTTAATGTACACCAAAACCAGCTCTACCATTTTTTTTTTTTTTTTTTTTTTCACTTTCAGACATTGATGAGTGTCGCAGAAGTGTTTGTGATAAAATGTGTGAAAACTCTCCTGGCAACGGTTTGCCATTCCTGATACTATGCAGTATTCTCCCACTTTTTTTTTTCCTTGAAGATGTTTAATGTACACCAAAACCAGCTCTACCATTTTTTTTTTTTTTTTTTTTTTTTCACTTTCAGACATTGATGAGTGTCGCAGAAGTGTTTGTGATAAAATGTGTGAAAACTCTCCCGGCAACGGTTTGCCATTCCTGATACTATGCAGTATTCTCCCACTTTTTTTTTTCCTTGAAGATGTTTAATGTACACCAAAACCAGCTCTACCATTTTTTTTTTTTTTTTTTTTTTCACTTTCAGACATTGATGAGTGTCGCAGAAGTGTTTGTGATAAAATGTGTGAAAACTCTCCCGGCAACGGTTTGCCATTCCTGATACTATGCAGTATTCTCCCACTTTTTTTTTTCCTTGAAGATGTTTAATGTACACCAAAACCAGCTCTACCATTTTTTTTTTTTTTTTTTTTTTTCAATTTCAGACATTGATGAGTGTCGCAGAAGTGTTTGTGATAAAATGTGTGAAAACTCTCCCGGCAACGGTTTGCCATTCCTGATACTATGCAGTATTCTCCCACTTTTTTTTTTCCTTAAAGATGTTTAATGTACACCAAAACCAGCTCTACCATTTTTTTTTTTTTTTTTTTTTTTTCACTTTCAGACATTGATGAGTGTCGCAGAAGTGTTTGTGATCAAATGTGTGAAAACTCTCCTGGCAGCTACCGGTGTCTTTGCAATAGAGGGTTCAGGTTGAATCCAACCACAGGACTCTGTGAAGGTTTGTGGATTTTCACAGTTTGAACTGACATGGGACTTGCTCCAACTATAGTTACAAATCTTTCATTAAGTGGCCATGACAGCTTCCCTTTCTCATTCTGCTACTTTTCATTTTAAGTTGCCATGACAGCTTCCTTTCCCATTCTGCTACTTTTCATTTTAAGTGGCCATGACAGCTTCCTTTCTCATTCTGCTACTTTTCATTTTAAGTGGCCATGACAGCTTCCTTTCTCATTCTGCTACTTTTCATTTTAAGTGGCCATGACAGCTTCCTTTCTCATTCTGCTACTTTTCATTTTCTCTATGTGGTTGATCAGCATACCATTATGTGTGTATGTGTGCTGTAGTGCAAAAGAATCATCAGAAGAAAAAGAAGGGAAAAAACACCCTCTGTCAACACAGCATATATACTGAGAGAAGTTCTTCATGTTGGTGAAACATTAACAAAATGTGAAGTTCCTGGTTATAGATTAACCAACTTCTTCTGTGTCTGCTGAGGCATGTGCGGATTATTTTCTGTATTCTGTATGACTTAAAATACATTTTCTAGTCTTCAGTGACAGTTACATATCTTTCTCAGATGTCGATGAGTGTGTCTTGCCCCTCCATAATGAATGCACACAGCGGTGCATGAACACAGTTGGTGCCTATCTGTGTGGGTGCGACATCCCTGGCTACGTTCTGGACAACAATGGCTTCTCGTGCATTGGTACGATTATAATTTTGCAGTAGCCAAGACCATTAGGCCTGCTCACCCATGTCTAAAACTTGAAAACGGAAAGAAGTGCTTGAGTGTGTCCATTGGCAAATTACAGCAGCAGTAGCCAAGACCATTAGGCCTGCTCACCCATGTCTAAAACTTGAAAACGGAAAGAAGTGCTTGAGTGTGTCCATTGGCAAATTACAGCCTGTGTAAAATGGTGGTGAGATATGGTGATTTAGTATTTGGACAGTTTACCTCTTTACTCTTCAGCACACGCTTTATACACATGTACATGTCTGGGACAGTTGAACTGATCCTGGGAAGACTTGTGTGAGGTCCACACCCTGTTGTTACTTTAAGGGGACAACTTGTCGCCCAGAAATAGTACTGTAACACGAGATATACCCGTTAAGATTTACATAGGTAGTATGTCTTGCAGTGTGTATGTATGTATGTAGATGTGTATTGGGTGTTGGTATGTATGTAGGCGTCCGTGCTTGTATGTATATGTCTGACTGTATGTCTGACTATATGTATGTATGTACGTACGTACATATGTATGTATGTATGTATGTATGTACACTTTTATTTGTGTTTATGAAATTGATTATTTGTCTATTATTCATTTATTTATTTATCACCTTTTATATATATTTGTGGGGAGCCGGGGTGGCCGAATGGTAGAGCGTTGGACTCCTAATGCTCAGGTTGTGAGTTCGTATCCCAGCTGGGGCCAGATATTTGTGCAGGCTTTTTTTTATCTTTGCCCTGTCTTTGAGATCACCCATATGTGGTGGAAAAGGACGTTAAACCCCCAAACACCCATCCCACCTTTATATATTTGTAAAGCATCTAGAGCACCAGCTTCGCAGATTAGGCGCTCTTAAAATCTTCAGTATTATTATTTTTACATGTATTTATGTATTTCCAGACAGCGAACTGATCCGTAGATGTGAAACCACAGTGTATCAAAATACATGTAATAGAAAAAAAGAGCATGTTGAATTGGAATGAATGTTTATTTGTATGTGTTTATTGTCCTTGTTAACAGCAACAGTAGAATGCAGTCGGCAAGACTGTGACACACAGAATGGAGGCTGCAGTCAAGAGCAATGCTTTTGTAACAGTGGATACCAACTGACTGACTCCAATTCTTGTCAGCCAGGTGTGTCTATAATTATATACACTGCGTCCAGAGCATCCAATATTCCAATAATTTCCTTGATGAGATTTACTTTCTAAATGTTAATTGTTTAGTGAGAAGTAATTTGATTGATTACTGCATGCACATGCATCTTTCCTGGCAAGAACATTAATCTTGTGTCAAGACATTAATGATATACACATACTCAAATTTCCCCACAGGGAATCAGGCAACACTAGAGCCAGGACAATTTTTAAATTTCACCAGAGCATGTCCTTGAACACACAACCCTGTTGTTGCCCTGCAGAACCTATTTACTGCATGATGCTCAGTTGTTAGAGTTAGCCTGTTAACTCTTTGACAACGGAGCACAATTTCTGACACACGATTTCCTATAGGAAATCGTGTATCAGAAATTGTGCTCCGTCGTCAAAGAGTTAAGGGGTGCAAAAGTATACAAATCGTTTGAGTACATTCGCTCCCCCTGCATATAACTGGTATACATTTGCATCCCGCAGCAGGCGAACTATACCAACTGAGATTTACTGAGTGATTGTACTGTTCCATGTTGGCCATTGCTAGGTATAGGTGCGAACCTGCTTTGTGACAGATGAGTGCAGTTTGCTCGCTGTTACATGTACTTATTTTTCTCATTTGTGTTTATTTATTTGGTGTGGTAGAGTTGACAAGAAGTTTGATTGTTTGTTTATTTCTGCCTGCAGAGTGGACAGCAGTGAGTGTGGTGGTGACCGTGAAAGGCATTTCCGTCACTCAGTCTGACTTGGATAATGTCAACAGTTTGACCTACATCTTTTGGAGCCAGGCAGCATCAGATGCGGTGAGGCAGGAACTGTTGACTGGACAAACTGCATGTGCACAAGCTTTCAGCACGCGCACACACACACACACACACACACACACACACACACACACACACACACACACACACACACACACACACACACACACACACACACACACACACACACAGACAGTGCAAATGTGTGTGTGTGTGTGTGTGTGTGTGTGTGTGTGTGTGTGTGTGTGTGTGTGTGTGTGTGTGTGTGGATCCTGCATCAGTCTGAGAATTGATACATGTACATCAACCTCATAATTATTTCTCAGAAAATCAAAACCCAAAGAAAGTAATCAAACACAAAAAAAAAACTTAGAGAAATGAATTTAAAAAAAATTACAAAGGACACACCAAAAAGTGTCACACCACACCAATAAAAGCACTCCTGATGATAATGCAGAATGTTTCCTAATATACTGGGGTTTGTGATTTGTCTCTTTCAGCTTCTAAGCTGGCTAAATGGAAAAGTGTCGGGCCTGGCGACAGTGATCATCACGTCTTTGCGGTAATGGGATCTTTTCTCAGGATGTTTTGTACATAATTAAAAAAACATTCAATAAACATTTTTTTTACATTGTTTTGGAGCACCTTTTTCTTAACATGTATACACAGTACATATACAATGCACTACACTACACATCACAATACATTGTCTATACATAGGTAGATACTTATAGGTATTTTGCACATAATTAGAATATTCAGGGTACATTGTTAATATTATTATTAATATCAAATCAATCTTCAAAGTCATAATACATCATTGTGGTCCAGCAGTGAGGTGACAGGCACCCTCACCCTGTACACAAAATGTGACCCGTTCTCACAAAAAGGATCATAAGTCGAAAACTATCAATGTTGAGATATGTGTAACATTGCAATCTATTGGTTATGCAGTTTAATTCAATATAAGAATGAAAGCTGTAGTACTAAAATTGACAGAGATATCAGCAGTTGAAGTTGGCTACTCACAAGGCGGCCATACTGACCCCTGGCACTCTTTTCGCCTGTAGCGGCGTTCGGCCTAGCGCGACTTATGGTCCCTTTCGCAAGAACGGGTCACAAATGTCAAGACTACGAGGTGTGGATGTTTTCATGTTCTTGCCTTCATTGATGGTACAGAGAACAAAGATGTGTCCTTATGTCATTTGGGCATTTACGTACCATACCTGAACCCACACAGAATCATACTCTGCACTCTCTGCACCTGGTCTCGTCTTTTTCGCAAAAGTGAGAAAGGAATGTCTAATCATCAGCATTTCCCACCAACCCGGGTCGTGAATCGGCTAGTCTTAACACCTTCAGCCTCTGCTGGTGCCATAACGATGAGAAGGCCACCATATAATAGGACAGCAGTGACAATTCACTGCATGCCCACTATAGTGAGCGCTCATCAGCCAGGGAGAGGATCAGCCTCACCCACTATTGCAGGCAGCTGTCCGCGGGGGAGTATTTTAGCTTGCCTGCTATAGTTGGCAGTCGTAATGAAAGGGTTACTATCATGGGAACTACAGTAGGATGAATGTCCTGGCAGACCGTTAAAGTATGGGTCATTTGTTCTGAATATTGTTCACTGTGGTGCAGAAATGAGTGAGTGACGATTAACATATTATACATTGAGATCGAGCTAGATCGAATTATATGTTGTTTGATGCTGAACAGATACGGAAGTCTGGTGGTTGAAGCAGACATCATGCTGGATACAAACAACCATCCTTCTGCAGTGAATGAGCTGTCTGTTGCACTTGTGGATCTTGCTGGAGATGTGCTGATGATGGGCGGACAGACTGGCGATGTGGAGCTGACTGTGAACAACCAACAGTGTAAGTTCCAGGACATAATATGTTAATTACTGGTCACAAATTTTGTTGTTCCAGTGCATCGCTGTCCCAGTCACAACTGGACTTTTGTCCTGATTTTAATCCCTCTGCTTTCGTCAGATCCACAGGTAACCAGAGTTTAATACAGAATGTATTCAAAATTGAGTCAAAATTACATGCAGACTCGTTTACGATGCCTGTATTGCCTTTGTGTACACGAGCACGCAAAAACATCGCATGCTAAAAATCCCACACTCATCTTTCAAAGAAAGGCTGTGGCCATGGGTATGGAAAACAGAAATGTCACATGCCACAGAATGAATAGCAGGGTGGAGGTTTGCACATAAAGTAGCGCTTAGCAGCAGCAGGCTTTCACTATTTCGTCCTCCTGCCCTACAGCACCTTGAGCATCTCAAAAGACACAGATAATGTGTGCCGAGGAATCATGCCATGCCATATAATACCATACCATATATAGACCATACCGCACCATACCATACTGTACCGTACTCCATGTGATACCTGCACTTTAGAGGAAATTGCCTTGTCTCACCTTTTATAACACCACTGTTTCCGGTCCTCAGGATACACGTTCCTTCCCTTTGCTAATGGTTCAGTAAAAGGTTTCGTGTGCCGTAGCTGGTGACACTGGGTGTCTATGGGTTAATATATACTGTTACTTTTTTCATCTTGCTCTCAAGTGGAATCAACATGGTCCCCATGTGAAGTGTACGAAGCCATCACCCCATGCCCCTCTGGACAGGAGTGTGCGATGACTGACGAACTGCCGCAATGCAGGTACCTCTTAAATACAATGCACACATTCAGCTTTGTTTTATTGTAGGTAGCACTGACACCACACTTTTATATTACATATACAGCTTTTGCCGAGGGCTTTGGCCCAGGCGTCCCCTTCTGCAGATCCAGAAGTTCTGCGTTTCATCCCACTGCTGGGTAGGAATGTAATCGGGACTTTATCCAACCAAATTATGTCCAAATTCTACATGCGTAAGAGTCAGTGTCAAGTGTACCTGACCAGTTCTTACAAGAAGAGTAGGTCGTGGCTTCACAGCTGTCACAGTAATGCTTGTATTTTCTGCATTTTTATTATATTGTATGCCTGTACCCGTGAACGCCCCCCCCCCCCCCCCCCCCCCCCCACTTACGGGGCTGAAAGCCCTATAGTAATAAAGATTTCCATTCCATTCCATACTGGTAATGGAAAAACACTGATGACAGCAGGATGGAAGTTTAATTAAATGTACTGAACATCTGGGGAAAAAAATAAAAAACACCACCAACACCAAAAAACAGTGAGGCTTTTCATTTTCTTTTTTTTTTAGGGACGCAGAAACTGCTACTTCGGAGAAAGGTGAGTAACCTTTGGTCTCTCTCTGTTTTTCTGCATATTTGTTAAGCGAAACAGTGCTTCCATCACGTACTGCTATCACTGTCCTCAGCAAAGCTTGTGTGTGCTGTGATTAATCTCATGACCTATAGGTTTGACAAAGACACCAACAGTGCATACTTTACTACAGTAAATTATTGTAGAAAATTTATTCAAGACTGTATGACATTCCCAGGTATCAGTATAATTCTACAAGTCTACCACTGTGGATTCATTCGTTTGGTCTTAGTGTAATTCTGAGCCCTTCAGTGCTGCCGTAGATATCACCAGTAGCACTCATTAGGTTGCTATAATGCAATTAAAGAATGTAGTTTTGCCGTGAAACTGTACATGTTTATACATGTAAATGTTTTCAGATGACACACTTGCAATAGCCCTTGGGGTCACCATTCCAGTCATTGTGATCTTGGCTGTTACCATCACCGTTTGTGCCGTCAAGCATGCCAAAAAATCGAAAGCCAATCGCAAAATATGTGTATGTACAACAGAACCTTGGGTTCTGCTCTTCTAAATTTACATATGCAGTTTTTTTCAAAAGTTAACTGGGGGGTGTGGGGGGGGGGGGGGTCTGCTCTTCTAACATTTACATAATGTAGTTTTCTTTCCGGATTCCTCTTCAAAAGTTAATCTCTGTTAGTGGGCATGAACATGTGCATATTTCAGAGAAAACTGCCAGAGAAACAAGTTAAAAATGCAAGTAAAATACAATGTATCTGTAAGTGACAATGATCGAGTGAATGCATTTGCGCATTACAGGATGACAGCAGACCCGCGTCAGCTGCTTCGAGCGTCATGTCCAGCTCGAAGATTGGGTATGAAGAAAATGTTGATCTCTATTGAGCCTTCCAGTACAGCTTTAAACAGGCTAATGCTACCATTTTTCACAAATCAGTCTGAGCTGTTTTCGTGATATCTTATATCTTACGCAAAGCGTAAACATTGTGCAGTATTGCATTTGGAGCTGTACGTACTTATCAAGATAGTGCATTTCAAGTATACAGGTGCACTCATCAGTGAAACTGGTCTGTAACATAAGCTGGCTTAGCGAAGATGGAAGTAGCCGGTTTAAAACAAGCTTCTTAGTTCTTTGCGGGTGGGTGGGTGGGTGCGTGCTTGGGGGTTTAACGTCCTTTTTCCGCCACATAGGATGATATCAAAGATGGGGCAACGATGAAAAAGCCAGCACAAATATTTGGCCCCAGCCGGGATCGAACTCACGACCCGAGCATTAGAAGTCCAACGCTCTACCATTCGGCCACCCCGGCTCCCTCGCATTTTAAGTAGGAGCAATACAATCTGAAAGTAAAGGCTTAACCCTAGTCTTGCTGAATGAATGTGTCTTATGCTAAAAAGGCCATAGAGGTAGTCTAGAATATTGCCTGCTCAGGACTAACAGGGTTGAAACCTGAAGTAAGCTAGTGTTTTCGTTTTCATATGCCGATGGAGTTGTCATATTTCTGGAAGTCTATGTGTACATATTACAACCATCACGAAAAAAATAGAAACTCTGAGGACTATATCTGGTGCCAATGGATGTGACATTAGGGTTGCAGACCTTTGTGCATGCAGTGATGAAAGTATGCTGACACTGTTACTGTATACCAATTAAATAATACTAAATTTCTGTTTTGGGGTGTTTTTTTGTTGTTTTTATTGTTTGAACTTTTGTTTGCTTGCAGTTTTGTTTTTGAGCCCTGACTTCCAGAAGCTTGCGCTGACCCGTCAGGATGAGGATTACACCAGGTATATACACACTGCATGAGATTTCTAACATAATAATGTATATTTGTCTACCATGTACATGTACAAAATTAGTTTCAAGTAGATTTTCCATTTAAAAAAGCACAAAGAAACCAAAGAAGAACTTTAAACCCACCGCCCCACCCCCACAGAGGGAAACAGCAATAATGCAACAACTAAAAAACCAAGCAAAAAACAAACCAAAAAACGGCAGTTAAAAATAGTAGTAGAGGAAGTGAAAAATACAAAACAAATCAGGGTCATAGCGAATGCAAACAAACAGTCGATGTATCAAAGAAACACACACACACACACACAGAGGCACACCCACACACACTCCCAACCCCCCACCACCACCACCACCTATGTCAACCATCCATGATAATTGTGAAGATCTGAGAAACAGATTGCTGAACAGAGGGTTTTTTTTCCCATTGCCAAAGTTCGTGTTTTGTTAACTGAACAAATCAACCATTTCTATTTCTGCTTACATTTGTTTTACACAGGAGCTGGTGACACCTACGCTGATGAGAACATCAAGTCAAGTAATATGCATCTCCCTTTAAGGACAACTATGCAGCAAACGAACTTAATCAACACTATCTAACCTAACTGCACGGTCACTGAAAGAACTGGAGGGAGCGGCAACGTTTATGGACAGAACTACATGTATGTGAAAATTGACAACAGTTAACTTAAAGAATATTGATCAGGACTGACAGTAGAAGGCAGTAAGGGTAGAGCTGGAAAATACTTTGAAAGCTCATTTCAGTACATAGGTCAACGGTGTGTGTACATGTATACCTGCAGCTGCTCAAGATTCAACATATCTTTTTCTGAAGAGTGGGGTTTTGTTCTTTAAAAATTATGCTGAAAGTATATACATGTATAAACAATTTTTATCAGTGTTCTGCTTGTCGTTTTGATTTATGCAACAAAGTGCAGAAAAGTTGTAGAGCATTGAAAAAAGAACCCTAAAATAAGAAAGTAAGTTGTCACTCCATAAAATGGGAGTTGCAGAGGATAAAAAAGAAGCAATTGAAAAAAGAAAGTTGTCACTTCTTAAAATGGAGGCTTAGGATTACTGCATATATTGATACTTGAATGCTATGAAATGTTATCAATGGTATTTTCATCAATGTTTAGTTATTCCTACTGTGCAGCATATACCCAATATACTTCAGACTCAGACTCAGTTATTTTATTGATCGGACATACGTCCATACAATGGAAGTGAGTTCTATTTATAAATAACACCAAGATATATCGAGGGGAAAAAACTGATCGATTCGGAATATTTATACCAGCTAGAGGTTCACACACACACACACACACACACACACACACGTCACACACACACACACACGTCACACACACACACACACAGAACCACACGTTACTAGAATACCGTGTTGCAGAATACAGGTGAAACGCCCGTGTACATAGACAGACGCGCATAAAGCACAAGTTGCACATGAACTACACTACATAAGCGTACTACTGCGGACCTTGAATGAATGAAACACGTATTTTGCCACACACACTTCCATTCGTAGAGATACCATTTCACTCTGATAAGGTTATATATATGTATATTGTTTGTCACTAGTATATTCATTTCTATTAAATTATTTTGATCCGCTTGATTTCCCTATCAGTTTCTTATTCACTTGATACGCTGGAGTAAAAACTGACAAAATCAAGTGAAAGATGGCTAATTCTTTCCAACTATAGAGGCAGATCTGAGACGCATACACGTGGAAAAAAATGGCCGTGCATAATTATGTATTATCCTTTCCAGTATCCAAATAGACCCAGCTTTTGGGCTTTAGTCACACAGAGAATAAGACTGGTTGATAGGTGTGACTGGCATGAACTTTAGTTATATGCACTGAAGACCATCCAATCAGACGGAAGTATGTCCAGCACGTGGAGGTGAGGTCCATCACCTGCTGCAGGGATTGTAGGCATGGATGCGTGGTTCTCAATCGCAAGCATGTAGCACATCACAAAAAAGACTACCCCGGTAGTCGGTTTCGTTAATCTGATGATCTTGTCAAGTTCCTCAATTCGACATGTTTGCTGACCAAGAAAAGCAGCGACTGAAAACACACTTTACTGGAGAACCTGAGTGACAAAGGGCAAAAAGGGACTCTTGGAAATTTTTATGCAGCCACTGGTACCATCGAGTGAAAAAAAAGAAGGAATTCCTTATTCTCATAACATTCCTCCTGCAGGACCTCCAAGTTTTTGTTGTTTTTTGTTTCTTCGTTGTGAAAAAAAATATCCTGCATATTCCTGTACATAATAAAACTGTTACTCTAACAAGTCATCTGTTCATTTGCACACGTATGTGTGTGTGTGTGTGTGTGTGTGTGTGTGTGTGTGTGTGTGTGTGTGTGTGTGTGTGTGTGTGTGTGTGTGTGTGTGTGTGTGTGTGTGTGTGTGTGTGTGTGCGAGAGGATATACATGTATCCTGAAGCAATTTGCCAGAAGCAGTTAAGTTCAAAGGTGAAATCACACAAATTCAGGGAAAAACACCATGCATCTTTATTTTATTTGGACAAAACAGCAACAGGATCATAAAATCAAAACATTGCAATACATGTACTATCAAATAATGGTTTGCTTTTAATCTGCTAAATCTATCCAATAACTGAAATCCAAAGCAGCTCTTTTGGAATGCATACATATATCACATTTATACTATGACATTAGAGTCTAACACACACGTTGTACGTACCAGTAAGATGCACACAAAGCTTTTAACAATATAAATCGGTCTCAACAAAATTTGTCATGCACAGAACGGTGCACGAATAGGTTTCTAAAGTACTAGTACATTTTATAGGCATGTATTAATAGGCTTGTAAATTGCTGTAGTGTACTAGGCATGAACACAACAATATCACATTCAAACTCATTTGACATTATGCGCTCGGCAAAGAGGAAAAGATCATTACAAAGGCATGCAAGCTGTTACATGGTGGTTGGAAATGCTGTCCACAAAAAGCAGAGCATACACATTGCACTCTAGTTTGCTTGCTTTTTGTCACACACACACACGCATTCACAAACGCACACACACACAAACCCACCTACATACCCCCCCCCCCCTCCACACACACACACACACACATGCCCACACACATACATCTCCTCACCTATTTTTTTTTTTTTTTTAAACTTACTGCAGCTTGGGAATGTCATAACTGAGAGAATAACAAATTAAACACGAGTATCTGCAAAAATACATAACGCGTGATGATCATGTTTCTTAAAGTCATGTTTCATGCGAGGCTGACAGTCGTCTACACCTGTGCTTCAATCCACTGAGTGTTGCTGCCGATATCTGCAGTTCCAGAAGCACATATATATATATATATATAGTTATATGCCAAAATGCCTGTGGTAAGTGCGTTTCTGTGTCACACTGCTTCCAACATCTTAAACAAACGGTTATCGCTGGCAGCACTCAAGAGCACCTAACCTACAGTCTCCTGTGCTATTTTACTTCCAACAGTCATGATGCCCTGTCGAAGACACTCTCCGCCAGAATTTTGTTCAATGCGCAGTTCTCCTCAAATAAGTCCAGTCTTGCTTCTTTAAAGTCTCATTATGTTTTTCAGGCTTGCAACAACGCTGTGGAAAACTTTTTGTCAAATGCCCTTAATCCGTGCATCAGGATTAGTCAACTGGGACTAAAATAGCATCTGAAACCATTGTGGCGACACTGGTTGGCGTGTGTATCAAGTTGTTCTACGTACATACAAGTGTACCGCGTGCTGAGCAGACGATATAATTTGGTTGCAGACAAGGTAGACAGCGCTGACTGGTGGCTATTTTTAGTGACTTTGTCGATCGACATATAGTGCAGGTATGGAAGCGTTAGGCCAAAGTCGGTCATATTTTTCTACTAATAGAATCTGCAAAGTCACGAATATGGTCGCACTGGTCTTGCGGAACATATATCCATTTGGCAAACCGCCTTAGAGCTTTGAAAAGGGTAACTTTTCCCCTCAGAACTCGTTACAAATACACAGACTTTAATTTATGGATCTTATTCAATGCAGTCAACGAACGACAGATGAAGATCATAAGACAACTACACAACACAATGCGCAGTTAATACAATTATAATTTACACAATTATAATGTACAATTATACTTTGCAGAAAATTATGACAAATTCATTTGCAATTATGCTTTGCACCATTTGAAATTATTCACAGAGTGGAGATGAGTTCAGTGGTGAGGAACAAGGAAAGATGGTGGAGGCAGATAAAGGATTTGAACTCAAGGCTTCAAGATATCAACTGTTGGAAGGTACATCATTGTTCCCAATAACTTTATGTAGAACACTAACATTGCACGTCAAGGCAAATGCTGCCTGTGAAATGATCGGTGCCTGGGCGTGCAAGGAGGTACATACACACACATGAAACCTTATCATGCTGTCTGTGAAATGATCGGTGCCTGGGCGTGCAAGGAGGTACATACACACACATGAAACCTTATCATGCTGTCGCGGCAAGGGTGTCATATCTGTGACGGACATTGGTCACTCACCAACTGATTTTCAAAATGTGGGATTACGTTTTCAAAAATATGAACGTAACTATGTCCTATCATTTCTGCAGAGTTGACAAATATTCAGGACAAATGTTCTACACCATTACAGTCATGCAAAAGATTTGCGCTATATTATACTTCACATGAATATGAAGCCTCGACTGCCAGTTTTTCAAAAATATGAACGTAACTACATGTATGTCCTATCATTTCTGCAGAGTTGACAAATATTCAGGACAAATGGTCTACACCATTACAGTCATGCAGAAGATTTGCGCTATATTATACTTCACATGAATATGAAGCCTCGACTGCCAGTTTATCAAACTGAAATAAAATGTGTTTCCTTGCAAGGGAAACGTAAATGCAGGCCCCTACATGGTTTACTCTGCTGTACAGTTTGAGTACCATGCAGCTTGGTTGCCTTTCTTTTGATGCAACTGTAATATTAGTCTTGGTCAAACATGTTCTATAGCACTTCAGAAGCAACCCTCGAATGCGCAGGTCTTGTAGTCTGGCGTTCCTGGAGACTAAAATGTACCTGCCTTCAGACGGTGGTGTATTCAGTATGAACTTCATTTTCAAAGAAGTTGTGCACACTGTGTCATGGACATCGTCAATACTTCAGCTGCAGATATTTTCATCAGAAATCCGCCTTGTGTGCAGCTGCACAAAGTTTTCTTTTCTGTTTGAATCACAGTAACTAACAATCAATGCAATTCAGCCTTTGTGACAGAGGGTTGTTCATGCAAATCTGATTTTGCCAGAAGACCTAAAGCACACAATGACCGGCTCAAAACTGCAGACATTCACAAACACTGATCAACCCTTACACTTCTCAAACAAATCTCTTCACAAGTTTCATCAAAATTTCCATTCCATAAAACAAAACAGAGTGCTGAGAAAAACTTGTCTCACACCTACAAGTCATGAATCGGTCCAGCCACACGACACTGGTCACTGCTGGTATGTACACAATGTACATGTACATACAATTTTCTTCTTGCACATGTTCGTGTTCCCAGAAGTTTTACACAGTGCTGCTGTTCCAGTTTACTAATTCCACACAAAAAGCAACATGCAAATATCAATAGGTGGCTTGGCCCGGAGTTGGTGATGCGTACGCAACACAGCCACGAAACACCTGACAAGACAAGAAGCTTTTTTAAAACCTTGCGACAATTCCAACGCCAGGAAACGGTATTCAGTACTTTCAGAGTTCAACTCAATTGACAAGTATCTGTCACAGTTTGGGCGTAAACAGTAAATGCCAAAATATCACCATTGGGCGTTGTTGCTATTCACACTTCAAAATCAGTTTTTATCATTATGACGATGACATCACGGTTTCCACTCCGGATTTCCATTCCATAAAACAAAACAGAGTGCTGAGAAAAACTTGTCTCACACCTACAAACAACCACTTATGTCAAAAGCATAGCTTGATTGGACAGAAAATGCTGCAGCGTAAATTTGTAAAACCAAGCCAATCAAAAGTCCACAATCCACGTGTGAGGACAGAAATCTAGCTCAGAAACTTCATTCTGATTTAGCAACACCGCTCTGATTATGCATCAAGAAACACATCTCCCAAACCACACCGAGCTAACACACAGCATCTGCCGCTCAATATCTTGGCCTAAGTCACACTACACTGCAGAGCTACGCTTCGTCCTCTGTCTAGTCACTTCTGTGGAGTAGATTCCTGCATATTTTTCAACCCCAAAACAGCACACTGGCTAGAACATCCGAGTTCCTCCACAAGGCATGCCAAATCCTTTGTTTCACCACTCCTGTACACTTAATGTGGGTGTTCTTTCATAATGTCGCTGTTTAACTCTGCAAAACGAACCACTCGAGCTATGCCATGTCTTCTGTGTGGTCGGTCCTGTACAAATGGATTTCGTAATGCAATCAACTTTTGAGTTTGACTCTTTCACTCAATCACTGGGCAGCACATTAAGAATGACTGGTTCCCAGTCAAGCATGTATCCAAGTTAATGTACTCTGCTGTGTGAACTGACCGTCTCAACGTGCGTCAGTTTTCAATGTCTACATTTCCGTAATGACGATCTTGGGATCTATGAACACAGTTTCTGGCCTCCTGGGGGCGGTCGGTGGTCTAGTGGTTAAGAGACCTGTCACCAATGCGAGAGGTCAGGGGTTCGAGTCCCACTCGGGGCAAAGAATTTTTCCTTCTCGTATGTGGCACCGTTCATTCGGGCCGATCGTCGGGGGTTCTCTCCGGGTACTCCGGCTTCCTCCCCCTCTGCTTTGGAAATGTTCAGCCCACCAAATTTGAAAAATAAATGCAATTCTAAATTCCGAAATTTAAATAGCTGAGCTGACCCTTCGCACCACGTGATTGTAATGTGTTTATGTCAAGTGTGTGAGAGAATGCGTGTGATTCACGTGAGCGTGCGTGTTGGGTTCAGTTCGCGGCGCTTTGAGCCGATTCAGGAAATTGGGTAAAGCGCCTATACAAAACTCATTATCATTATCATTATCATCATTATCATCCTTGTCATTCTGCCACAACGTCACAGCAAGCAACTCCCCAATCCTTTGTATTCATACGAGCTGGCATATCTTGTGCTCAGGTTGTTGTATACAGCGGATATTAAATTGGCACTGTTCCACTGTGTGCAGTCAAAATGGGCGTGAGTGCTTCTGGTGCTACTCTGATTTAAAAGTTCTGACGATGATCGCTCTCACACAAAACACTCTGCTTGAAATACGAGAATGCACATGCCTTTGCACTGTTGTCAATGTCGCACTGTCTGTCTGATGAACGGCCCCTTTCTCAGTTTCACGCCAACACACAGAAGTCGACTCATTCTAAACACTTGTGCTACTCAAATTTCCTAAAGTGGAATTTAGGATAAATTATATTCAAATGTGTGACGATTGTGCGAGTTGAACCAGGGTTCAACCTTGCCGGTGTTGGTGGCTTGCACGTGCAGCTTTTCTTGTATTCACCCGTGCGGCCAGTTTGTGAGTGTACTCACGATGCATCTCAGTCGGCACCTCACCTTTTATTCAGTCGGGCCAGCAGTAATGCAGCATGCGCCGTGTCATTTTATTCCTGTTTTTTATCCTTGCAACTTTTATGGTTTTTACGGTTTGGCCTGTGTTGCAGCATATACTGTGATGGAGAAATTCAAGTTCCCACAATGGGCAAAAACCTTGCCACAGTGCGTGTCAGAAACTCAAACGGAAAATGGTTTTGACAGTTTCCTTGCCTTAGCAAATGCCACTTCAGACGACATTAAAGACTTGAAGCTGAAACCGTGCTCCTCTTTGGAAACAACACTCAGTCCTGGTGGTGCTACTTTTGTGGAGTAGCACTGGTAAGACGTGTCCATTTCGACTACACACCGTGTATCCCCAATCTCAAACTATGCCATGTCCTCAGCCCAGTCGTTTCTGTACAAAGGATTGGGGGAATCTTCTACAATGTCGCTTCCGCATGCACCACCAGTGGCGTAACTGCTGGACTGACTCGAGGTCTCTGCCGTTGATTCGCGGTCATCGTGAAATCCAAGTGCATGACCTCCCTTTGCGCCCGTGCTTCCTGTCCGACGTTTCAGGATGTCACTGAGCTCAAAATCTGTACCACTCTGTCTGTCAGACATGTGTGTGACTGAAGGCGTGCCGTTGAAAGATTCCGGTGATTCGGCAGCCGATGATGTATCTCCGCTGCTCATGTAGAACAGGCGTTGGCGGCGGTCTTTTGTCTGGGAGGACGCACCTCTGGAAATACAAGAAAATGTGCAAAACTTACGACATGTAACCTCTGAACGCCAACCCAGTAACAACACAAAGATGTCCCCAAGTACAATTTGATGCTTTTTATGTCTTATTGGTGATTATTAAGAAAGGGGGGGGGGGGGGGGGGGGGGGGAGGGGCCAATACAATACCATCTTTTTTGTGGTTGTTGGCAAGAGAACACAAACAGAGTGAGTGTTTTGGGTTTAACGTCCTTTTCCACCACATACGGGTACGTTATCAAAGACGGGGCAACGATGAAAAAGCCAGTACAAATATTTGGCCCCAGCCGGGATACGAACTCACGCCCCGAGCATTAGAAGTCCAACGCTCTACCATTCGGCCACCCCGGCTCCCCAAACAAACTGAGCTGTGTTTGTGTGAAGCACCCTGTTTTGCGAGTGCACTAGTTTGTCCTGATTTTTGTTGTCACGAAAAAGCGCAGTTTTTGTATTGGTAGGACAAGGTGCATGCCAGGGATGCAAGAAGGGGCAAGCTGCCAGTGAAGCCGGGACTTTTTGCGCGCAAGAGCGGCAAAGGTGATGCAAATGGATTTAGGTGAAGTGGCTTTCTGGCCTAAACAGGAAGTAGACTAGCATTACTCCATTGAGTTCTCCTGTCAGATGTGTGCCCTTGAATGGTCTGTGCATGGTAATTTTGTTTCTGGATTGAAACATTTTTAGGGCTGAATATGATGCTTAAGGCTAATAGGGCTAAGGGTGGGTGGGTGGGTGTTTGGGGGTTTAACGTCCCTTTAGTTTCCACCACATACGTGTGATATCAAAGATGGGGCAACAATGAAAAAGCCAGTACAAATATTTGGCCCCAGCCGGGATACGAACTCACGACCCAAGCATCAGAAGTCCAATGCTCTACCATTCGGCCACCCAAGCTCCCCTCATTGGCCTAGGGAATATGAGGGCATTTTGAGACTTCATGCATCTGTATTCTTTGACCTGTTGTTGGTTTTTGTTTGCACTTGAGCTGACAGTACTGGTCTGTGTTATGCCAATAGTAACCCTATGCCAAATTCCGCGCACGTACTTTTTCATGTCATTGCTGGCTCCAGGGGGGCCGGCAGCATCTGAACCAGGGGTGACCACTTGCTGGTAATAGTTGTCACTGATGTTTATCTCCTCATTATCTTCCAGAATACTGCGGGAGAACTTCAGTGTGCCATTGAGAACGTCACGAACCTGAAATGAAACATGTACACGTACAGGAGATGGCTTTTGCTTTGACGTAGGGCTTGGAGTAGGAGGGAATTTTTTATGAGCCAAATGACTGTGAAAACAAACGTCTGAGATGAAAGATAATGTCCCATCTTTTTCCTTGTCTTGGATGAAGAACTGCTGCCTTTTAAGTCTGCACACCTTTTTCCCCATTTCATGTGCGCACTTCTCTTATTTTTTTGTCTCAACACCAGGTTCGTTTCATAAATTGTACTTCAATGCAGGACAATCAGTGTGACTGCGGCTCCAAATTAATCTGTGAAGGTTGTATTACTTGCAAGTGCATACATGTGCAAGGAGAGTACCGCACACGCTAACTCGATTTCTTGCTGCGGACTGATGACTCCAAGGAATAAAAAAAATCAATACTTTTTATCGGTCAAAAATGGCGTGCAGCAGTTGGTAGAAAAAGTGGAAGCTAAAACAATACTGGCGTGCAGCAGTTGGTAGAAAAAGTGGAAGCTAAAACAATACTGGCGTGCAGCAGTTGGTAGAAAAAGTGGAAGCTAAAACAATACTGGCGTGCAGCAGTTGGTAGAAAAAGTGGAAGCTAAAACAATACTGGCGTGCAGCAGTTGGTAGAAAAAGTGGAAGCTAAACAATACTGGCGTGCAGCAGTCGGTAGAAAAAGTGGAAGCTAAACAATACTGGCGTGCAGCAGTCGGTAGAAAAAGTGGAAGCTAAAACAATACTGGCGTGCAGCAGTCGGTAGAAAAAGTGGAAGCTAAAACAATACTGGCGTGCAGCAGTCGGTAGAAAAGTGGAAGCTAAAACAATACTGGCGTGCAGCAGTTGGTAGAAAAAGTGGAAGCTAAAACAATACTGGCGTGCAGCAGTTGGTAGAAAAAGTGGAAGCTAAAACAATACTGGCGTGCAGCAGTTGGTAGAAAAAGTGGAAGCTAAAACAATACTGGCGTGGCAGCAGTCGGTAGAAAAAGTGGAAGCTAAAACAATACTGGCGTGCAGCAGTTGGTAGAAAAAGTGGAAGCTAAAACAATACTGGGCGTGCAGCAGTCGGTAGAAAAAGTGGAAGCTAAAACAATACTGGCGTGCAGCAGTCGGTAGAAAAAGTGGAAGCTAAAACAATACTGGCGTGCAGCAGTCGGTAGAAAAAGTGGAAGCTAAAACAATACTGGCGTGCAGCAGTCGGTAGAAAAAGTGGAAGCTAAAAACAATACTGGCGTGCAGCAGTTGGTAGAAAAAGTGGAAGCTAAAACAATACTGGCGTGCAGCAGTTCGTAAAAAAGTGAAGCTAAACAATACTGGCGTGCAGCAGTCGGTAGAAAAAGTGGAAGCTAAAACAATACTGGCGTGCAGCAGTCGGTAGAAAAAGTGGAAGCTAAAACAATACTGGCGTGCAGCAGTCGGTAGAAAAAGTGGAAGCTAAAACAATACTGGCGTGCAGCAGTCGGTAGAAAAAGTGGAAGCTAAAACAATACTGGCGTGCAGCAGTCGGTAGAAAAAGTGGAAGCTAAAACAATACTGGCGTGCAGCAGTCGGTAGAAAAAGTGGAAGCTAAAACAATACTGGCGTGCAGCAGTCGGTAGAAAAAGTGGAAGCTAAAACAATACTGGCGTGCAGCAGTCGGTAGAAAAAGTGGAAGCTAAAACAATACTGGCGCTGCAGCAGTTGGTAGAAAAAGTGGAAGCTAAAACAATACTGGCGTGCAGCAGTCGGTAGAAAAAGTGGAAGCTAAAACAATACTGGCGTGCAGCAGTCGGTAGAAAAAGTGGAAGCTAAAACAATACTGGCGTGCAGCAGTCGGTAGAAAAAGTGGAAGCTAAAACAATACTGGCGTGCAGCAGTCGGTAGAAAAAGTGGAAGCTAAAACAATACTGGCGTGCAGCAGTTGGTAGAAAAAGTGGAAGCTAAAACAATACTGGCGTGCAGCAGTTGGTAGAAAAAGTGGAAGCTAAAACAATACTGGCGTGCAGCAGTTGGTAGAAAAAGTGGAAGCTAAAACAATACTGGCGTGCAGCAGTCGGTAGAAAAAGTGGAAGCTAAAACAATACTGGCGTGCAGCAGTCGGTAGAAAAAGTGGAAGCTAAAACAATACTGGCGTGCAGCAGTTGGTAGAAAAAGTGGAAGCTAAAACAATACTGGCGTGCAGCAGTTGGTAGAAAAAGTGGAAGCTAAAACAATACTGGCGTGCAGCAGTTGGTAGAAAAAGTGGAAGCTAAAACAATACTGGCGTGCAGCAGTCGGTAGAAAAAGTGGAAGCTAAAACAATACTGGCGTGCAGCAGTCGGTAGAAAAAGTGGAAGCTAAAACAATACTGGCGTGCAGCAGTCGGTAGAAAAAGTGGAAGCTAAAACAATACTGGCGTGCAGCAGTTGGTAGAAAAAGTGGAAGCTAAAACAATACTGGCGTGCAGCAGTTGGTAGAAAAAGTGGAAGCTAAAACAATACTGGCGTGCAGCAGTCGGTAGAAAAAGTGGAAGCTAAAACAATACTGGCGTGCAGCAGTCGGTAGAAAAAGTGGAAGCTAAAACAATACTGGCGTGCAGCAGTCGGTAGAAAAAGTGGAAGCTAAAACAATACTAAATAACAATAATGCTAGAGAGAATTATCCAGACACCCTGTGGAGAAAGCGGTGAAGAAAGTGAAAACTACTCACCAGTTTGATTCCGGCCAGAGCGACCATAATCTCGTCATCCGTGTCCAGATTTTGTCTGGACAGTTCGTCCTGTAAACGACCTGAAACACACATTAAATAATAATGAATGAATGAATTTTCTTGCGTAAGGCCTCCAGCTCGTTCACAAAGGAAACACACGAAGATATATATGCGAGTATTACAACGCATGTATCAATACACACATGAGTGAAACACACAGAAACAGAGAAACAGACATTGTGTTATAATCTTAGTCGCCTACCAAAGATTGTCGCAAGTGAAGCGCATGGTATAATAATAATCCCCCCCCCCCCCCACCAAAAAAAAAATTTTTAAAAAATGGCGTCTCCTGAGGCTTAAGACTGTCTATGCTACCCTCTATAAACTTTGCTGTATTACAGCACTCCTAAACTTTAATGATTATTACAAGTAATTATAAAGAGTGTGTGTTGCCTGTTGGTTTATCTAACCATCAGTAAACTCTGTGCTGTTAATTAAGATACGCAATATGTAAATTACATTGTCACACACACATAAACCCAAACAAGAGTAAATAATAATAATAATACTAATGTGGACTCAGTTGCTTCTCCCGACGGGCAGTCAATTCAATTCAGTTCAATTCAATAAAGCTTTATCATCCCCTCAGGGGAAATTAGGGTGTGGTGGTCATGAACACATTACTTAGGGCCCCCTGGCTCCACGTGGAGCATAGGCCATCGACAACCCTTCGCCATCGCACTCTGTTCTGGGCTATTCTTGCCACTCCAGTCCAGTTGGTCCCCTGCTTATATAACTCTGCCTCAGTGTCCCGCCTCCAGCTGTTGCGAGGCCGGCCTCTCTTCCTTTTCCCCTGTGGGTTCCATGTCAGGGCTTGGCGTGTGGTGCTGGATGCTGGCTTCCTGAGGGTGTGTCCAATCCAGCCCCACTTCCTCCGCAGGATCTGCTTGGTCGCTGGTTCCTGCCCTGCTCGCTCCCACAGCTCTTCGTTCTGGATCTTCTCTGGCCATCGGATGTTGAAGATGCGCCTCAGACAGGTGTTGAGAAATGTCTGGATCTTCTGCTGCATCGTCTTTGTTGTCCTCCATGTTTCGCATCCGTAGAGCAGAACTGACTTCACGTTGGAGTTGAAGATGCAAAGTTTGGTTCTTATGCTGACAACTTTGGATGCCCAGATGTTCTTCAGCATGACCATTGCTGCTCTTGCCTTGCCGATTCTGGCTGTGACGTCTCGGTCTGTGCCTCCCTGTCCATCAACCACACTCCCCAGGTAGACAAAGGACTCTACCTCCCTGATGGGCTCTCCACCGACTGTGACTGGTGTGTTGGCAGTGGTGTTGATCTTCATCAGCTCGGTTTTCCTCCTGTTGATCTTGAGCCCTGTTCCGGCTGATGTGGCTTCCAGGCATGTAGTCTTGTCCTGCATCTGGCTGTGGCTGTGAGACAGGAGCGCCAGGTCGTCCGCGAAGTCGAGGTCATCCAGCTGCGTCCAGAGTGTCCACTGTATCCCGTTTTTCCTGCCTGTTGTGGTGGTCTTCATGATCCAGTCGATGACCAGGAGGAAGAGGAATGGGGACAACAGGCATCCCTGGCGGACTCCGGTCTTCACCTCGAAGCTTTCTGACAACTGGCCGGCATGGGCAATCCTGCAGCTCATGTCTTTGTAGGTGCACTGGATCAGGGAGATGATCTTCCCGGGAACTCCATAGTGCCTTAGCAGCTTCCACAGTGCCTCTCTGTCTACACTGTCGAAGGCCTTCTCATAGTCTATGAAGTTGATGTAGAGGGGGGAGTTCCACTCCAGTGACTGCTCAACAATGATGCGTAGGCTGGCGATCTGGTCAGCGCAGGACCTGTTCCTGCGAAAGCCCGCCTGCTGGTCTCGGAGCATAGGGTCAACTGCCTCCCTCATCCTCTCCAGTAGAATTCTGTTGAGAACCTTGCCTGGCACTGACAGGAGCATGATCCCTCGGTAGTTGCTGCAGTCCCTGAGGTCCCCTTTCTTTGGCAGCTTGATGACGATCCCTTCTTTCCACTGGGCTGGCACCTCTTCCTTCTCCCAGATCTTGCTGAATAGGCTGTGCAGCATGTTGACGGCTGTCTCTGTGTCTGCTTTGATGGCTTCTGCTGGTATCTCGTCCGGCCCTGCAGCTTTCCCATTTCTCAGTGTCATGATGGCTTTCCTGATCTCCGCCTTAGAGGGCTTGTCGCAGTTGATGGGTAGTTCTGTCTCAGCTGGCGGGATGTCTGGAGGTGTTTCAGGGATGGGGCGATTTAACAGTTTCCTGAAGTGTTCTGCCCATCGCTTCAGCTGTTCCTCAGTTGTTGTCAGTGGGTGCCCGTTCTTGTCCTTCACTGGTTTGTCTGTCTGCCGAAATTTGCCCGCGAGCTTCTTGGTCACCTGGTACAGGTCTTTTAGGTTCCCTTGTCCGGCTGCTTCCTCTGCTTGATTGGCCATGTTGTCGATGTAGTCCCTCTTGTCCTTTCTGGTGCTCCTCTTCACTTCTCTGTCAGCTGCTGTGTATTCTTCCTGTGCCTTTGCCTTAGCTCTTCTTGTTCGGCTCGTGTTCAGTGCAGTTTTCTTCTTTTTCCTAACTTCCAGCTTCTGGATGGTATCAGCAGAGATCCATTCCTTGTGTTGGGTCTTTCTCTTGCCAAGGACCTCTTCGCATGTGTCGTGCCAGAGTTTCTTGCTGTGTTCCCACTGTGTCTCGATATCCATTCCACTGTCTTCTATCAGGTCTTGCAGTGGCTGGAACCTGTTGGAAAGGCTGATCCGGAATGCTGCTTGTGTCTCTGTGTTCCTGAGTAGGCCAACGTTGTACCTGGTCCGTGTGTTGTTGGCGTTGGTGTGTCTCTTAAGCCGAAGTCTCAATGTTGTTGCAAGAAGGTGGTGGTCTGATGATACATCGGCACCCCTCATCACGCGCACATCTCGCCACGATCTCCTGAACTTCCGGCTGATGCAGATGTGATCAATCTGGTTCTCCGTGACATGGTCCGGCGATCTCCATGTGGCCTTGTGGATGCGCTTGTGTGGGAAGATGCTGCCTCCTATCACTAGCTGGTTCAGGGCACAAAAGTCTGCAAAGCGCTTGCCATTTTCGTTCATCTGTCCCAGTCCGTGTGTTCCCATGGTGTTCTCATAGCCTGTGTTGTCTGATCCAATCTTGGCGTTGAAGTCTCCCATCAGTATGGTCATGTCCTTGGCTCCTCCTCTATCTATCACTGTCTGCAGTTGTTGGTAGAAATCATCTTTTTTCTCCTCTTCCGCATCATTGGTGGGAGCGTAGCACTGGATGATGTTTAGCTTGATGTCTTTCTTCTTGGTGATGAATTTGGCTGTGATGATGCGGGAGTTGACAGGTTCCCAGCCGATGAGTGCCCGCTGTGCCTCCGGTGCCAGCATCAGGGCCACGCCCTCAGTGTGGGGGGCTCCATCCTCTGTGTGTCCCGAGTACAGCAATTGCTCTCCCGATGAAAATCTCAGCTGTCCTGTCTGTAGCCACCTTGTCTCACTCAGTCCCAGTACTCCTATCCTGTAGTTCTTCATCTCTCTTGCTACTTGTATGGTCCTTCCTACTTCATACATTGTCCTGATGTTCCATGTGGCTACTCTCGTCGTCGTCCTGGGTGTTAGAAGGGGGGTCGGCCTTGCAGCTTCCTTTCGGCTTTCACTGCAATGCGTCATAGGTCTCCGGGATGGAGACCCTTCCTCGCCCAGGTGAATGTTTTGGTTTGTTGCTGTCGATGCTTCTGTAACTTTTATGTTTTTTACAGGTAGGGCTGTTAACCCTACGTAAACCCGTTTAGCCTCTTGGAGAGGTGGTCCACATTCGTCTGACCTCTACCCTTCGACCTGTCCAGCTTGGGTGACCCTGCCAGGAGCACGTGCTCCCGCTGGCGAAGCTCTCTGGGTCATTGAGGTACACAAGCCACTACCCCACGACAAGGGTTGGACCATGTAGGGATGAACACATAAGACAGTACATTAAAAATCACTCAAACAAAATAATCAATAATCAAACCATACATATTACAGCAGAAAGAGTATAAATTTAGATATAACAGATTAAATCCTATAAATATACACCTTAAAATATTCCTTAAAATATCACATCAGTGCCATCACATTTAAGTTTTAAAAACCCACCTACCCATCCACCTACTTACATTCACACACACACACACACACACAGAGTTAACTTCTGTATGAAGTGGTAACCACTACACTACAGGGGCCGGTAACCCACTGACCTATGTGCACGTCCAACTTGCTGGCACAGTAGCGACACATGTCAGCACGATCATTTAGCTGGCCCTGTAGACCGGAGATCTGCTGGTGGTACTCAAGCTCCTGTCACACAGAAAACGTGTCTGCAGACTGGTGGGTATAGGATTTGGAGGAGGGGGGGGGGGGGGGGGGTAGTTGATGTTGAGAATGCTCTATGAAGTCAAAATTATAATGCAGTCTTTGGTCAGTCAGCTCCACAGATTCCTGACTTGAAAAGCTGGTCAAATGAGGGACTAATTAAGCTATATTTCGCTTCTCCATTATAACAATCTTTCTTCTTTTTTTTTTTCTTTTATCCAAACAACAGATGATGTGGGTTTCAGAGACAGAGGGGGAGAGGCACAGAGAGAGAGAGAGACAGACAGAGAGAGACAGACAAAGAGAGAGAGGGAGACAGAGAGAGGTCTGACACTGAAAGATAAAACAAATCTGCCTGGAAGAGACAGGATGATGCATGACTTGAAACTGACAGTTGGACTTCCAGTAGTATGCTTTTACTTTCACATGTCAATTCAGTTGTTTTTTTTAATTAAATATCTGATTTGTCCTGTAGGACAATAACAGTTGATTATGTAGGCATACAAGGCAGCAACAAACAACAACAAAATGTAACAAAACTGACCATTACCCCCCTCCCCCCCCCCCCACCAACCCCTATGTAATAATGTCGTGTTTTGGTATCCCATATTTTCACTTCTATCCCCTTTCTCCTTCCCCACACGCTCACCTGTTTAGTCAGTTTCCTTCCCTTGGACTTGCCGCGGGAGGGTAGGGTGGCGAACTTGGTAGGGCTACTATGATTGGACGCCTCGTCCGGGCTGAAACCAACGGGACTGTAGCCAGCGGGGCTGGACTGGGCAGACCTGAGGTTCGTAGGGTCAAGGCGGGCAAAGGAGGAGGAGGAGGCGTGGCCGCGAGGTCGGAACATACTGTCCTCCACTTGGGACAGACTGGCCGTGGAGCCGCGTTTATTTTGCGGAGGCGATACTAGAGTCATCGAGAAGAAGTTGTCAGAAAAATGCAGAACAGAAGAAGACTTACAGAATCACACACACACACACACACACACACAGCAGAAATGTCTTGAAGAAACTGTCAAAAATCACATGTGGTCAGTTTAAAAATGTTCAGTTGTCAAAACACCATCAGATGAAAAAAGAACCATGAATGATTATCAATGCTTATTGAAGTTAAACTTCAACTCTTGAATTACCAGTACCAGATCTTTACATCTTTGTGGATTATGTGATGCATTTCACAGTACATGTACACGCATGGCCCTGCTAAGTTTTCATGCTTAGGCTTAAAATTTCATGACTGAAATACACAGATATAGGCTGAAGCAAACTGCGACAGTGCTTGATAATAAAATCATACAGCTGCCCTTAACGTGAGGATCAAGTATGCAGAATCAACCGACCGTACGATAGCAGCATGTCTGCCATGCATAGTTAGTATCAATGAAAGAGATTAGTGAATTACGTGGACAAAGCCAACGTTGTCCGTCAGGACACACACAAAACACACACACACACACACACACACACACACACACACACAAACCCACACACATGAAAAAGCAAAGCAAGAGAAGAAAAAAACAATAAAACAAACAAAACATAACCGGCTCTTAACTGGGCACTGCGGAGCGCCACAGTGCTGTACACAGTTGTGACACAGTTGTGATTTGGGGGGTTTCCGCCGCTGTGGCATCATCACAGCAACCTGGATTTCAAATAGCCACAACTGTGACTGTGGTTTCCACAGCAGATTCTGACTGGCTGTACTACGTCACTCAGCGGCGTCAGCGCGCAAACATGGCAGACAGTGCATCTTCAATCGGTTTTTCACCGAGCACAGCTGTGTTCAGTTTTGTAGTTAGTAGACACACCGAGCGCAACGACTGTGATGTGCACATGTGTGTTTCGCTCGCTGTGCCCAGTTAAGAGCAGGCTTTACCCATCTCTCTCTCTCTTTCTCGTAGCTCAGGTCTAAAGGCAATTTCCAACAATGGTTATTGTAGCCAACAACCCCTACCATTGTTAAAGAAACTATCAATGCCACCGGCTCTCCTTAGATCCGACACCGAATTCAAAAGAAAAACAATTGTAAAGCATTACAAAATTTCAAACTGTACATTTCTACACAAGGCTTCACATAAAATGGCAGCAGGATGGGGGTGGGGCTGAAGAAGGGGCAGCTGGGCAAAGGGGTGGGGGAAGGGGTGGTGGGGAGGTGGTGAAGGGAAGCAGAGGAAGGGGGAGGATGGGGCTGTGTGGGTTGGTGAGGAGGGGAGGGGGGGGGTGTTAAGCCACTGCAACAGGGCTTTGGGTTTTAGGTTTAGCAGACGCCACCGAAAAGAAAATACCACAACACCGACACTTCTGCACAACACTGAAAATTGCGGTCATATTCTACCTGGCGAGATATCAGTCTGCAGATTCATGGGCTCGCTGGAGGATTTGGGAAGATTCTTTTGGAACGCAGAGACGGAGAGAGTTTTTGGGCGGCTGAATCGTCGAGAGAAGGACGAGAATCCTCCCTGGTGTTTGTGAGAATGATGACCTACACCACCACCAGCCACACACAATGGATGACGAAGAAATATGGGTTAGTATAATGTATGACATTAAAAGTAGCTCTCTTGATTCTCAAAGCGTACCTTTTGAGGCTGTTTACGCTTGCCAAGTTTCCTGGATTGAATCTGGGTTGGGTTGTGTTTACATTTAACCAACCCAGGCTGAAAGCGACCCGGGTTCAACCCTGCTATGGATAAGAGCCCGCATGACAAAGTCAGGGTTATGGAGTTTTAGCCCCGGGTTAGAGTCTAACCTAGAACTAAACTAGCTCTAGGGTTAAATTTTCTGTTGTTTTTTGTTTTAAATCAGGAAGCTGGTCCATTCCAGCAAGGTGCCTATGAACCCCCCCCCCCCCCTTTATTTTCCCTTTATTCTTTTTTTCATGATTCCTTCTTTTTATTTTTGTTCTTTTTTTATATTTCTTTTTTTTAGTTATTTAGTACCTAAAGGGCTTTTTTATGTCCTAGGGGTTAGTTAGTTAACGTGTCCTTAGGGACCATGCTATTTCCAAAGAAACAATAACAAAAAAAAAGCCTGTCTCAAATTCTAATTGCAAAAATCACGAGAGGTTCTTCAAGATCCATGTCATGGTAGCTACACTGCAGTTAGTTGTGAAAAGCATGGTACTGATTGATGTGTATAAAAAGTGAAGCAGCATATTCATGGTGCATATATCGTAATAACAAGTAATAATACATGCATCTCCTCTGTCTCTGGCTAGCAAGAATGGTTGCAGGCAAGAATGGTCGAAAGGTTTCGCACAAAGCTTGTTACAAGATCGCTAGCATACATGTATGGTCACAGATTCTGCGCAAAGAGTTTGTGTAAGTTAAGTCTACAAACAGGCTAAACAATCACGGATTTGATAGAGGCTTGTGCCCTTTACCCTGATAACGGCAGAAATGTGACCTTCCATGAGAAAACCCGGCTTAAGTGCACACTTTTCAATTTTTTGTTTTTGGAGCCATCTTAAAGACACAGCCTTGCTCTTTACAGTGCAAAAAACTCCTATTAAGACATCATAATTTAAGGGCAGAACTACTTGATTTTGACAAAATCTCAATATCGACCAGATAGCACCCGCTGGCCTTTGTTAGCCTCTAGCTCGAACAGCGGCGTGCGTCTTACGCCGGGTTTTCTCGTGGACAGTCACAAATACATGTACTAAAATGATGCAGTTTCCAGGATGCAGGTGGAGCTTATGCTACTGGTGAATTCCCACACACCAAAAGAGAAACATAAAGATGCAGAGATTCTGCAAAACCCACACTCACCATGCTTGGAGTGATGGTGCGAGGCAGAGCTGGACTTGGCAATCACTTGGTGACAGTAGTTTTGTGGTCGTGGGTATTGCTGTGAAACACGATGAAACATCACGATTATGGACACGATTTCATTTTTTAAAAAACAAAAAAACCCCAAACTTTTCTTGACTTGAAGATATTTTTGCGTCAAAAGCATGTATGCAAAATTGACCCGTCTTGTGTTATGAATCACAAACTATGCGCAGGGCTATGTAGTATTTACAGATTTAATGTGGGTACCGAAGATGGCTCATTCTTTATTCCACATCTGTTACCATACAGACATTTCTGCTGTCTGTGTGTGTTATTCTGTAAGTCTTCTTCTGTTCTGCATTTTTCTAACAACTTCTTGATGACTCTAGTATCACTTCCGCAAAATAAATGCGGCTCCACGGTCAGCCTGTCTTTAAAGAGTACCGTTGATCATCCTTCTATTCATCAGCTGTTACGCACTCTCTAAGGTATTTACTGTAGCTAAGTGCTGCGTAACTTCACATGAAATGACGGCATTTCACCTATTATTTCTGACTTACGTTTGGCTCTCTCAGCCACAGGGCCTTGTCAATAAAGTAGTGAGCATCGGACACCTGTGGGAACTTCATCAGCGCACTCAGACAGCCTGCGTAGTCACTGGCCAGCACTGAAAAATGCAAGTAGGTTGACATACATGTAACATGATGCGAAGCACACAAATTGTCAAATGACAAAATCTGCAGCAGAACCCGAGTTGTCCAGTTTCGAAGTGAATATCTTTGAATGTAATGAGGACTTTCATCGTCTTTCATCATCAACCTTGATAACTGACAACAAATTTGAGAACAGCATGTCACAGGCGACGCATGTTTTTCATGTTGCCGTGACAAACAGTGTTTTTCCAACACTCTCCTGCAAACTCGTGGAACAAAAAGCGATCTGTAACTAGACACATGCAGCATTGCATTTCCGCTGAGCCATTGAAAATCTGATTGGCTTAAGCATTCTCGGACACTTTTTGTCCAATCATGATGCTTTATTTGCTAAGCATACGAGTTCCTCACCTTAATAATAATAATAATTGCATTAATAAGGCGCTTTATCCCAAATATTTTGGCTCAAAGCGCCGCGAGCTAAACCCAACACGCACGCTCACGTGAATCACACGCATTCTCTCACACACAGGACATAAACGTATTACAATCACGTGGTGCGAAGGGTCAGCTCAGCTATTTAAATTTCGGAATTTAGATATGCATTTATTTTTCAAACTTGGTGGGCTGAACATTTCCAAAGCAGAGGGGGAGGAAGCCGGAGTACCCGGAGAGAACCCCCGACGATCGGCCCGAATGAACGGTGCCACATACGAGAAGGAAAAATTCTTTGCCCCGAGTGGGGCTCGAACCCCTCACCTCTCGCATTGGTGACAAGTCTCTTAACCACTAGACCACCGACCGCCCCTAGTTTGCTATGGCTGACACGCTACAATTCACATACATCTCTCCTACTTGGATACTCTTGTAAACAACAACAAATGGTTTTGACTTTTAGACTGTTTATATCCAAAACAAAAAAACAAAACAAAAAAAATGGACCATAAAACTTTACAAAAGGACCCTAAAAAATTTGGAGAGAGGGTCCCACGGATCCTTGTATTTTTGAATCACAGGGAATGTTCAGCCAGGAATGGCAACAACCACCACCCTCACTCCCTGATTCTTTTGTCACCTCAGTTTTACACATGGGGAATTCATGATCATGATACTCACACAGATCGCGTATGTAGAGCATCATGGCCACGAAGATATAGTCGACGAGATCAAATCCAATACTGTCAGCAAAGATGGCGTCCCACAACATGAGTAAATCCTGCATTGGAAACTCTCTCCCAAACAACAGCCGCAACCACCGTCTGAAAAATAATAATAAAAATAATGAGTATTGTATAGGCGCTTTATCCAATTTCATGAATCAGCTCAAAGCGCCGTGAACTGAACCCAACACGCACACTCACGTGAATCACACGCATTCTCTCACACACTGGACATAAACACGTTACAATCACGGGGTGCGAAGGGTCAGCTCAGCTATTTAAACTTCGGAATTTAGAATTGCATTTGTTTTCAAATTTTGTAGGCTGAACATTTCCAAAGCAGAGGGGGAGGAAGCTGGAGTACCCGGACAGAACCCCCGACGCTAGAAAAACAAGAAAAAAAGAGAAGAAAAATCAGGGAAGTCTCAATAGACAGATTGACACTGAATGGCAGTGATCAAAGCTACTTGTGAAATCCTCGGCTAAAAATCAAATCGACTCACATGCCGTAAATCTGCGGCGCGATTTCCAACTGCTCGAGATGGGCGTGTAACTCCGCGTCAAACTTCCTCAGTACATAGTCCTGTATGCGCGTGAGCTTTGTGACGATGACGCTGGACGGGAGAAGCTCCTGGGAGCGCACGAACGGCTGACTGGTGAAGATCTCGTGCTTCTTCTGAAACACACACCATGTCTCTGGCTTAATGTTTCGACACTGCTTCACATCTGCAGGAACTATGATAGAAAATTTGTCCTCAGGGCTCAAAATGGTCCACGATCCAAAAAGAGAAAAATTGTGTAGCATTTAGAGACGAAGAGGCAAACCCACCGTTGCTCATCTGTTTGTTGCGTGTCCGGCGACATCCCCCCCCCCCGGAATTTTTTTAAAACTCGACTAAAATCTGTGCAATTAGGTGCGTTCTGGCATGATTGTAAGTGCTTCAGAGGCGGATTTGCTTTTCTTTTTAGAGGGAGAGTTTCTAAATTAGACCAAAACCTGTGCAGTTGGAATGATTTTACGTTCTTGAGAGGAGGAAACAATATTTTAGGGAGGAAAGTTTCTTGCCGGAGGTGGAAATCTGCCGAAAGGTGGAATATTTTAAGCTCTGGTCCTGGCTGACCGTGTAAAGTATAGGACGTTTGTCCCAAAAATTGTCCATTGTGGCACAGAAATGACAGGATATGTATCTGCCTTGGTAACAACATAACCAGGGCCCGTATGTAATGGTCGAGGTTAGGGCTTTTAGCCCCGGGTTAGAGCCTAACCTCGAACTAAACTAGCTCCAGGGTTAAAATTTCTGTTGTTTTTTGTTTTAAATCAGGAAGCTGGCCCAAAAGGATTGTTTTTTCTTCCTTTCTTCGCTTCCTTTTTTTTAAATTTAATTTTGCTTTTGGGTTTCTTTTGTCCTAGTCTGGCATAGGCCCGTAGCCATGGGTTAAATTAATCTCGACTTTTACATACGGGCCCAGACATTTAAAAAACGAATTGGTCTCTGACTGCCATTCAAAACAGATATGAAGATATGCCAAAACAATTCAATTCACCTTTATTGTCCGCAGCTGAGGCAATTTGTTTGCGGCACAGACATAAAAGCACATCACACAGACACATCAAAACAGTTACATTGTACATAACCAATAAAACATAGCTTAAGAATTAACATGCTGACACGGTAAATGTCTGACTTCTAGTTCTATGGTACTGAATGTGGCCTTCAATAGCAGTCCTTCATATCCGAGGACATATCATAGGACATATGTTCTGACAGACTGAAAAATAAGACAACTGTCCTGAATAAGAAAAAACCAAAGCAAACATGATAGGACATAATTATGTCTGACATAAAAAATTATTCGAAATTTCAAAAACGAATAGGTACGACAGATGTCCTATGCCAATACAAAGCCCTTAACTGTGACCACTCACATAGTGAAAATCTTGTTTCATTGGTTTCTTGTCTTTTGTCGCTTCTGTCGTTGTTGTTGTTTCTGGTTTTATTTTTGTTTGTTTGTAAAGCATAAAACCCACCTAACAAAAACGGCTACATATATCAAATTGTCAGGTATGCTGTAAGCACAATTCAACTCTATTCAAAATCTACACTATTCACCTTTGGGGCACTAGGAATGTCTTTTGTTAGATACCACGGTTCCACGGTGGCCATCACTTGACAGAACATGTAGCTGCAACAGAACAATAGGCAAGGCTGGACAAGGTGCATGGAATAGTCCACTGATGATCATCCGTACTAGCAACTTTAAAGAAGAAAAAAAAAACTGAATTAGACCGCTAGCACACACTCAAACCAAAGAGAAGTTAAAAACAATTGTCCCATATCAAATATGACAAAATACTAGTTTAAAAAGTCAAAGTGTGCAATTGTATGTACCTGTAAATGTATCACATGGTAAATGATCCTCTCTCTCTCTTATTAACAAAACAAACGTTTTCTTTACAGGCGTATATGACAGAACCTATGTAAATAGTTGACCAGTATATTCCATAACACCAGCTAGTATATTCCATAACTGTTTTCTCTGTTTGTAGTTCCATGTGCTGCTCTGCTGGGAACAGCTCCCGAACCCAATTGTTTATGGGTCGATGGCCTTAACAATAAAGGATTTGAGTCGTAAGTGTCTCTCTCTCTCTCTCACCCACGCAGACTTACTATGCATCATGTTCAAGGTATTTTGGGTCCAGCATATCCCTTATGACAGGTCTGCAAGAAAACAACCAATTACTTTATATGTAAAATCAACAACAATCATATCAATATGGGCCATGGTGATCATCCAATTCAATAAAGCCACAAAGAATTTCTACCAATTTACTCTGTCTAATACTAAACCATGGGAAGGGAGGTACATGTAATTAAATATTTGGTCCAAGCCTTGGTAGTTAGTTAGTTAGTTATTTAGGGCCGTTCTACACGTGGCAAGTTTGCAAGGCAAAAGCGGGTTTGCGGCCCCCGCAAGTCGACGGCAAATGTACAAGCAAGATGTACAGTCTTGCAGCCTACGGCATGCCGCGGCAAGTTTCGGATAGAACGGCTTTCTATTTTCTCGGCTTGCGCCTCGCAAGTGCGCGCGAGGCACCCTGGGAGCCCCGCCAGGACGGCCAATCGCACGCCGCGTAGTGGTCACGCGGCCAAATTAAACAAAATGGCGTCAAAGACCTCCGTATGCGCCAAGCGAAGCTCGCTGCAAGATCCACTTTCTCGCCCAGATCCACTGTTTCTTCCTGTTCTGTAGCAAAATAACTGCAGCTGCTGCAAAAGTTAATTCCTCCTCCGAACTTTCATTCACATGTTCAGCTGAGTCTGACTCGGATTCACTCGCGACCATGGCCGGGCGAAATCGCGCGAGGCCCCTTCCAAATATAGGGTTGAAAGGGTCACACGAAAGGTCAATCAGCCGACTTGTGGTGCGGAGGTTTCCGCGTGTAGAAGCAGCGGCATTGCGGCAGACAAACTTGTGGGGGGAAAGTCGAAGGGCGGCAACTTGCCGCTTGTCACGTGTAGAACGGCCTTTAGGGCTTAACGCCGCGCAAGGTCCAAGCCTTGGTACAATACCTTACAGCACATGACGACGCATAATGCAAGTGGATAACAGCAAAGTATGCGGAAATCTTAACTGTTCCCCCACAGATAGCAGCTGCTTGCAATCAGTATTCCATAACATGGGTAAATTCTGCCAAATCCGACCAGACTGCATTACAATGACCATAAACTGTCTGTGTTTGCTGACTCCTCAATTAGCAAACACACACAGTTCATGACCTTAGTGAAATTGCTGAGATCACAGAATAATATTATTAATGTACGTGCACACGCATGCCGGTGCTAAATACCCTGGTAAATAGAGAAATCAGATATCATGCTGTGTACACACTCAAGCACATACAGTCAATACCGGTCAGTTTTGCAGATACACCGATGTCCGAAGAGAAGATTTTTTTAAAGGATAAATGTGAGTAAAAGTGACAGCATCAACGCATGCCTTTTTCTTCCATTTTCTGTAGTCAGTCAAAACATGAAAGCCATAGAGTGCAGGAGAGATGATCAATGCTTTAGAAAGCTGAACGGGGTGAGGCATTTACACAGTACATGTACGTAATATGAAGTCAAGGATGAGCGCAAGAAATCGTAACACGTCCGAAATGAGCAATAACAACAGAACAAGAAAGCCTGCTGATGTTCTCTTGTTCTTGCTTATTTTATATTTAACTGTCACTTGGAGACCAACTAGCAAACTGCATCTTTAACCAGGGATGCAAGTGCGAAAGGCTTCCCGATCCAGGAAATCCCTTTGAATCCCAATCCAGAAAACCTCACAACGGAGGGTGTTCATGGCATCTCCGATCTCACAATCGTCAGTTTAAACTTCAAATACTTTCATCAAGAGAGAGTACATGTACTTCGGGTCATGGACACGCTATGCTCTATGTATGGCATTACAAGTACACTCAGCGGTCATCCCATAATCCTGAACTTGCTGCTTGCTGATTTTGCCATTCTGGAAAATTTTAATTATTTCTCAATCCCGAAAATTCAATTTTCAAAAGTTCTTATTTCAGAAAATAGGCACCCTGGCATAACCAACTAACAAACCAAACAACACAACATACGTCCCAAGAAACAAATGAACAAAAACAGCAGACTGAAAACTCCATGTAACCATAAAAGTTCATTTTCATTACGATACCGCTGAAAAGCTGTGGTGCACATTTCAGAAACAAACAGAAAAACGAGGCAGTTCACAAAATACAGGTCACCTTCAATATAATCCAGGGCTTTGTAACTGAATCAGTCTTTGACCAATGTATGGCATGGCTTTATGAAGCATTTATGATCGATCCATATCAAAAACATTGGAAACTAGGATAGGTAGGTTTGGTGGCGCTGCACCACGGTGACGCACTTCCCCTGGGGGGAAGCAGCCCAAATTTCCCGAAAGGTACAATAAAGAAGTAAAAAAAAAAAAAAAAACCCTTTCCTAGACATGAACACACTTATAACACCATGTAAAGTGAACACCCAACTGACACCAACACGTTTTCTATGGTCACATTCTGCGTACACCAAAGAACACTTTCTACTGAAGGTGACCTGGATTAAGAGAAAATTAATAAAGTTTGAAAAACAAGCTTCAGGAGTGCAGCTGAAATGCATGCAGGTCAAATTCACTCACTGAGCTATAGGGCAACCAATATTTCCCTCTTAAGTTGTATCCCTTTAGTAACAGCAACTTCTGTGGGGGGGTTCCTGTGTAGAAGCATGCAGCAAGTTACTTGTGTTTCTTGTGAGCCTCAAATTCGTGTAATTTGCATGCTCTGTATAAGGCATTCAAGGGGTACCTAATTCATGTGTCTCACATACTGACAACATGGTTTCACATCCGTGGGAAATGTAATATGGCAAAATCAAATGTTCTGGCTGACCATGAAAATTTAGGACATTCGTCCTGAATATTTTCCATTGTGGCACACAAATGACACGACATATGTCCACCTTTGTCAGAAATTAATCTGAAATTTCGAAAATGATTCAGTCTATGACCGATGTCTGATGTAAACTGAAACCTTGTGACGAGTAACTACGGCGCACGTTCTTGTGTGTGTCAGTCGGATTTTATACACATCAACGGTAAACACTGCTGGGGTTCTTTCACTTCTACATTTTTTTAGCAAAGCTGTATAGTAATGCTGCAGATGTTACAAACACTCGAGGAGAAGAAGCTGAATCTTAAAAGACGAGCGTCCCGACCCTTACACCAGAGAATATGCTCCCCTATGACTCAGTGAGTGAAAGTGACTTGCCCCATAACTAATCACCTGCTAGGAAGTCGAACACTTCCGAAACTGAAACATCAACCACACATGGGTACTCAACAAAAAATTGCACATGAATTGTAAGAGAAAGGGTAGTGACCACTATCAACAAGGCTCCTGTCAGTGAAAGAACAGCAAATTTTTTTTTTTTACTGAAAACCTACTTAATTAGCAAAGAGCAATTCTGTACGTAACATGATGTGTTAATATCACTGCTATTTCTCGGGCCATATTTTCTTGGATTTCTGTGACTGGCACCACAGCTTCGTTTTCCTCTTAAAAAAAAAAAAAAAAAACCAACAGCATCCTCAGTCAGTTGTAGTGAAGGCTAGCACGGAACCTTGTTTCAAGTTCTAGGGTTAAGTATGGGGGTAAAACATTCAGAAAAATCCACAAGTACAAAGCAGCTTAAAGGAGTTCTCCTGAATTTTATGCACATATATATGTGATTGATTTTCCACACCAGAATTAAAATTCTGAAATAATATTAATGAAGAACAGGTATCAGCAATTTGGCAATTTTCCATTTGTCTGATTTTGTATGGAGAAGTTTAGTTATACAAAGAAGAAAATGGTCGTCGCAAGTCACTAATGCGATTCAACGTAAACAGGCGCACAAAGATCTCGCAAACCACCTGAACACCAGGCCCAGAAAGACCCATTCATTAAAAAATTAAATATCAAGCATGTCTGAATTTTTTTCACATTAAAAACCAAGACAGCTCCTTCAACTGCTAGGTCAATCATCTCACACAGAGGATGTATCAGTTTTAGTATTTAAGTGCACAAGTACATGTACTACAAGTCACTGACTGTGCAATCAGCTGGTGCGTTTGGTGACAAAGATTGTGAGGTTTGCAAAACACTGGAAGGTACAAAGCAGTGATAACACACGTGGTAACATCACACCAGTCGAACAGCCAGGGTGATTTGCAACGTGGAGCACGACAATTCATGGTGTAACATCAGAAATATGCATCACACTTAAACGCATAGTTGCATGACACTGCAGCAGGTCACACTTTCAGATGTGTGATGTATCACAGCATATCCAGACATGCGATATCAAAGAATATGAGCAGCTTGTTACTGCGGCATATCGCACTTCCAGCAGTGTGATATCGCAGCGTATCACACATCCTGGGCTGCGAGACTGCAGTGTATCACACATCCTGCAGTGTGATAATGCAGCATATCATGCTTCTAGTGGTGGGAGTTAACACTCAACTCACTTGTGAACATTGTGCGTCCTGGTACATTGCATAAGCCCAGGTAGAGAAGCGTTACAGGTGACAGTGTTTGAGTCAGAGTGAAAATTATATATTCCTAATAACTCAGTAGAAATGTTATCAGGATATTAAAATTAAACCGAGGGTGGGGTTACGGAAGAAATACAACGACATACACTGCATGTACATTTAGTAGAGATAGATTAGGAATATTGGGGGGGGGGGGGGGGGATGGGGGGGGGGAGTGTGGAGGGGGGGGGGGGTGAAAGTAAACTGAAGAAAAGTCTAGCAGTTAAACCAGAAACATATTTAAAGTAAACAAAATATCGTATTCTGACTGGTCCCAAATCTGCCGAGTCATCCTAAATTGAGAGATTTTTTTTAGAACAATAGTTTAAAAAAAGCCCAGATGAACAAACAGAAAGGTGTGATCAATTAGATGTTGACAGCCACACTTAAAACATTGTATTGGCAGAATAATTCGTCAACCACAATTTACAAGAACATTTAACGTAATTTTCACAATTTTACTCGTGTGTTTCCCTACCTGCTCAAGTCATACAGATGTAAGCATGTTTGCCAATATTTTTTCATGGACTTTTGTGCAGGCTTTTTTTGTTGTTGCCGTGTCTTTGGTATCACCCATACATGGTGGAACAGTGTTAAACTCCCGAACGCCTAACCTTTTTCATGGACTTTTCCGGAAAACACTGAGTGGCCCTCTTCTTCTGCCTGAACTAAATACAATTCTTTCAAAATCCATTGTTACAAATAACCACAACCACCACAAATACTTTCTCGCTCACCCCATCACTCGTCCTAGAGTACAATTAAGACAACCCCTCCCTCCACACTTCCCCCCCCCCTCTCCCCCCAAAAATGGGGGAACCCCCAACAACAACAACAAACAAACAAACAACCCGTAAGATAAGAACTATATCCATACTACTACATCCTCATAGTAAATTTACAAAGCAGAGCATGTACCCTTGCTATTTGTGACAGGGGGAAAGATTTTTCTTGCCAGAGAGTTAAAGATTCCAAGCGACTGGTTCAAGCAGTGGGAACCCAGCACAAGCACTCTCTCCCTACAGGGGGGGGGGGGTTGCTGTGAGAACACTGATGTACGCCATATGTACAGGGTGTGAAAAGACGCACACAAAATATGCCGCAGATACTTACAGAATAGTTTCTGACTCCGATGCGTGCAGGAAAGCCTGGTGGTCGTAGTGAAGGACGAAGATAATCGGTGCCAACAGTTCATGCATTCCCTGAATAAAACACATCTTTTCTGTATCAAACAGTTAGCGAGGGCCTTAGTATTTACTGGAGACACTGAAAACACCACCCGAAACACCATCAAGTACGGTAACAATTTGGACAAAAAAACAAACAATTTATATAAATGATGCGGAAAACAAAGAACTGAAGCACATTTGGCCTGGTCTGAAATTAAAAAAAAAAAAAAAAAAAAAAATACTACAACCAGCCCCAACATATGACCTGTCATCATTGTTGTTTATATTAGGATTTCCTTATTTAATCAAAATAATTTGGCAGAAAAAAATCATCGATGATGAAACTTAATAATAAACCACCTTCAACCTAGGTTACTAACCCTCAAGGCCGTTCTTAACCGGACGAACTTTTGGTTCGCGAACTAGGTTCGAAGAGTACGGCGAACTAGATTTGCGCACGTTGTTTCTTAACCGACCGACCAAACGCTTCTTCCCAAAACCTCGTTCGAAAGGTTCGCCGAACTAGGTTTGAAGTCTGCACAGCGTGTCGTGGGAACCCTCGCGATCCTTTGGCCGATCCTGCGCTCAGATTGGTTGCTCGGGGGAGAGCTGTTGTGCGCATGTACAAAGTTGAGGAAAATGGCGGACGGCATGGCGGCTATTGACTCACTTGACATTTCCCTCTCTTGCGCCCTTTTCCTCTTTTCTCCTCTTCCTCGGCTTCCTCGAGTTCACACGATAACTACAGCAAATGCCTCGTCGTCTCGATCTACGAAGGCGGCCATTTTGCTTGTTTACGATTGTCTCAACTCTCGCCTTGTCACGGTTCGTACGATGACGTATGCATATCATTAACGGTCGGTTAAGAAAGAGAACTAGTTTGGCCGAACCTCTGGAACTACGTATGTGTGCGCGCTCGCCCTATTCGTATACAATACACAGTTCGCCGAACAAGTTCGCCGGACTGGTGGTTCGCCCGGTTAAGAACGGCCTTAAGCTAACCTGAAACTTCAGTCTGGAGATGGTGTTTTCGGTGTGGTTTTCAGTGCTTGGGGTAAATAGAAGGACCCCAAGACATAACATTTTCCTGTCATTTTCCACCTTCCAGTTGAAGTTCAAACAAATTTGTCTTCAATGATGCCACACATTTAAGAATTCCTCCCACTTATCTCTCAAGATTTTATTGAAATGAATAATTGTTTTTTTTGTTGTTGTTTTTTTCAAAACAAGAACACTAACCTTCCTACTTATTAATGAAAAAAAAATACAAAAAAAGAAACCAAAAAAAACCCAAAAAGCTTCTTTTAAATCCAAAGAAGAGAATATGATTCATAATCACTGTAACAATCACATTCCTTTCTGATTTTTGTTTTTGTTTTCAAAATAAAACATACTTTTTATCAAGTTTTATTAAACCTTAATCATAATTAAGTGGTTTCCTATGTAAAGTAAATTTACCAAAGCTTGGAAAGTCATAAATATTACAGACAAATACTGAAATACACTTTTAAAAAAAAGAAGGAAATGAAAACAAGTCACACATACAAAGAAAACAATACACAGAAGTGTAATACTGACATAAGCATGTAGCATGCGGTACAACTGACCTGTTTGTAAGATATGACCTCATGGCAACGACAGTAAAAGAACAGAACATCTATCAGAGCATCTTGCATATGCTTGTCTCTGAAGAACGCAATTTCTGGAAAACTAGAAACAAAAAGACAAAGAAATAAACATAAAGACCAATAACAGAACTAAAAATCGGCTAATAAAACGTAAGACATCGAACTGACTGCTCAGTGTGCACAGTGTTTGCTGTGAAGACATAGAGTAATGCCCAAGGGTGGTTGGTAGGGCTGTTCGGTTTTACCGGTTTTCCGGTTAAAATCGGTCCGGCTTTCTCACGGTTCGGTAAACCGGTTTGGCCTTAAAAACCGGAAAACCGCGGTTTTTCTAAGGGACATCACTCGTCGTTATTCAGCCCGTTACAAGACACCCTCCTCCTCCCCCTCCTCCTTATCATCATCATCATTATGTTGTTGTTGGCTGAACAGGGGTGGCCGAATGGTAGAGCGTTGGACTTCCAACTTTCGGGTCGTGAGTTCAAATCCCGGCTAGGGCCAAATATTTGTGCTGGCTTTTTCATCGTTGCCTCGTCTTTGATATCATCCATATGTGGTGGAAAAGGACGTTAAACTCCCAAACACCCACCCACCGACCCTTGTTGGCTGAACATTTCCAACGCAGGGGTACAGGAAGCCGGAGTACTAGGAGACGGGGGTCCCTTCCCCCCTTCCATCTCTTGGGGAAACGTTAGAAACAATAGATGACGTATACATAGCCGGTTAACCGGTTTTAAACCTCGGTTTTCTATTGGAAAAAAACGGTTAAAAACCGGTTTGAGAAATCGTACCGGTTCCACCCTCTAGTGGTTGGTTTGCCAGGTGGGTTTAATATCCTTAGCCACAAGATGTGATTGGAAATGGCCCAAATGGGTAAAGAGGGGCGGCTATGCTAACTGGGTGGGTGGGTGGGTGTTTGGGGGTTTAACGTCCTTTTCCACCACATGCACCACCAGCCGCCCAGGGTGATAGGCAATGTTTAAGAGTGTGTGTGTGTGATATCATATCAAAGACGGAGCAACGATGAAGAAGCCAGCACAAATATTTGGCCCCAGCCGGGATACGAACTCACGACCCGAGCATTAGAAGTCCAACGCTCTACCATTCAGCCACCCCGGCTCCCCACTATGCTAACTGAACAATCTAGCAGAACACAGGGCTTATACTGATCCCAGAGGAGGAAAAGTGACAGAAAGAGTGGCAGAGCCATGAGCGCATGTCTGCTATGCTAGAGGGTGTCCGGGGGCGTGCTCCCGCAGAGTTTTAAAAAAACTTAGACAGAAATCTCTGCAATTTGGTGCATTTTGGCATTAATTTTAAGTGCTTCTAAGGAGGAAACACTTTTTAGGGGGAGGAAATTGTTTAGAATTAGACTAAAATGTGTGCAATTTGGTGTATTTTGGCATGATTTTAAGTGCTTCTAAGGAGGAAACACTTTTTAGGGGGAGGGAATTGTTTAGAATTAGACTAAAATGTGTGCAATTTGGTGCATTTTGGCATGATTTTAAGTGCTTCTAAGGAGGAAACACTTTTTAGGGGGAGGGAATTGTTTAGAATTAGACTAAAATGTGTGCAATTTGGTGCATTTTGGCATGATTTTAAGTGCTTCTAAGGAGGAAACACTTTTTAGGGGGAGGGAATTGTTTAGAATTAGACTAAAATGTGTGCAATTTGGTGTATTTTGGCATGATTTTAAGTGCTTCAGGGGAGGAAACACTTTTTAGGGGGAGGGAATTGTTTAGAATTAGACTAAAATGTGTGCAATTTGGTGTATTTTGGCATTAATTTTAAGTGCTTCTAAGGAGGAAACACTTTTTAGGGGGAGGGAATTGTTTAGAATTAGACTAAAATGTGTGCAATTTGGTGTATTTTGGCATTAATTTTAAGTGCTTCTAAGGAGGAAACACTTTTTAGGGGGAGGGAATTGTTTAGAATTAGACTAAAATGTGTGCAATTTGGTGTATTTTGGCATGATTTTAAGTGCTTCAGGGGAGGAAACACACTTGATGCAGCCTTCACTGTGATCAACAAACAGGTTAAGTTCAAACAGCTGGAGGAAACGGGCAACATCTCGGAGTAAGCACAATTTTTTTTTTTTTTTTTTTTTATAAAAACTCCTGACTAGGGTGGGGGTCAAACTCGCACCACATGAAATGTGAGAGGTGGTGACCAACCCACCAGCCGCCCAGGGTGACAGGCAATGTTTAAGAATGTGTGCGTGTGTGTGTGTGTGTGTGTGTGTGTGTGTGTGTGTGTGTGTGTGTTGGGGAGATTGTGTGTCTGAGTGTGTGTGTGTGGGGGGGGGGGGGGGGGGAGAAAGGGAGAGTGTAGGAGCCCTGTATTACCCTGAAGAACCTGGGACCAGTGTAACTTATGCTGGGGAGGGTGTGGCAGGTGTGAAAAGCAATCTGCAACAGTAATTTGTGCGCGCTTACACACAAACAACGAAACAAAATATCAACCATAATGACCACAAGCAAAACACCAACAAATTGAAAAATGCTAACAGTGTAACGTCTTTTTTCCCACCAAAACTCCAACAAAAATTCTGCAATACATCACAAAAACTGAAAAATTATAACAAAAACTGGTACAATCTGGCTAAAATACAGAAACACTATTGACTTAAACAGAGGAAAAAGCGAATGAAATCATTTAAAAAAGTGCAAACATGAAAATGTCCACATTTTAACCCCCTCACTGTCAAGCGACTTCTTTTTTTCTTTTTTTGGCTCATGTGTTATAATGTGTGATGCAAACGTACTTTGCATCAGAACTTATTCAACCTCTCACAGTAAACAGATGCATTGAAGTGATGCAGACGTACGTCACACAGCAGTGAAGGGGTTAAAAACAAATGGTAATTCCCTTCAGCACACTGAACACCGGCGAACCTGTTGATATGATATGTCTGGGTTTTCTTTAGCAAAGATGAAAAGAATGTCCACCATCACATTTCGCATCTGGTTGGACTGAAAGAATTCTATTTTGGGGTAACTGCAAGAGAAAGAAAAAGAGACAGAGAGAGTGAGACATAACAGGACCGCAACTACCATGAAAGTGCAGCGAGTCTGCCAAGGCATCGTATCCATGGGAACCACAATACAGGACAAATGTCCTGGCTAGCCGAACCCCCCCCCCCCCCCCCTCCTCCAAAAAAAAAAGGGTACATGTATAGGACATTAATTTTGTCCTGAATCATGACACCTACGGAGCAGAAATGATAGGACAAAAATTATGTCCACCTGCATGTGAAAGTAACTGGACATTTCAAAATCAAAGGTGTCTATGACCAATCTCTGACATGGATATAATGCCCTGATTTGTTATTATCAAACCTGAAAAAACAAAACAAGTATTTCACACTATTACACTATACCGTTATTAGCAGCAGCCTAGTGCACATGAACTGATGTGCAAAGCATATAGAATGAATAACAATTACCGACGCATAGCGCCTGTCATGAAACAGCTATATTATTCTGATAGGAAATGAAAAAAAAAAAGCCTTAGCAAATAATACAACTGACTTTTGTTCTAGGAAATATCTGCTACAGGAGATCTACTGTCGCCTGGTAAAAAGGGCATAAGCACCATGGATTTGATGGGCTGCTTAGGCTGATTTGCTAGATGACTGTGACACTGCCTTTTCACAGGTATCAGAAAAAAAGAGAAAATAAATTCTCACGTGCGGATCACATCCTGTTTGATCGTCAGCCGAAGCTCATTGTCCTGAAAAAACTTGTTCCAGGGACTCTGAAATGGACAAACCAGCATGTCATTTGTCTTTGACAGACTATTTTTTAATGTTTTTGTTTTTCTAAAAGAATTTTACAAATTTAAAAAGAAGACAAAATGTTACCTACATATTCCCCACATGGTTAATGGTGATGTCTCTTAATAATGTAAGTATTGTATAGGAGCTTTACCCAATTCCATGAATCGGCTCAAAGCGCCGCGAACTGAACCCAAGATGCATGCTCACGTGAATCACACGCATTCTCTCACACATTGGACAAAAACGAATTACAATCATGGGGTGCGAAGGGCCAGCTCAGCTATTTAAATTTCAGAATTTAGAATTGCATTTATTTTTCAAATTTGGTGGGCTGAACATTTCCAAAGCAGAGGGGGGACAAAGCCGGAGTACCCGGAGAGAACCCCCGACGATCGGCACTTTCAACTGCTCTACGCATCATTTTCTCACAAATCAGTGCGCAGAATTTTGAGGGGGTGCACAGGTCACACGTCACTCAACCAGAAAAATAAAATCTCGCACAAAATGTATGCTCGAAAAGGTACAAGTCTTAATGCTGTCTGTACCCTCTGCACCATGACAACTGACTTAGAACCGCGTCCTGGTGAACACTTACCTCTTCATCTTGTGACAGGGGATTGTTGATCATGATGTTCGCCGAGTCCACTGATCCCCGAGGGTTGGTGATCAGCTGACGTGAAAAGAAACACCAGAGACACGTTTAACTCATACAATCATATGTCTGTATTATTTACACCGGCTTAAAATGGTCCATGATCCAAATGGAGGACAAAGGACAAAGTGGCAAAGCTACAAGCAGATGTCTGTCAAGCAGATGTCTGTCAAGCAGATGTCTGTCAAGCGGACACATTACGCTAGGGGTGTCCAGAAGCATGCTTACCTGGATCTTTTGTTTTTAAATTAGACAGGCTGGGGAATTGCCGAGGGGGAAAAAAAAAGACTGAAACCTAGATTGGGGTGCAGATCGGGGCAGTGCACTTCTGGGGGAACACAGGGGCAGTGCCCTGCTTAAGAAATTTTTTTAAAGCATTTTTAAAGACAGTAAGTAGCCTCTCCTGGCACCCAATGTAAAATACTGCCTTGATACTGACATGCAAGTCTTCAAATATGAAGTTAGACTGTCCAGAATGGCACAACAATATGTATCAGGATAGTGTGTGCAGCGTTTTTCCTCCTTCCTTTTCTTTGGCTGAAACTTAGATTTTTTGGCTGAAAGGATAGGAAATTTGGCTGAAAATTGCCAAATGACTGAAAATTCCCCAGCCTGATTAGACTAAAAACTGTGCAATTTTGACATGATTTTTGCTGTTTCACAGGAGGAAACGCTTTTCTGAGAGTACAATTTTTAAAAATTAGACTAAAATCCATGCAAATTGGTGCATCTAAGCATGATCTTAAGAGCTTCGAAGGAGGATACACACTTTTTGGGAGTCTCAGCTTTTAGCAAAAGGTGGCAACCGGCCAAAAAGTGGAAAATTTTAAGCCCTGTTTACAATATCCTGCAAACAAATTTCAAATCTGTACTCTCAGTAAGGTGGTTGCAAGGATCAATACCGGCTTTATGGAGGGACAAAAATAAAAAAAAAGATATATCCATGCTCCAAAAAGCATGGACATTACCAGCTGGACCAGACGTAAAATATTATGTACAAGTAACAGCATGGAAATAAATATTATGTAGCCAGTGACTTGCAGCTGGATTTTGTCTGCAGCTTTTGTGTCACAGTTAATTTGACGTTTTACACGGGGCCTCCTAAAATACCCAGTATCACTGGCATGTTTGTATAGAGGGCATGACATACAAAGCAGATCCAAGAATGAAATAAACTTGCTAATCGATCATTCAATGAGTCTTTGGCAGTACTGTTCTACAGGCCATGTACAAAACACAGAACTTTTCTTCCAACTTCTCACCTTGTTTTTAAGTGCCTCGTACATTTCTCGGTCTTGTCTTGCTTTCTCTGACCACATGTTCATGTCCTCAGGCAGCACTTCAAGGAAAAGCTGGAATAAAATGCAGTTACGTAGACATGTTGAAGTGTAATTTTATGACAAAGGAATGTACCGTAGTAATTGAACGAAACATAACAAGTTTGCACCAGTAAAAATTGCAAGTCAAAATCACAAGACGGGGCTTGTTGCTACCCAATCAAATTACAGCATTTCACAAGTATGTTCCAGTGAGTGGCCTTAACCCATCCATCCCCCCTCCCTCCCCCACCACCTGAAGCACACACACACTCACCAACCAACAAACACACACACACACACGTAAACACACACACACACACACACACACACACACACACACACACACTCTCAGCCTTACATTACCTACCCTCCAACATATGCTGCGAAATCGACATGGTCGTAACTCCCCGGCGATGGCCTGACTCCGAAGCCACTTGAGATAGTGTGGCCGAGTAAAGTGACGCTCCCACTCCATGCTGAAAAAGTAACATAAAAAATAAAACCCCAAAAGATTGAACACTATGCAAATGACTCATGCCTACACTCAACACAAGTGATGTAAATCATACTCAGGGATATGTTACTAAAGGGACAGTCAGTGGTCTAGTGGTTAAGACTTAGTCACCAATGCAAGAGGTCAGGTTCGAGTCCCACTCAGGGCGAAGAATTTTTCTTTCTTGAATGTGGCACAGTTCCCTACATGGTCCAACCCTTGTCGTGGGGTAGTGGCTTGTGTACCTCAATGACCCAGAGAGCTACGCCAGCGGGAGCACGTGCTCCTGGCAGGGTCACCCAAGCTGGACAGGTCGAAGGGTAGAGGTCAGACGAATGTGGACCACCTCTCCAAGAGGCTAAACGGGTTTGCGTAGGGTTAACAGCCCTACCTGTAAAAAACATAACGTTACAGAAGCATCGACAGCAACAAACCAAAACATTCACCTGGGCAAGGAAGGGTCTCCATCCCGGAGACCTATGACGCATTGCAGTGAAAGCCGAAAGGAAGCTGCAAGGCCGACCCCCCTTCTAACACCCAGGACAACGACGAGAGTAGCCACATGGAACATCAGGACTATGTATGAAGTAGGAAGGACCACACAAGTAGCAAGAGAGATGAAGAACTACAAGATAGGAGTACTGGGACTGAGTGAGACAAGGTGGCTACAGACAGGACAGCTGAGATTTTCATCGGGAGAGCAATTGCTGTACTCGGGACACACAGAGGATGGAGCCCCCCACACTGAGGGCGTGGCCCTGATGCTGGCACCGGAGGCACAGCGGGCACTCATCGGCTGGGAACCTGTCAACTCCCGCATCATCACAGCCAAATTCATCACCAAGAAGAAAGACATCAAGCTAAACATCATCCAGTGCTACGCTCCCACCAATGATGCGGAAGAGGAGAAAAAAGATGACTTCTACCAACAACTGCAGACAGTGATAGATAGAGGAGGAGCCAAGGACATGACCATACTTATGGGAGACTTCAACGCCAAGATTGGATCAGACAACACAGGCTATGAGAACACCATGGGAACACACGGACTGGGACAGATGAACGAAAATGGCGAGCGCTTTGCAGACTTTTGTGCCCTGAACCAGCTAGTGATAGGAGGCAGCATCTTCCCACACAAAGCGCATCCACAAGGCCACATGGAGATCGCCGGACCATGTCACGGAGAACCAGATTGATCACATCTGCATCAGCCGGAAGTTCAGGAGATCGTGGCGAGATGTGCGCGTGATGAGGGGTGCCGATGTATCATCAGACCACCACCTTCTTGCAACAACACTGAGACTTCGGCTTAAGAGACACACCAACGCCAACAACACACGGACCAGGTACAACGTTGGCCTACTCAGGAACACAGAGACACAAGCAGCATTCCGGATCAGCCTTTCCAACAGGTTCCAGCCACTGCAAGACCTGATAGAAGACAGTGGAATGGATATCGAGACACAGTGGGAACACAGCAAGAAACTCTGGCACGACACATGCGAAGAGGTCCTTGGCAAGAGAAAGACCCAACACAAGGAATGGATCTCTGCTGATACCATCCAGAAGCTGGAAGTTAGGAAAAAGAAGAAAACTGCACTGAACACGAGCCGAACAAGAAGAGCTAAGGCAAAGGCACAGGAAGAATACACAGCAGCTGACAGAGAAGTGAAGAGGAGCACCAGAAAGGACAAGAGGGACTACATCGACGACCTGGCCAATCAAGCAGAGGAAGCAGCTGGACAAGGGAACCTAAAAGACCTGTACCAGGTGACCAAGAAGCTCGCGGGCAAATTTCAGCAGACAGACAAACCAGTGAAGGACAAGAACGGGCACCCACTGACAACTGAGGAACAGCTGAAGCGATGGGCAGAACACTTCAGGGAGCTGTTAAATCGCCCCATCCCTGAAACACCACCAGACATCCCGCCAGCTGAGACAGAACTACCCATCAACTGCGACAAGCCCTCTAAGGCGGAGATCAGGAAAGCCATCATGACACTGAGAAATGGGAAAGCTGCAGGGCCGGACGAGATACCAGCAGAAGCCATCAAAGCAGACACAGAGACAGCCGTCAACATGCTGCACAGCCTATTCAGCAAGATCTGGGAGAAGGAAGAGGTGCCAGCCCAGTGGAAAGAAGGGATCGTCATCAAGCTGCCAAAGAAAGGGGACCTCAGGGACTGCAGCAACTACCGAGGGATCATGCTCCTGTCAGTGCCAGGCAAGGTTCTCAACAGAATTCTACTGGAGAGGATGAGGGAGGCAGTCGACCCTATGCTCCGAGACCAGCAGGCGGGCTTTCGCAGGAACAGGTCCTGCGCTGACCAGATCGCCAGCCTACGCATCATCGTTGAGCAGTCACTGGAGTGGAACTCCCCCCTCTACATCAACTTCATAGACTATGAGAAGGCCTTCGACAGTGTAGACAGAGAGGCGCTGTGGAAGCTGCTAAGGCACTATGGAGTTCCCGGGAAGATCATCTCCCTGATCCAGTGCACCTACAAAGACATGAGCTGCAGGATTGCCCATGCCGGCCAGTTGTCAGAAAACTTCGAGGTGAAGACCGGAGTCCGCCAGGGATGCCTGTTGTCCCCGTTCCTCTTCCTCCTGGTCATCGACTGGATCATGAAGACCACCACAACAGGCAGGAAAAACGGGATACAGTGGACACTCTGGACGCAGCTGGATGACCTCGACTTTGCGGACGACCTGGCGCTCCTGTCTCACAGCCACAGCCAGATGCAGGACAAGACTACATGCCTGGAAGCCACATCAGCTGGAACAGGGCTCAAGATCAACAGGAGGAAAACCGAGCTGATGAAGATCAACACCACTGCCAACACACCAGTCACAGTCGGTGGAGAGTCCATCAGGGAGGTAGAGTCCTTTGTCTACCTGGGGAGTGTGGTTGATGGACAGGGAGGCACAGACCGAGACGTCACAGCCAGAATCGGCAAGGCAAGAGCAGCAATGGTCATGCTGAAGAACATCTGGGCATCCAAAGTTGTCAGCATAAGAACCAAACTTCGCATCTTCAACTCCAACGTGAAGTCAGTTCTGCTCTACGGATGTGAAACATGGAGGACAACGAAGACGATGCAGCAGAAGATCCAGACATTTCTCAACAACTGTCTGAGGCGCATCTTCAACATTCGATGGCCAGAGAAGATCCGGAACGAAGAGCTGTGGGAGCGAGCAGGGCAGGAACCAGCGGCCAAGCAGATCCTGCGGAGGAAGTGGGGCTGGATTGGACACACCCTCAGGAAGCCAGCATCCAGCACCACACGCCAAGCCCTGACATGGAACCCACAGGGGAAAAGGAAGAGAGGCCGGCCTCGCAACAGCTGGAGGCGGGACACTGAGGCAGAGTTATATAAGCAGGGGACCAACTGGACTGGAGTGGCAAGAATAGCCCAGAACAGAGTGCGATGGCGAAGGGTTGTCGATGGCCTATGCTCCACGTGGAGCCAGGGGCCTAAGTAAGTAGTAATGTGGCACAGTTCATTCGGGCCAACCGTCGCGGGTTCTCTCCGGGTACCCCGGCTTCCGCCCCCTCTGCTTTGGAAATGTTCAGCCCACAAAATTCCAAAATAAATACAATTCTAAAATTCCGAAACTTAAATTGCTGAGCTGGCCCTTCGCACCACGTGACTGTAAAGTGTTCATGTCCAGTGTGTGAGAGAATATATATGTGATTCACGTGAGCGTGCTTGTTGGGTTTAGCTCGCGGCGCCTTGAGCCAAATATTTCGGATAAAGCGCCTACATTAATGAGCTTACTATTATTATTGTTACTAATCGTATGACGTTCACCTGTAGGAGTGTGGATGTCCAGTAGGTATGTTGGGCTTGTCCTGGGCATCCTCCATCATGTCCCACTGTCGTTCGTTCGGGTCCATGTTCTCCCGATCGTGGCTGTCACGCCGTTTGGTGTTATTGTTGTCCTCTGTGCACACAGAATACATTTGTCAGGCATACAACAGTACATGTATTGTGGAAAACTTTTCGTCGGCTGCGCTTTGCCCTTGCTTCAAAAACAGTCACTAATAACAAGAATGTAACGTAACAGGCCATAGTGAAGCAGGGTTCGCGCTAGGATTTTTCAAAGCCAGCCCCCTCGCCTCCTACCCCGACCGTTTTTCAGCGACTCTGAGCAAAACCAGTCCCTGTGAAAAAATTTCGGTAGCACTGCAAATAATGATGTAAATTTTTGCAAGCACAATTCAGAGAGATAAGGCAAGTGCCGCTAGTCAAGCCTGGGCCACAAAATCTGTATAAACGATCAACATTTTTTTTTCTTTTTTTCTTTTCAGCCTGTTCATTTTTATTTTTTCTCCCATAAATCTGTAACCAGTCCCAGCAAAATAAAACCAGTCCCCGGGACTGACAGCTAAAAGCTAAAAAATTTCCAGTATTTCCTCTTTATAACCAGTAATTTACTGGTAATTGCCAGTTAACGCGAACAATGTGAAGACATTATCATAGTAGTATTACTCTAAGGCTATTAAAGCCACTGACTGGGCAGGTCTATTTCTAGAAACTGAAAGTCATAATAACAACAACAATAATAATAATAAGTGTGTATTGTGTGGGCGCTTGACTTAATTTCTTGAACTGGCTCAAAATGACTGACTCGGCCTTCCGCTCTGCTTTAAAAACCTATCTCTTTAATGAATTCTTTCACTGAACCGGTGTGTGTGTGTGTGGGGGGGGGGGGGGGGGGGACCTTGAGCATCGTGACCATGGACCTGATTGTAGTGTTTGATACTTTGTGTGTTTTGTGAGGGTGTACTACTTGTTTGTATGTGATTGCATTGTTCTGTTTTTCTTTTCTTGTGAAGCGCTGTGAGCTCTTTGTGAGATAGAGTGCTATATAAATATCAATTATTATTATTATTATTAAATGCCACGAGCTGAACCCAACACGCACGCTCACGTGAATCACAAGCATTTTCTCACACACTGGACATGAACACATTACAATCACATGGTGCAAAGGGCCAGATCAGCTATTTAAGCTTCGGAATTTAGAATTGCACTTATTTTCAAAGTTTGTGGGCTGAACATTTCCAAAGCATAGGGGGAGGATCAATCAATGCATATCAAATCAACTGATGTATTAAATGTTTATCACATAAATCACTTAAACTACAAACCTCGACTGGTCTTCCCAACAGAGTACTCTCCAAACTGCTCCAGGGAGGTAAGAATATCCTCTTTTGTCGGGGCTGGTTCCGCACCTTTGGCCGAAGCAGGGGGCTGTCCCCCTTTCAGTCGATTAAACATACTGGACATGATACCTGCCGGACCAAACATAACACAGAAGTTTTTGTAACATAGTCGGCAAAGAGGCAGTCTGGTAATAATCTAGATACAGAAACTCTGTCCTTAAAAAGACAGCACTGAAAAAAATGAGAAATGCATGTTTTGTTTCATCTATACTGTAATCAGGGCTTCCATCTTTTGAAGGATTTCCACCCTCATCTACAAATTTTCAGAAAGTGTTTTTTTCCTCTGGAGCACTTAAAATCCTTCCAAAACACAACAAATTGCACAAATTTTCGTTTAATTCTCAAAATTTACCTCCAAAATAAAGTGTTTCCTCCTCAGAAGCATTTAAATTCATATCAAAAAAAGGCACAAAATTGCACAGACTGTAGGCTAATTTTTTTTACCTTCAGGGGAGCATGCTCACGGACACCCATAAAAATGCAATGCTTTGCGGACGTGTGCTAGTGGCTTTGCCACTTTGTCACTAAATGCCACACACTTTTCCAGCCCCGTGTCATTCATTCAAATGAAACTGAAAGTCAGGCACAGAGAAAACACTGTGTGCAGAGTTGACACAAGGAAGAAAACCAGAGGCTGTCGATGAACAAAAGAAACTTACAAACGACTGGGTTTTGTTATCTTGTTGTTTTGTTTTGTTTTTTAAAGATCAAAGAGGTGGAATACAGATCAAAACACCACACTAAAGTGGCTGTGACTCCAGTGGATTTAAAAAAAAAAGAAAAAAAAGAAGAAGCTTTTTTAGATTGAAAAGTATACAAAATATCTATAGGACTGAAGAAATTTGGATTTTTAAGATTTCATGCTCATGATCTGCATACATCATTCAACTTCTGAGTGGCACAATGTAAATTTTTGCTGGTTGACAGAGCCTGTAGATAATAATAATAATAATATTTATAGGGCGCCTATCCCTGGGGAACGAGCTCTAGGTGCCTTACAATCTAAATCCGAAGGAAAATAAAATAAAATAAATTTAAAAAAACATAAAAACAACCCATTCACTCAATTTACACTACGTAAGAACAACTAAAAAAGTAAAAGAGCACACACACACGTATACACACACACAAACACACCTGTGATGGCACTGTCTCTCATTCAGAGCTCTACCAATCATTAAGACAGACCATATCATGCGTACAAATGCACCCACAAGCGAACCTGTTCCAAACATAATGAACACAAAAACAGCGTGTCGAAGGAAAATGTCAGCATTGCAAATACTATACACAGCAAGAAAGGGTATACGTGATTGCCTGTAATGAATCCAATCTTACCTGAATGGCAAAGGTGTCAAATTCTAGAGCTCTGGAAACCAATGCACGTCTGACTCAATCGACAAAGTCCTGGGAAAAGTCGGGTTTACCGTCTCATCTCCTCAACCGACGTAGCGTAATTCACACGCAGCTGCTGCCGCCATAATAGGTGAAAACAATCTCTCACTGTTGCTGCGGTTTTCCGCGCCACATCTGCAACATTCAATTGACACCTATCACACCTGTCGCCTGCACACTGCATGCACGAAGGATGACTTTGGTGTAGTCAATAATTCGAAACTGACGTTAGACTTTTTTCTTTTTTTTTTGGCTGCCACAACTCTTTGCCGGCTCCAGTGGTGTTCCTCCCTGGTAATGGGTGGACTCCACGGAGGGCTCGGAAGTTGGGGCAATTTTTATTATGCATGATGATGGAGATGAGGATGATGGTAAGATGATGCTATGGAGGTCCGTGTGGTTTGGGACTGCGGGACAGGGCCGCATTCCACGCTTCCTGTCATAAATATCTCGGTATTAACCAGGCCCGGGAAGTACCGCACCTGTGGTGCCGGCCGTGCAATCATCCACATCGTAAGACGTGTCATACCAAGGGAAGCACCCCCATAGTCGCACCCGTGAAGTGGGTGAAGCTCGGCTGTGTGGCAACACCCTCCCCATTGGGCCCATAGCACACCCGCTCTGGGTAGGAGCCGACCTAGGTAGGAAAAATCCCGCTTGCCTCGGCTGGGACTCGAACCCGAGTATCCCGGTCCATAGTCAGAAGTGCTAACCACTACACTACGGGGGCCGGTGACGTTAGATTCTCACAAGGTTGGACGAAGCTGACAAAGATTTCACCACCTCAACGATCCACAGTAAAGAACTGAAGCAAGAATCCTAATCAATTATGAATGCTGACAGTCTAACAAACAAAAACTGCAGTGCTTATAATACAGCGACGTCATGGAATTAATTTGCATCCAAAGCCCAACTTTTGACATACCTAGACTCCCCGGAAGGGAAAGGGGGCCGCACTCGCAGCATTCACTCACCTATTAGTTCCCTTTGAGTATGTAATACTTTTCACTTCTGCAAACACTACTTTTTTTTCTTTTATTTTTATTTGCTGAAAATCGGCAACTGAATGACCAAATGTACATGTACTATAGAAACATGCACAGGTACGTCCTCTCGCTAGCTAGCACTAAGCAAACATGCCAAAATGCAGACAGAAAAAGCAATTGTCTGCGAAAGTGTGTGAGCATGGCTCACTATGACAGTTCAAGGCCGTTGTAGTTCTCATTCATACCGCCAGTAGCTGACAGTGTACTGCATTCAGAGCGTAGCCTTAATTATCATTAATGTTATGTATACAGTGTATTATAGACCATTAAAGTCCGTAGTCGCAATACGTTTGTCAGGCATACAACACTGCTGTGAAAAAATTTACAATCGAATGCGCTTAGCCTGTGCATCAGAATCAGTCACGTGGAACACAATATTACATCTGAAACCATTGTGCTGACTCGGGCTGGTATATTGGTATACATGTGTAATGGTATTGGTATGGTAGACTTCTCCTCGGCGCACATATCCATTGCTGACATGCTCACGGTGGTTGGAGGACGAAGCAGTGAAAGCCTGCTGCCGCTAAGAGCTACTTTATGTGCAAACCTCCACCCTGCTATTCGCTCTGGTGTGTGCGATAGTATTACTGTTTACCACGACACCAGCCACAGACTACTCTTCTTTGAAAGATGAACGTGGGATTTTTGGCGTGCGCACTTGATGTATGTGCGTGCATGTACACGAAGGCGAGACAGGCACCGTAAACAAATCTGCACATGGATTTGACGATATGGTCAGCAAAAATCCCACCATATTCCTGCCCACCGAGGACTTGAACCAGGCAGCTCAGGATCCGAAGTCGGATGCCTTAACCACTAGACCAAATCCCCTGTCATATATTGTTTTACATACGTAGAAGTGTATCGCATACCGAGCAGATGACATGTTACATATTTAATTTGGCCGCGGACTGAAGACCAGGCAGACAGGCGATTGGCGGACATTTTTATATTGTTTTTTTTATCAACATGTAATAACGATAATCATGGAAGCGTTAGGCCAAAGAAAGTCAAATTTCTCAACTATTCAGGTTGGGGAATCGCTGAGGGGGAAAAAAAAAAAGACTGAAACCACACCTGCTGGGTGGTCACAGGGGAAACACCCTACTTAAGAAAACAAATTCTAGCATTTTTAGAGGCATTTCATAGCCTCTCCTGGCACCCAAAAGTAAAATACTGTCTTGGTACTGACATACATGTACATCTTCAAAAATGAAGTTAAGACTGCCCCATAATTATGGCCTTGCATGTATCATATGATATCTGATGACTGTGTGTGTAACCCTTTTTCCCCATTCCTTTTTTTTTTTTTTTTTTTTGCTGGAATTTAGATTTTTTTGCCTAAAAGGGTAGGAATTTTTTTTTTTTTTTGCTGCCACAACTCTTTGCCGGCTCCAGTGGTGTTCCTCCCAGGTCATGGGTGGAATCCACGGAGGGCTCGGAAGTTGGGGCAATTTTTATTATGCATGATGATGGAGATGAGGATGATGGTAAGATGATACTATGGAGGTCCGTGTGGTTTGGGACTGCGGGACAGGGCCGCATTCCACGCTTCCTGTCATAAATATCCCGGCATTAACCAGGCCCGGGAACTACGGCACCTGCGGTGCCGGCCGTGTAATCATCCACATCATAAGACGTGTCATACCAAGGGAAGCACCCCCAAAGTCGCACCCGTGAAGTGGGTGAAGCTCGGCTGTGTGGCAACAGCCTCCCCATTGGGCCCATAGCACACCCGCTCTGGGTAGGAGCCGACCTAGGTAGGAAAAATCCCGCTTGCCTCGGCTGGGACTCGAACCCGGGTCTCCCGGTCCATAGTCCGAAGTGCTAACCACTACACTACGGGGGCCGGTGGTAGGAAAATTGGCTAAAAATTGCCAAATGACTGAAAATTCTCCAGCCTGACTATCAGAAGCCTCAAAGTCATGAGAATGGTCGCAATGGGTAAAACGAAAAGGAACATCTATAGATTCCTTTGGCAAACAGCCTTACAACTTTCTTAGTGGCAGGTTTTCCCAGCAGAACACATCAGGAACACAGAGACTTCAAGTGCATGCAGGCGAGCTCAAGAGTGCCACTGTTTCAACACAAAAACTGTCTACTGTGAATCCTACGGTCATCTCAGAATTGTTCGCCGCCACGTCATGCGTGTGAGAAGAGATAAATCAATCCGAATCACACAGTGAGACTGCCAGTTTTTTTTGTTTTTTTTTTAGCCTCAGTTGCATGCAGGATGCCTCAGACTTTTGTTTTGTTTTGTTTTTGTTTTGTCGAGCATCCTTTCTTCTTTGGCTCCTTTTTTTCCAACAGTAGTTAGTTCATGAAGAGAGGCCGGCCTCGCAACAGCTGGAGGCGGGACACTGAGGCAGAGCTATGTAAGCAGGGGACCAACTGGACTGGAGTGGCAAGACTAACCCAGAACAGAGTGCGATGGCGAAGGGTTGTCGATGGCCTATGCTCCACGTGGAGCCAAGGGCCTAAGTAAGTAAGTTAGTTCATGAACATTTTTTTTCTTTTACATACATAAGTGCGTGAGACTGCCAGTGGTATACAATCAATAAACCTTATGACACAGAAACCATTCCAGACATGTGCACACAAAATCCATCTCTCCTGTAACTATGGCAACAGGAACGGTTGTGCAAATTGGACCAGACTTCTGACTAATCCATTTCCACCATTTGATCTCCGTGGCTCCAAAACTGCCGCCTCCATCGCAGAGGCCAGATGAAAAGCACACAATTCTGGAGTGACTCACTTTTCGCGACACCGCCGGAAATCCGCTGACAGCACATCAGTTGTGATGAATCCTTGGAGACGGGGCTTCAGCAGAGCGAATTATCCCACGGCGTGAACTTCAAATGTAATCATATATACAGTCGATCCAGTATTCTTAGCGGAGACAGTGGAAAACGTAGCTGGTTTCTTTGTTTGATTATGGCGACTGAGATTATAATTCCATTGCTGTGCGAGATCAAAGGTATTCAGTTCCTCAAAAGCTCTCTGAAACACACAAAAGAAAACGTTCTGCACAATCAACACACAGCTAGAATTAATTCTCTAAAGGGCGGGAGAGAGAGAGAGAGAGAGAGAGAGAGAGAGAGAGATACACAGCAAGAGAGAGAGAGAGAGAGATGCTGGTAGTTCAGATCAGTTTGGTTCACATCCCTGCACTTGGGAAAGCCCATAATGCTCTCCCGCCCCCCCCCCCCCCCCCCCCATCTCTCTTTAATCTCCCCAATGTCATTTGAGACTGTTCAAATGTTGATTTAACTTACCTGGGCCCTCTCATGCTTTCTAGGTGCAATGTTGGTGAAAATGAGCTAGGTACTACAAACAGGCACCTAATTTACTAAGGCAACAGCCTCAGCTGACCATACAATCCATTTAGGAGATTAAGAATCTCAAAAGAGAAAATTCTGGCATTCAAATATGCAGAACAGAGATGAATATATCATAACCAATGATGATGACAGGACAAAGATCTCCAGCTAATGAACGGTTTTACTGTCAACACTCTGTCTACCTGTACTGTGGTGTACTAAACAATCAGGGATTAAAAAATAAAATGGTCCATGGTCCAAAGGGTGGGGTGGGTGGGTGTTTGGGAGTTTAACGTCCTTTTCCACCACGTAAAGGTGATATCAAAGACGGGGGCAACGAGAAAAAAGGCCAGCACAAATATTTGGCCCCAGCCGGCGCATTAATTTTTGGCATGATTTTTAGTGTTTCAGAGGTGAAAACACTTTGTTGTGAGGAAACTTTTTAAAAACTAAACTCTGTGCAGAGTGTGCATTTTCGCATCATTTCAAGTGCTTCAGAGGAGGAGAAACACTTCTTTTTTTTGGGGGGGGGGGGGGGAGGGGGGAAAGAGTTTTACGCAAAAGGTGGAAATCCGCCAGAGGGTGGAAAATTTTCAGCAGGATTCCATATCCACGCTGGTCATCGGCCACAGGCCGATTTAGTTTGAAAATGTCTGATTAATTTCTTACCAAGGTGGACGCGTGTCCTACGATTTCTGTGCCACAGTGGGAAATCTTCAGGACAAATGTCTTGTACTTTTATGGTCAGCCCAGGCATTTGTCCTGTTATAGTTCCAACAGATATGAATTAAAGCCCTGCTCTGGTGATCCCGCCGGCTGGGGCCAAATATTTGTGCTGGCCTTTTTTCTCGTTGCCCCGTCTTTGATATTACCCTTATATGGTGGAAAAGGACGTTAAACTCCCAAACACCCACCCACCCTGCTCTGGTGTACTAGATAATGGGAGAATGCATAGTACTGTATCAAAGTACCACACACACAAAACCACCACATGTTACCACCAAACTGTCAAGACCCACTGGATTTATCGCAGTCGTTTTCTCCCGAGTGTCCTCACATGCTGAACAGACTGTTTCCGCTGCTGACGGTTTACAAACACAGCACAGGTGTGAATACTATAGGTGCACTTCCAGGCTGACCTGTTAACCACGGCAGGTCCCTTCCTGTTCTCCCGCCCCTATTCCCTCCCAACAAAGTAACACACACATGCACAAGCGCACACACACACACACACACATGCACACCCCCCTTCACACACACACACACACACACACACACACACACACACACACACACACGGGTATTGTTAATGGGTTTTTGTTTTGTTTTTTTCTTCACTTTGTTGTTGTTTTTCTTGTTTCCCTCAGTCTGTCTATAGGTTGTGCGAAGCAAGAAAATTGCACCGTGATTTAAAGTGAGAAATAAATTGTTTAGTATCATTTTACTGATACTGAGGCATACAAATCAATTAAATTACATGTACCTGGCACAAAGACATTGCAAGGGAAGGTATACAATTAGAAAAGACCAGAACTTTTGTGGTGAACACTGCAGAACCCTGCGGATATGTGCAAAAAGGGAAATTTATAACTAAACATGATGCATTCATTTACGTCAGACAAGATGTTGTGCAATTACCGTCGACACACATCCAAACAATGTTGATCAAACATTACGCCAAGCTTCTACTTGCACTACCCAAACAAATTATTCTGTGCATATCCCTTGGAACAGGCAAAAGCCCCTGTGACAGAGTGCGGTAACCAAACACACCCATTGTGCCGCACTGAAGCAAGACTCACTGGAGCTAACCATAATGACGGATCAATACCTCTCCCTCTGCTTTTTAACCTTTTCTTTCCTTTTTTTTTCTTTTTTTCTTTTAATATCCTCCTTATCTCATTCTGAGTCATGAGAACTGGAAAAGGGGGGGGGGGGGTGAGGGTGGGAGGGGGCTCGTGACTTCAATTGTAGCAACCACCTTAACCCACACCCTCCGACGAAATAAGACACTGATCATTATTTAGCTTTCGCAGCTTGTGCAGTTTTGTTTGTTTCGATCCTTTCATAAATTCTGATACTGTCAACTGTCTTCACAATAAATGATACTCTGCTGATCATATCAGTGCTTCATAGACCGATTGTTGTTGTCCACCTCAGTTAAAATAAAAAAAATAAAAAAATCTGACATACTAGTTCCTATCATTCCTGCATTCAAATATCCTCTTATTTTACAGTCAGCCAAAACATTTGGATGGAATGTACACCACAAATGAGGGACAAAGGTCATTTGGGGCAAATGGGAGTTCCTGGTACTGTACCACTGAAAAGTGCAGAAAATAAGCTTTGTTTTAGTGTAAATGTTATTTCCCTCGCAAAATATGTTTCCTGAGAAAACGGCCATTTTGTCATGAGAATCATGCCAGTACAGTGTGCATGGTTTATCATGCTCGTTTCTAACATGTTTATAAGCTGCATTCAGCCTTGAAACTTTCACTGAAGTTGTACTATTAAGGACCCCAAAATGAAGGGGAAAAAACACCTCATTCACTAAAATTGACCCAAACTTTTTTTTTTCTTGTTTTTTTTCTTTCCAAGTTTTCTGAAAAATGGGTGGGTGACCATCACCCTTTTGTGGGATCAGATCACAATTGTTCTATTAGTATCATGATTAATACCATGTACATGTATGTATTAAGCCCTGCTACATGCATATTGACGCTTATATCCAAAGAGACAAACACACGTATATATATACGTTATGTAATAATAATAGCTCTTATAATAGCTCAAAGAGCACTCAGTCCGCTACACACACACATTCTCACGCATACATGAAACACTAAGTATGTGTGCGGGGGGGGGGGGGGGGGGGGGTAGATGCAGATACTTATACAGATCATATGCTATCTTGAATAGGTGAGTCTTTAGTTTTGACTTAAACTGTGGGAGGGTCTGTGCGTTCCTAAGGGACGGAGGCAGAGAATTCCATTCCAGGGAGGCACAGAAACTGAAAGAGCGCTCACCAACAAAATGTTATGTATACCAGATCTATACAATGTGTCTCAAGAGACCAACCGCCTACCATCTGCACACAAGGCAGGCAAATAAGATGTGTGATCGAACTGTGGTACATCAAGTACATGTAACCGATTTCTGGCACCATGTCAGAACAGCAGCTGACCCCAAGGGGAACAGCTCTCTTCAGGGAAGGCTCGGCTTGACTAACATTGACGTTAGCCACTAGTTGCTGAGCCCGTCAGCGAGACAGCACTGTCCGCTGCAGAAGCAGGGGGGTAGCTGATGAGTCATCCCTTAGATCAACTGTCTATCCCCCCACTAGTTACGAACTCCTTCTTCCCCAGTCACTACTCCCTCATCCCCCTCCACCCCACCTCCCTTTCTCAGGCACGCACTATAGACCAAGTGCTGGTAAGTGGCAACAGCAAATTACTATGGCCCTAGCACTCACGCTGCAATGTGCGACACTGGCATGCTGAGAATAATTTTTAAGCCTATAAGCAATTAAAACATAGAAACATCTCTGTTACCCGTTTCAAGACATCACTGGACGCGGAACTGAAAGTGAAACTACTGAGTCTGTGGGAGCTGGGTCACTGAAAATAATCATTACTGTTGCCCCTGAATTTCTGTTTAGGAAACATTACATCATAGTTTCTCAATATGGCTATTAAGAGTTGCTTGCGGCCAACACACTTGTTCTCTTGCATGCAGCCGAACGGAAGCGAGTGATAAATTATCCCCTAGAGTACTGCCGGCAATATTGACAGTTTTAGCAGAACATCTGTATGCCTGTGCTAAGCATATTTCTGTGTCATACTTTTAATGCCAGCAAACATCAAAGGTTTATTGAGAGTCCGGATCGATCGTCAGTCATGCAGTTACATGATACACCAAAATTGCCTGCTAACACTGATTACATTCAACCGTGCCAGAGGAAATTACCAATCTGTTGATCAGTACAATATGCTCTCCTATAATTCTATCTAGCTCCCTCAACTCAACCCCTCCCCCCCCCCCCCCCCCTTCCTGCCCTCTTCCCCGCAAGCACCTCCCCCCCCCCCCCTCCTTTCCACCCATTCCCATGTTATCTGGGAAACTGCAGAATATTCTGACGATTCACCACTCCATGCTGAAACAATGCACCGCCTAGACTGTTTCCTATCAACAAAATGAAACCATTCTGGAAACGCACACAAACTTCTTCCAAAAAGCTGGTCCGTTCGGAACTGAATTGCCTCAGCCGAACCATGCACAACTTAGCATCTCATACAACCCCGGGAAAACATGGCTGGGACGGAAAGACAGCTTTACGCGGAAGACACTACTGCAAAATGAGGAAGAGATATTTACCTATTTCCGCAAGACTGCAGACCTCAGACGCAGGAATCTCCCTGTAAACGGCTGTTGCCGTCAGTCCACCGGCCTCCCAGCCACTGCAGATGCTGGAAAGGTGACGGCCAAAGTGATGTGTCACATGAACATAAACATCACGTGACCTTCAGTTTTGGTTACCAGTCAACTCGGCCCACAGCCAACTCGGCCAACAACGAACTCGGCCAACAACGAACTCGCCCACCTCATGGTCAGGTATCAGCAAAAGGCCATAGTCAGCTCGGCCCAAGAGCATTGTCAATTCGTACAAATATTTATCTTTACGTGTAATGAGATTGTGAAATACATGTACAAGTGAAGCACAATCATGTGACCTTGCTTTGTTACACTGTATGGTGTGTTTTCTGTGTGTGTGTGTGTGTGTGTGTGTGCCTGCCTGCGCTAGCTGTCAGTGTTGTGATTTGGAAAGGGCTGATCAAAGCTGAACCACAGACATGGTTGTCTCTGTTGCTTTTTTAATCTTCAAGAACTGCAAATATGTCCAAAAAAAAGTACACAAGCAGACTTTCAACAACAACAACAACAACAACAAAAAAGGCAAAAATCGGGTTCAATCTCATACACACGTTTTCATCATGTGTACACACACACACACACACACTGGACATCAACATGGTACTCAACAGCTCAGATATTCAACGAAACAATTTCACGAGACAAAATCTCAACCATTTATACACAGAAAGGGGAAAACGCCTTTACTGGTGTACTTTTGTTTTAATAGCAGAAACTCCTGACCACAATTTTATGCATTAATTTCAAGCAAACCATATCATGCCATGTGCAGCGTGTGTATTCTGGCAGCTCTTGCACTGCAAGTCATGGGGAAGTTAGGTGTCGATCTGCGAAGGTAATTTAAAAAAAAAAAAGTTTTTAAGTTACCAACAGGATATTCTGAAAAATAAACAGCACACTTCACTTGGACTTTATTCCTTGAACTTATCTGACTTATTTTCAAACAAAAGGAAGCATGAAACATGAACACATCGTTGATAAAGAGAGGTACAATATATATATATATACTAACTACACAAGAAATGTTGGAATTTTTAGCCAAAGGTGGAAATCCACCAAAAGGTGGAAGTTTTTAAGCCCTGATATCTTTTCACACTAGATGCGCATCTACCATTCTGTGCACTGGAAAAAATCCAATTCCAAGGCAACTCCCAGACCTTCATCAACAGCTGCCTTAAAACTAAAAGAATCCTCCAGATCCGCTGGCCAGACACCATCAGCAACATTGACCTGTGGCAGAGAACACACCAGCTGCCAGCTGAAGACGAGATCCGGAGAAGAAGATGGCGGTGGCTTGGTCACACACTTAGGACGCCAGTGTCCAACACCACCAGGCAGGCCCTCACATGGAACCCCCAGGGTAAGTGAAAGAGAGGACGGCCGAACAACACCTGGTGACGCGATCTCGAGGCAGACACTAGGAAGATGGGATGCAACTGGAGACAACTAGAAACAATGGCCCAGGACAGAGGACTCTGGCGGACTGTTGTAGGTGGCCTATACCCCAGTAGGGGTGACGGGCCTAAGTAAGGGAACTCCGTTCATTCTATTTTACACCGTCTCCCTTATCTGGTCCTCTGTGGGTCTTCAGATGTTGTTTCAAGGTGCTGGACTGGTTGAAGGCTGTGCCACACTGGTTACAGACAAAGGGTTTCTCACCTGTATGGATCATCATATGCCGTTTCAAACTGCCGTACTGGGTGAAAGTTGCCCTGCATTGTTGACACACAAATGGTTTCTCACCAGTGTGCACCTTCATGTGCTGCTTCAAATTGCTGGTCTGATTGAAAGCTGAGCCACACTCTTTACACACATATGGCTTGTCACCAGTATGGATCATCATGTGCTGTTTCAAATTGCAGGAGCGGACGAAAGCTGCCTGGCAATGTTCACACACATTGGGTTTTTCACCAGTATGAGTCTTCATGTGACGTTTCAAAACAGCGAGTTTGTTAAAAGCTGCCCCACAATCATTACACACAAATGAGGTATCGCCAGCATGTAACAGCATGTGTTCTTTCAGATGGTCAAGCCGGTTGAACTCTGCATGACACTGTCCACAGACAATGGGCTTGTCGCTAGTAGTAGTGTGAGCCGCCATGTGACGTTTCAAAACAACGAGCTTGTTAAAAGCCGCCCCACAGTCATCACAAACAAATGGTGTATCGCCAGCGTGTAACAGCATGTGCTGCTTTAAACGATGGTGCCTGTTGAAGCCTGCCTGACACTGCGCACACACAAACGGCTTGTTATCGTTGTGAGACTTCATGTGATCTTTCAAGTCCTGGGAACTGCTTAAAGTTGCCCAACACTGCTCACAGATAAACGGTCCATCACCTGTTGCAGTTATGGTAATAGCGGGTAACTGACCCGACCTGCGCTTCACTCCTGTTTGTGCACACTTTTCACTTGTGGCTGTGTGTTGCTTATGCGTTTCACACTCACACTTAGTGTCCAGTCTCTCTGCAGCAGACACTATACGTGTAGTTCCACCATCAAGCTGTTCATTCACAGATGTTTCAGACTTCGTGTGGACATTCTGATACAAATCAGCAGGGTAAACATGTGTCGGTTCGTCTTCCATGTCTGTGTCACTGACAGAAGCCTCGGTAGACTCATGAGATTCTGTTTTGATAGAATTAGAAACACTGTCAGTGTGAGTTTCATTCGTCTGGGCGACTGCTTGAAAACTGGAAGATGGGCATGGACTGAACTGTCCCGAGGTCTGCTTCTGATTCATTATAGCAGGTGGTAATTGACGTTCTGCTGTTTGATGAAAATCAGTATCCTCAATTTCCTGCTTGATACACAGGAACTGCTCAGTACCAACATTATGGACACCATTCCAGGTGGTGTGCTGTGACATGTCTGCTGATTCTTGTGACTCTGTGTCATGTCTGACAGTACAAGACTCTCGGCCTGTATCAGAATGCACGCCAGGTGTACAGAGAGCACCATGATCAGCTTGCACTGATCTTATCTCCGTCCAACTTCTCTCTTGTTTGATGTCTGTCTCTGCGTCCAAACCAACATTAGAAGCAGTCTGTGTGTTGAAATCTGGTGAGCTTTCTGTGGCATCATTAGTTTTGTCTCTTTTTGTCAGGGTTAGTCTGTGCATGACAGGAGTCTGGCTGTGTTCAGGTTCAGGAGGAACTGTCTCTGGTTCCTGTTTGACACAGGCAGGTTCTACTTCTAGTGACCGCAGCATGACTGCAGTATCTCTGCTGACAGCAGTCTTCAGTGACATTGCTAATAAAGTTCCTAGGTTGAAGAAACTACTGAAGCTCCTGGTTTTCACTCAATGTCTCCATACATATGCGGTGCCTTGGTTTCTGAAAAAGAAACTACAGTGATCAAGAAGAAATGAACCCCAAAAACCACATTCAGAACTTTTGTTTCCATCTATGTATGCATTAGTCTGTACACTGACTAGGGGTTTTGGGCAGAAACACAGCAGAAGTGAGATTAAGTATCAAAAAAAAAAAAAAAAAAAAGTGGTTGAAGCACAACTGACAAAAAAACCGACGGGCAAACGCACAAACCGTGCAGAAAGAATACCCATCATCATTACACATCTCGCTCCAGCTAGCCTTATCGTTTGTTTATGGTACATATGTTGCCAGCAGTGTCTAGGTTAGGGTTTGGACAGTGGTTCTTCATTTCCTATATTAGATCAGTTACGCTTCCCAACACCCCCCCCCCCCTCCCCTGCGGACTATACATGATAGTTTACCTTTTATTTTCGTCCACACAGTATGGCATTCTGGTATGAGTTATTCTGCGGGTCAACACCGTATTGCAAACACGTACTGTCCACACACAAAAAAGCCGCGCAATTCACACGAATTTCTTCAAGTTACAAGTACCTGCTCTTCCTGAGACTTCTCCGAGTCAAAACCATGAAAGCGGAAGTGTGGATACGTCACACCCCCTTTGCTTATCAAAGTCAAGGTCACAGTCATTCCCTTTCGAGTTCTGTCACCTGACGATGATTCTGCATGAGGAGGAATTCCTGAAATTCCCATCTTCAGCTGTCTGGTGTTCTTGACGTCGCTAGTTTACCGCCAGTGTTACACGGATTACACACACACACACAAAAATGTAATAGTCAACTCGGCCCATTGCCAGCTCGGCCCACTACTGTGAACGTTTCGGCCACCTCATAGTCAGGACGACCCAAGGCCATGCCACGTCAGTTCGGTCCAAAGCTATTTTTCAACTCGGCCCACCGGAAACCCTTTTCAACTGCGCCCGCTGTCAGTTCTAAAGACCAAACATTAGAGCAAAAATTTTAATGCACTGAGCAAAGGAAAGTTGTAAAAGAAACTCAAAGCGGACCGCACTGACTGGTCAGCCGTTCCCCGCCGGTCAGTTAATTTTTCATTAGTTGTTTTTTTGGTTTTTTTATTTTTATTTGTGCCTGCTAATGATCGATGCTGTTTCTCACCTCAGTCGGTGTCAGCACTAATCACATCACTGACACCAACCTCGGAAAGACTGAACAAAAACAATCAGTAAAGAGACACACACTCTCCGAGCCGGGTAGTCAGTAACGGCTTCGGAAGTTACTGTCTGCTAGACGTCAAATTATCCGGCCTTTTGTCAGCAGGCTGACTCCGAGTCGACTTGGTTACTCAGTCCACTGACGAGCCGGGACCGTCAGTCGGCAGTGACTGGAAAAACTGAGAAAAAAAAATGACTTGAACACTCCGAGCCGATCAGTAGTGATTTCATTACTTCACTGAGCAGCCTGCCATAACAAGTTTTAATTCAAACAAAAGCAGTACACACTTCTCCATGACTGAAACATCAGACACAGTTGTACTGAGCCTTACCCTACCATCGACGGTAACTCGCTCCGCTCCGAGAGGTGTTGGCCTTGGGCCGATCTGATGAGGGCCGAGTGTGTGGGCCGAGTTTGAAATGGGCCGGGTTGATTGGATACCTTCATTTTTCGTCAGCCGCGGTTGTGTCCCTTGTCGCACTGACACATCTGGCAGCATGTCTATTGAAAACTTGCACTGATGTGAGTCATTTTGTAAATGTCTGAAGCTTTTTCACATCGACATTTACCGACCATTTTCTTGTTTTCAGTGTTGCAGTTTTTGGTGAGCACACATCGCACGGATTCGGTTATGTCGTCTGCTAGGGCGAACTGTACCGGAAGTTTTCCTTGGATTTGACTCATGGATCAGGCAGGTGAAATTTTAACATGACAGATCTGTGCTGTTTAAAAAGCAAATTACATCAGAGACAGAGATGCAATTGGTGTGTTCTTCGTGTGAAACGTAGTTATATTGCTCAAAGGATTATTTGGGCTGTTGATTTGGGTGGTTGTCCATAACTTCGTTGAGCATTGCACCAAATTGAACACATCTTGAACTGGTTCATGTTTATTGATTATTCATTGTCGCAGTCAGTCTCAGATGCACGGTGCGAGTGCACACAGGCTTTAGAAAGAACTGCACTCTTTGCTTGTTTGCTAGACGTACGTGTCTTACCCAGTCCAAAATAAGCCTAAAGTTAGTGCATCTATCTTTGTTGTGTACTGCACAGTGTTATGTTGCATGTTAGCTTGTTAATCACTAAAGCCCCTTTTCCATGACCGACGTACGTCGACAGACATCGGCCGATTGTCGGGCAACTAAAATCTGCCATGGAAATGCGTGCTCGCCGACTCACTCCCACAAGTATGGCCAGTCGTGAATCAAATCGATTATTTCGATGACTTTAGCCGCCGAAAGTTGAGGCTGAACACTGCTAGCCGCCATCTTCAAAGTAGGTCCATCTTTGGAATGCTGGCCGCCTATCAGCTTGCAAAATTGATATTCTCATGGATGTTTCTTTTACAACACATGGGTGTTGAAGCACACAGCTTTAATTGTCATGTTTTTTGTGGTTTTTTTTCCTTCCAGGAACAGGAACTGTGCCATGGATCAAAGTATGCAACCTGCATCTGAGACTAAAACAATTCTTTTGTATCATTGTACTTTGAAGTCGCTTATTCATGACTGCAGGGTTATGGACTTCCCAGTGATAGCCCAGAATTAGGGAAAAAAGAAAACAGCAAACACAATGCAACCTTCAAGTCCGACTGACCCGGAGAAGGCAGAGTGGATAGAACTGACTCGACCACTAGCAAAGAAGCGAGCTCCGAGTCAATCCGGACATCATACGCTGACCATGTCTGGAACAGTCAAGAGAGGCAACCAGGTTGGACAGCCAGTGGATATCCAGCTAGAGTTGTCTGATGTTGAATTCAGACGACTCACAAGTCGAGAAGCAACTTCACCTCGCAAGTGTTCCTGTGAGTCAGAGCAAGGCCTTCATATTACACTACTGTCAGTGTTGTTTGTGCCTTTTGCGCTCATCTCTTCCATTTGTGTCTCTTTCTACTACGGAGCAATGACATGGTACAACTTCTACGTTTATTTCAGTGAGGAGAAAACAATTTGGCACAAGGTTTTCATCTGCCCACTTCTAATTCTGAGCTTTCCATTTACAACCGGACTATCCGCAATTGGAATTGGGCTGTATGCCTGTGTGGTGCAGATATCCTGGTTTTTGGACACTTGGCTACGAGAGGTCCGTGACTTTGAGAAAGGTTTCTATGCCTGGTTTTGCAACAAAGTTGGTCAGGCACAGTGTTCACCCTATGAGATCGTTGTGCTAGACGAAAATGATGCTTTCCCTGATCGAAGTTGATCCAGTACAGTGATGTTGCAGTTCATGCGAGACAGCTGCATGAACCTTGGATTCCCAGTTTGACCTTCACGGATAGATCTATGTGATTCTGAGCATGGCATTTACATGCATGTATATTACTTAACCTTCGCCGTACGCCGTCTGTGCAGTTGCACCCACACTTTCATTCAGACGTTGATAGCTCAGTCAATTTTTCATGCTAGATAAAAAAAAAAAAAACTTCGTGACTTTGTCAGTGAGGGTATTGGTGAAGTGTTCACCAAAACTTGTGTGATTTTGATTGCAAGTAAACAATAAAAATGTTGTATAACCCTCCCTGTACACCGTGGGTGCAAAACCACCCATGCTTTCAAAGAAGGAACCTTGCAGGCCATACGTCATAGGTTTAAAGCTAGCGATGCTTTGAACTTGAAGGAAGGGGGGAAAACCTTGAAAACTGTACCCGTCCATCGGGGGTGCAAATACCACTCATGGAACTTTGAGGGTAGAGCCGCATAAACGTAAGTGTATCCGTAAAAAAAAAAAAAAGGGGGGGGGGGGAGAGAAAGAAATGAATAGAAATACACCCATATCAACAAATATCTGTGGAACGAAATGAACCATTGAATGTCTGCAGGCCTAAACTGTGCATATTATTGAAATAGAAGGCTGATACGATGATCAGATGAGTCCCTGCAAAATAAGTGAAATTTTTTTTTTTCTGACACCATTTCCGACTTATATTGCATTTCTGTATAACCGGCCGAAAAGTATGCGTGAGTTTGCACCGACAACCTTCGGTGAGGCTTATCACACGTTTTTTCTTTATTTAGAAGCATGGGTGTGTTTGCATCCACAGTGTACGACGCGCAAGTTTTTAGGCGATGTACGGCGAAGGTTAAAGACCACAATTTCATTCCTGTTTCTCTCTCAGCTCAGTATCATATTAGTACAAGTGTAGTTAATGTGACTCAGGTGTAGTTTTCAGGTTTACTCAATATATATATAGTAAAACCCAGACCTGAGTTTGGATTCACTTCAGGTTGTGCACAGGTGACGGGGCATCATTATAATTATATATATAATTTCTGTAATTACCACCATGCAGCACCCCAGTTAGTTCTCAATCTCAGTGCTTTAGAAATGTGTGAACTGAAACCTAGGTTTTGGTATGTGTCCGAGTGGAACTAAAAGTGTAATATTCATTTTTGTGAGTGTTGTTAAAAGCTCACCATATGCTACAGTGAAAATGGTGAACAGTTTAACAATTATGTATCAGATAATTTATAGTCCGAGTGAAATTTGTGGTGAATCACTCTTGGAGTTTTCAATCATGGTGCTTTTTTATGCCTTGCATGCAGATTTGTGTGCAAAATTATTTTACTACATATTGTCTTATGTGAAAAGCTTGGGTAAAGCCTTGAATCGAGTAAGAGTTGCTCAGTATGAATGAGCGAGTAAGCGTGTCTGCGCGTGGGGTGCATAATTTGGCACACCAAGCAGCACCAGAGGTGTCTTTACTCCACCTTTTTATTTTGTATTGTTTTTACTCTCCATGGATGGTCACAGACAATTCTTTCTGGAACAGATATCGCGCGAAGCTTTTGAATGTGTCAAGTTAGTTTGCATGGATTTTAAAAATAAGACTGTTTATTGTGGATTAGTGCATGTGATTTCTAGGGGTCTGAGCTGGGGAAGTCATTGGGCTGGAAACTTCTCCAAAAATGGTGCAGATTTGTACACTGTCAGTCTTTTTTTTGTGATTTTTACAGTACTTTGTGTCTGACCCTAACCAAGTTTTGACTGGCTGAACGAAGTTGTCTCCTATTTGGTGACAAGCTTCAAACTTCAGTTCTCTATCACAAGACAGTCCTTATTCCCGTGTCAAGTGCCCACACCTCTTTGTGTATTCTGGATGCTGTTCATATTATTTTAAGGTATTTGTACAAATATTGAAATGTTGAACCTGAGTGTTGTCATGGTAAGAAAATTTAGTACTACATGTCTTGGTGTTTTTACAACCACTTCATTTTCAGGCATTATCCATTTGTTACTCTTTCTACTGCATACATGTACTTAACAAAATTTTTCAGACTGAATGAATGGAAAAAAAGAAAAGATTATCTTTAAAAAAAAAATGCAGAATTTCATTTGTTAAATGAGTGTTGCTTGTGTGTGTGTGTGTGTGTGTGTGTGAGAGAGAGAGAGAGAGAGATCGAGACACTGTCATACAGTGTCAGTACATCAGAGGTACCTTAAGGATAAATTATGAGTGCAAGACATTAATTATGGAACAAAGTTATAATAAATTGAATAATAAATAATCAAAACACACGAAATAAACGAAATAACTGGAAAAAAGTGCAGAATTTTTTTTTTTTAATTTGAAATCTGTAATCATTTCATTAACACATTGTTACTTGTAAACATTGCAACATACAGCATTTCAGTCACTGTTGGTGTCTGAAAGTTTAGTTTTCAACTCCTATCTCTCCTATACTGTAACACCAGTCTCACAAAAACTCGGCATTCAGCTGTTGAAACTGCCAGTTCACTCCGCACAGGACATGCATACAAGAATATGTTCTTCACTTTCAGCACTGCACATATCCTGCATAATATCAAGCACATGCATACCGGAATATGATATCATGTACAGTTTAATAGCTCATTCACAATGATGCAGTGTGAAATTTAGTTTCAAAGTGGTTGTGATGTTAGCTCCCACAAAGCAGATCTCAATAAATCATTTTATGAACATTTGCAGTCAGTGTGAAATTTTGATTCAAAATGGTTGTGATGTTAGCTCCCACAAGGTAAACACCCTAGGAGGGTAAAGACTGCTTGCTATGTAACCCCAGCTGGAAAATGCGTTGTTCTCCACAGTTCTTCACACTGAAAACAATCTTCCAGATGAAAACACCTAGCAATAGGTTGAGGTAATTCACATCCACATTCCCTCAGAAATTCACTTGTGCTTCTCCAGATCAAGAAGAACTTCAGCATCAGTTTGAACTGTACATGTGCTCTGATGTCCATTTTTACTACACTGTAGTTAAGATGAAACCGACTGCCTTGCCAGCTTTGACAGTTACACTATAGAACTGAACATGGTCTGTATGAAGAACAGTCCCTTATGCTTCAGGAATCAGCTACATCTACTGCTGCTGGCTGAGGTTTTCACCTGTCAAAATGTCCCTCTGCTTTATCAAGGTTTTCAAAAGGCAGCATTGTTCTCACTCTAAGGCAACAGGAAGAATGAAGGCCACTGGTTCACCCACTAATCTTCATTGTTGTGATCTTTGTCCTGAAAGCCAAAAGCAGGTAGATGTTAGTTTGTCAGATGCAAAGTAACCTTCATCATATGTAGCCTAAAAAAAAAAGAATGTTCCGTACATTGTGGGTGCAAATGTGGCAGGGTAGTTATGGTAATGGTATAGTTTATAGTGTGTGTGTGTAGAGAGAGAGAGAGAGAGAGAACAGTTTTTGGTAGTTGTGTGAGGCCCGGTCGGTTGGGCGCAGTCATGTTGCTTCGTCTTGAATCGACGTGTTGGTTAGTTTGTAACGGGGACTAACTCCGTGTTCATTTATGATAAAGCAGGTACACATAATTTGCATATTGATTACAGAACTTTGTCTTTTGTTAAAGCCACTACAATAGAGACCTCTGCTTTACCTTGCTATTTAAGTATGGGATGTGTACTCCAAGATTGTGGCATAATTTCTTGTGAGCTAAGAGTTATAGTCTGGCCTGTAATTTAAGTATTAGTCTGTTTTTCCCAAATGTGTTTTACATTCTAGTAGTTTCTGCTGTGGTTCATGCAGGTTAGCTTAGGGTGTTCAACCGTGTAAAGGCATGCAGACAGCGATCTTTCATTGGCTAGCCTGAGTTTGAGTTCACCGCGTGTAGCTTTTGGTGTGAGTTGTCCCCAGAGCTCACTTTGATCATTGTACGACCTACAAGCAGCATCCTACCTGTCGGCCATATTGATAAACTATTGATAAAACACCTTTGTCACACTGAGAAGGGTATGACTTTGTCATTCCATCAGCTCGTCGTCAATTTGTCCAGTCATTGTAATTCGTCATTGTCGTCATCAGTAGAGTAAAGTCCCGAACCCAAGCCGCCTCGTCCCGCTTCCTTATTTGTGGAGTGAGAGAGTCCGCTACACAAACACACCCATGTTTTAAAGAAGAAAACTTTAGCACTGTACATTGTGGGTGCATATGCACCCATGCTTTTAAATTAAACAAGGAAAAAGCATATATTATGAGATCTCTCACCATGCATACATCGTGAGTGCAAAGTCACCCACACTTTTGAAATAAGGCCGGAACTGAACTGAAGTAAGTCAATAATTATTGCTTACATGCATGTACACTAATGCAATGGTCTGTATAGGCCAGCTGTATACAGATATATACAAGTCATGAAGTTTTATCAGATAAAGTGTTCAGCATTTGTTTTCTGGGACTGATATATTATCACTGTGGCAGCCCGCATTTCAATATTAACCATTGATATATATGCAGTTTCAGTTAATGTTTTTTCCTTCTCTAAAAGCATGGGTGGTTCGATCTGCACGCAGGATGTACAGGAGGGTTATACAAAGTTTTTACTGTTTATTTACAAACAAGATTACACAAGTTTTGGTGAGCACTTCGATCACCAATACCAACAAAGTCATGAAGTTCCATGGATCTGGCTTGAAAAGTGATTGAGCTATTGACGTTTGAATGAAAGTGTGGGTGCTAGTGAAGTGGAATGCAAAGATACAACAGGCGCATTGGTATGAATTCCATGACAAGATGATACAGGCGTTGAATAAAAAAAAAAAAAAAAAAGAAGAAATTATTATTTGCATTATACAGTCAGCAGCCGAGTACGCCGCCAAAACACCAAAGTAAGTTGAATTCCTCTTGAACTTGAAGTATACTTAAGGAATGGAGGCAAAGATGTGTAGGAAGAAGAAAATTATAATCGCACATTTTCAGGAAACAAAAGAAATGTAAAAGATAATATAGGGATAAAGTGGTGTCTGATACAGTGTGCATCACCTGGAAAATGTCGTCTGCATTTCGTTGTGTTCTGTGACGTCCTCGACAAGGGCCATAACCAGTCACAAACTCTCGTCCAAAACTTTAACTACATAAATAGACATATTCTGCTTATCTTGCCTATCTATCCCACAGTGTTTGCTCAATCACTCAGAATTGTAAAAAAAAAATCAATAGTGTTTGTGTCTTTCCCAATGTAACTCGCATGCGACAGATTTTTATCTGAGTAAGTATAGAGAGTATAATGTTCTTCACGGCACTCAACGTCACTTCCGTCTAGTTTAGCCAGGGTCACCTTTTAGACTTCGAACGCGTGATTCTTTCGTTTCAAACAAGCCAAAAATGCCTATGAAAGGACTCACCGCTTCCAGCTTGAGAGGGCATCCGTCTGTAAGTATAAATGCAGTAGACTGATCCGATTTTTCCATAATTCTGGTGCATAATTATCGCCTGCTCTTCGTGTGTCTCACTGGTGAATGGCGTGTAAACATTGCTAGTCTGACAACTCACGTCTGTGTCATTCAAATGGCGAGGCAAAGACATCGCTGTACGACAGTCCAGTTCCTGTTTGCACTATGTCTTCTGGTATCACACTGATGAGCCTACGCCTGTCTGTTAGCGTGGTCATGCAAGAATAAATTGTGTCCCTTGGGTTGAACGTGAAGTACTAGCAAAATTCTTTTCAATAATAATTATTTATCATACATAGCTTATTTGACTGTCTTTTGCAATTGCAGCTTATCCCACTGTTTGTATGTGTGGGAGCTGGTGTGGTAGGCGCAGGTTATTACATTGCTCGCCTAGCAACCCGCTGCCCAGATGTCAGGTAAGTAATAAAATGCTGCCATTTGTAACCCTGTTACTGCGTTACTGTTAGTGCTGAGCCTGGAATATTCCGGGCTACCTCTGTGGCTTTTTCAGCATAAGACACATTTATTCAGCAAGACCAGGGTCATTCATTGATATATATATCAGGCGCGTAGGAAGATGCTGAGAGGAAGGGGGGCCCACTAAGTCGGGTGAACCATACGGCCGGGGTGAATAAGGGGGGGGGGGGGGGGAGGGGTGTGTGTGTGTGTGTGTGTGTGTGTGTTGACTGCCAAGGATTTTGTCCTGCGACAGCAGAGTAGGGGTGGGGGTGGGGGGGGGGCACCACTGGTGGGCCTTCTCTCTTATCAAAAGCAAGGGGGGCCCAAAGATATTCGGGCCCCCCTTCCAAAAATCGAACGGGGGCCTAGGCCCCCAGGGCCCCCGTGGTTCCTACGCCCCTGTATATATGTATAAGTTTCTTGATTTTTACAAGGATTTTTCAGGAAATCCACGAAGACCATACTATTCCATTATTAAGAAACTCTCAGTATATCAGTGCAACTGTTTTGAATAAACTGAGCAGTAAACGTCTCTTAGCTGATGGGAAAAAGCCAAAATGCTCAAACCTGCATTTCTCTTCAGATGCAATATACTAATTTGAAAGTGAAGTTATTAATCTTGAGTGATTCAACAGGAATGTAGAAGCACTGTTAACCTTCACTGTCTGTTGTGGGTGTGGTTGCACTCACACTTTCATAAAGCATATTATTTAGCACCTGGGAAGCCTGGCCCCAGGTGGTTTGAACGAAAAGCTGTAACATAACCCTCTGAACTTTTTTCACACACAGTCCATGGTCTTGTGTCACCAAAGGATGGGTGTTGTGATGTCTGCTATTTTTTTTACTATTCTTTTCTGTTCTTTTTTGCCCCACTTTTTTTTGTTTTTTGTTTTGTTTCTGTTCCTTTTATTTTGCTTTTATCTGCTTAATTTTGAGTTAATTCAGTGAGTTCCCCCTGTAAAAGCATGGGTGCATTTGCACCCAGGATATACAGCATGCACATTTTTAGGCCATGTACGACAAAGGTTAAAGGTAAAAATTTAATTTGATTTTGAGTAAAATGCAGTTGTCATGTTTGTGTTTGCAGCTGGAAGCGTGATGAGGTCAATGAGTTTCCATGGAACCAGTATAAACCAACTGACCAGTACAAGGTAATTTGATCTGCCTCTGTTCCATGGTGTTTCTTGTCCTCTGCCTTACAGCAAAGAGTCTGCACATTGTTCTTGACTTTCCCCACAGTCACATCCCAACCATGTTCCAGCTTACAGATTTCCCTGAGATGCATTTGGCATCAGATACTGTGAGATAGGATCATTATTTGTAGACTTGGCTACACTCAAAAACAGACCTGTGGTTTGTGCTATCCTGAAAATAAAAAAGAATTTTAAGTATTTGCCCACTTACTGTTTTTTGGTTTTTTTTTTCCTAAGCAGTTGGCTTTTTTTCAGACTGCACGACAGAAAAAAATTCACAGTTACAGTTTTACATAGACATAAAAATTTACATTCATGTATAATATTATGGAAAATGATGTTTTCATATTGTGAAATTTGTTTGCTTGGTAAAATGGTTGTAATCTTTCTGGTTTCAGTTCTACTCCCCAAAGAGGGACTACTCCAAGGAACGTTTCCCTGATGAGAGACCCGCCCTGTAAATGCCCATGGAACTGGGTTGTGATACCAGTACCTACCTACCTGTCAAGCCTATCAGACAAGGAAATCATATGACAAGTACAAATGGACATTGACTGAGTGCTTGATTTGAATGTGAACAGTTTCAGATTTTGTCGTGTTGATAGTCTTGCGGTACCTACTGTACTCATTTCCTTTTTCTTTTTTTTTTAATTAATTTTTCTTTTTCCTTTTTATCTGGTAGATGAATTTGAGTAGTCTACAGTCCATCCGGTATTATCATGAATCTTTCACAGCTCTCCACATTCTACACATACGGATGTAATGGTGCGGCCTTCACATGTTGAATAAGGAGTGATCAGTAATATCAGCTGCATGTTGTTGCTATTGCGCCAGATTGTAAGCAGATCTAAAAAATTTTCCTTTGGCTGCAGTTTATATTGCATCGTAATGATATTACAGCTTCAGGCTGCTTCTATCGCACAAGATGGTACTCCACTTCTTTACGCCTGTAACTAAATACTGAACGGGCTAGATTCTCCACAGTGTCTTCTTTTAAGGTTTTGTAAGTTGTTAAATGGTGAAATCTCAAGGAAATACATGTACATTATCTCAACTTCATGGTGTACTGTATGGTTTGCCCAGTGTAGAAATAAAGGCTGAAAGGAAAAATAACATTGAAGTCGCTTATATTAGATTATAAATCATATATCATGTCAACTTTTTTTTTAACCCCTCTGCATGCAACACACATCAACAAACTTCCACACTGCACTTTAAGTTTCATGCTTTTATTTAAAAACAAAAAACAAAAAAACACACACACACACTTTCTTACTGCTCTTGCAGAGTGAAGAAAGTAGATGAAAGACAAATCTGGGACGGTATTTTTGTAACTCAAGAAGTGTTCAGCTAGGTTAATCATATTTGGACTTAAATGGGCGTATAGCAATGGTAAATTCCTATTCTTATAAGCCTGTTAAATCTAAACACAATTAGCCTGGCTAAACATTCATCATAAATACCATTACCCCCTGTATCCAAGCGTGCATTAGGTATTGTGGTTCAGCATAAAGTGGTCTCCATTTCCTGATTATCTCCCTGGAAACAGCAGCCATGGTTTATACGGTCTATTCAATGAAGCCATTGAAGGGGCACGCACACGCAAGAATTTTAATAGGTACTTTTGTTTGAATCCACAATTCACTTACAAAATCTGCCATTTTGCACATATGAACACTAACCAATATATTATGTACACCAGATTAGCAACAACTACAAAAAAATCAGTTACATGTATCAGAAAGTCCACAGCATCAAGATTTGTGGCAGAATCTAAATTTTATTGAATGAGACTTAAGTTCAATAACAGTTTTCAAGATTCCTCTTTAAATCTTGATATTGTTGACTTTCTTTGCGATAACGTTTGCATTGCAAATGAAAGGGGTTTTACCCTACTGACAGAATATCTCTGAATTTTGCAGCACTGCCAGTCACAGAAGTACATAATCACAAACAACACTTGCATAACATCCATGACAACTGACAACATCAAATGAGAGGTCAAATGATCAGGATCCCTGATACATGCCTCTGAAGCAGCACATAATGTACATGCACAAAAAACCCCTATGCAATTCTGGTGTATATGACAATGTTAACTAGTATACAGGCCGTACGAGAAAAGAAAACCTCTTGCAACATGCAAACAAACTGCTATGATATCCTTGACAATAATATGAACCAATACAGAGGTCAAAAGGTGAGGACCCCTATGGAAAAAGGATAAATCTGAGCTGAAAAAAAACAAAACCCGAAGGAAGTTGTGATACTGTAAACTGTACATGTATGATGTATTATGGTACATGTATGACGATGTACACTTATATAAAGGTTGAGGTAAGAGAATGATAAACCTCTTGATCTTGCCAGCTTGGAACACTGCTGTAATATCCTTACAATAATATGCACCAATACAGAGGTCAAAAGGTGAAGACCCTGATGAAAAAAGAAAAAAATCATCTAAAATGGCACAAACAAGCATAAGTTTCAATGGTCAGTCACACTAGGAGTGCATGGTGACATGAAGAAAACCAACAAGAATAATTAACACTGTCTTTGGGATTATTCAGACCTGCCTACACTACACATTGACCATAGAAAACTAAGTAATTTTGGGTTTAGTACGCAACTACGCATTTAATTGCCCCACTACACATTTTTCCCCCTAAATCTACGTAATTTAGCGGTTAGTGTTGCGTCAAATCCGATCTGAACTTTTGCTCGCACCGATCCAGCTTTTTGAACGAGCCTCATTCAAAGTTTAACGGTGTATAAATACCCGGTAGAAAGAAATTTGGCTTTAAAAAAAAAACAAACAAAAAAAACCCTGAGATACTATGGTAGTACACTGTAACCAGTCAAATAAAACAAGCCAAAGAACAGAATAGTTGATTTGTAGCTTAAACAACAAGCTGGCACATTTCGGCTGGGATACGTTAGGACTACTCATTTGGCCAGGAAACTACTCGTTTGGTTTTTGGCACTACTCATGTCATGTTTGGTGGGTAGGCAGGTCTGGATTATTGCTAAAAGCATTCTCCCCAAACCTCATAAGTACACTGTACAACAATAACATACATTTAAATGTTGCCAACAAAAGGAAGTGACTGCCTAATAGATCATGATGCCAGACTGTGCAGTGATGTCATGACCCATCAAATGACTGGATACACAATAGTGAAAGTTTTCAATTTAAAAAAAAAATTAACTTCATTATTCTTTTTATGAAATACAGAAGAAGAGTAACTTCCCAAAATTAATAACAGCTACAAAGTTTTGTGGCTGTTTTTCAGATTTCGTTCCTCCGAGACTAGAGACCTGAACATTTACGAAGATTTGTGACCACTTTTGAGAGATTTCAATCCTCTTTGTCCGTAGAACTGAGGTCTTTGGAAAACAAGGTGGATCTTTCCACTTGGGTAACATCACTTTCATCATCACAACTACAAAGTTTTGAGATTTCATTCCTCCAAGACATTAGAACTGCAGTTTTTGGAAAACCAGGTACCTCTCGGTCTCCATCTTGGGTAGAATAACTTTCCCCATCATGACTACAAAGATTTGTGATTGCTTTTGACTCTGAGATTTCAACAGTGCCAACAGAACTGACGTCTTTGGAAAACCAGGTATATCTCTACATCTTTGGTAGAGTAACTCCCCCCCCCCCCCCCCCCCCCCCCCCCCGTCACACCTACAGTTCTGTGAGCAGTGTGGCAGCTGAACTGACGTCTTTGGAAAACCAGGTTCCTTCTTGAATGCCTTGTCCAACTATGACTATGACATAATTAGACTGTTTTCAATAATTCTCTCCTCTGGGACTGTAGAATTGAAGTCTTTGAAAATCCAGTGCAGGTATCTCTCTTACTGGCCAGGTTTGTAGGGATTGAAATCATCAGGTTTCATTGAGGCCAGAGTATGGTTCACGACACGGTGATGTGCCTCATCAGCACGGATGGCGAGCACCACGTCATGCATGGTTGCATCTTCCTGCACAATCAAGCACAGAAAAATAAAATACTCCTGTATTCGGGGGCCACTGCGGTGATATTTTGTGAAATTCACACAATCATTCCAAGTATCTAAAAGGCATAAGAATTCTACTAGCTCAAAGATCAAAAGATGAGAAATAAATCTGATTGCTGAAAATTCAAAGAGCAGCTGAACCAAACTTTGATACTAAATGTGACCTGTAACCAACTACCCAGCACTACTTTCATAACTTCTGTTTATGAAAATCACCAATCAAATCAAGTAAAATGAAAATTATTATTAATTCTAATGATAATAATAATAATAATGAATAGTACTTGTTTAGCGCTTCATCTCACAGGAAAGCAACTCATAGCGTTACACACATGCACACACACACACATGCACACACACACACACACACACACACACACACACACACTGACATGCACAACCCGGCCTGATGCAGATGAACAAATGCAGTTAAAGGCACTGAAACAATGGCAGACTACTTATAAGTGTGAAAGGCCTGACGGAAGAGATAGGTTTTCAGGTTCGATTTGAAATGGGACAGTTTCGACCGGCAGCGAGTTCCAAACCATCTGGGGAGAGGAAACTGAAGAAGCGTTCGCCTGTGGTTTCTAAAAGTATTCCAACACATCTGAAACCAACACTGATCATAACAGACGACTCCACTCTTGCCAATCAAAAGGGGCGAGTCCCCAGACTTCAGCCAATCGCAGGCTGTGGCAATATGAGCACAACACATGGCACGGTCTGGCAAACTTTCTTGCCAGACATTACAAGGAAGGAAGCACATGTAGTTTGGTATGACTGAAAAATGTAAAGAAAGCAGTAAGTCTATTGACGTCATTTGAGGAAAAAGGACCAGTATGTCAATCGCTTTCATCTTGAAACCACCCCTTGTGCGATAAAATGACGTCAAACACGGCACAGTGTGTGGGGGGGGGGGGGGGGGGGGGCTTTGGCCTCGGGGCTTGCCGTGTGGAGTCCATTGCAAGAGTAAACTGACTGCAAGAACACACTGGTGCACCCACACCAACTACCATCCAGCACACTCGCACACCTACACCAGCTACCATACACCGCTCTCCCACGCCACACACCATCTCTCACTCTTCCCATTTCAGGATCGCTCCCCTATATATATTGTACTACACTTGACTGTTGACAAACATAATACTGTATTGCATACCGGTAGTTTCCAGTATCGTATAGCCACTGGGGGTGCTGCTTTTGTCTGCCAGTGTTGCATTGGACCATTTGCAATGTCCTGCAAATATTTCAAGCAATAAGAATTAGAAGGGGAAAAAAAATGGAAAAGGAGAAAAGGCCACAAACAAAACTCTCATGATTAATAGGGCTTTGAGCTGGTATGGTAAATCAGTCATAACAATATGTATTATATACGGGAACTGGTGTAGGACATATGTCCTGGCTGACCGAAAAAAGTACAGGACATTTGTCCAATGGTGCAAAAATAAACAGGACAGAATATGTCTGAAAAATAAAATATTTAGATTTTTTTTTTTTTTAAATCATCCTATATGTCCAGCAGGGATATGATTCCTTGAAGCAGGGTACTGCAGCTTTCACTGGTTGAATCCACAAACATGGATATCTGACCAGCAGATCATTTCAGGAAGGACAAACTGACGATAAATTATTACCTCTAGGCATTTGCTGTATGTTTTCACAGCTTCCTCCTCCAGGTACCCCACAAAGCGATGGCAGAACCTGGGACTCACTATGTACCACAGGCTGAAGAGTGTGACAAACGCACCTGTTAAAAAATGTATATATGTTACATTATAATTATGTTAATTACACAAAATCCATTCAAACTTCATGCATAACTCCAAGCACTTTATGTCCAGAAAAGGTTGAATTCACTATGCAACCAAAACTTGAGTTGGTTAGTGCTTGTTCTTATAACCACAGTGAAGTGTTGTTTTCCTACTACATGTGCATGTACAGACCACTTAAATTTAACCCACGGAAAATTTACATCGGGTACGTGATACATGTACGAGTATTTTTTACCTTGCGATCCAATGACAGCAAGTCGAAACATCAGAGTTGGCTGTCTCAACTGCAGTGCAGTCATAAGATGCATCCTCTCATTCTCTGCTTCCTCTGAAAAACAAAGGACAAGAAAAATAAAAATGACCACTGCTTTTAATGTCAAAACTGTTGCAGAGGTGAAAAATTAAATCATTACAAAAAGTACAATCAAATGAAATGAAACCTTATGAAAATTAACTGTAGTATATGCAATACAGATATAAGGAAATGTTTCTGGTTGCTGTACTATAATGGATGTTGCATGGATATTGTTCAGACGTGGAGTTAGTGTGTGTGTGTGTGAGTGAGTGAGTGTGTGTGTGTGTGTGTGGAGGTGTGTGTGTGTGTGTGTGTGTGTGTGTGTGTGTGTGTGTGTGTGTGTGTGTGTGTGATGCAATGGAGGAAACCCCCATCACCCTCGCACCACCATCACAATCTGTATTGTTGCTGACAGGATGGTCTGGTAGGTTTTTTTTTTTCTTTGGGGCTTTTTACCTATGCAGTAACTGACAGCTATTGTGCGTGCACATGTATTGGAAACTCATTCTCACCAAGAAGTGTGTGAATCCATCCATGATCCCGCTGTAAGCGACGCAAAGACATCATGTGACGCATCATGGCCGCCACCATGCCCGGCACGCCGGCCACCGTCTCAAGAAAAATAATACGTCTGCAACACAATAAATGGACATATGAATAAATAAATGTGCATAATTATGAATGAAGATAATAATTTTTAAAAAATCAAAACACAAACCCTATCATGCTAAGGCCAAAAGAAAAAACACCTGTTCTTATGGTAAACCAACTTATCTAATTTTTTGCCACCGAACCTAACCGTTTTTGAGAGATTTAAAAAATAACAACAACAAAGAAACCCCCAGAAAGAAAGTTTTTGCGCAAAAAAAGTGACGTTCTTTCACAACAAAATTGACTTTTTCGCGAAAAAACTGTATTGGCATGAAAAAAATTGCATTTTTCTCATATTTTGCCAGTTTTACCTATATTTTGATCATGAGAAAGTTTGTGGGAATCAAAGTGTTATGCCTATACATAATTATATACATTATGCGACATTCAGTTTTTGTGATAGAACTCACTTCACCCATTTCTTCTCATTACGGTTCCCGACTTTAAATCCTGAGAAGATGTCGAATCCACCACGCAGCATTTTCACGGTCATGAATGCCATCTGCACATCACATCAAGGCCATACATGTAATATAGTCAAACTATTCTTTCACTGTGCCAGACACAGGATATGAGGATGATGATGGCATGATGACGCTGTGAGGGTCCATGTTGTTTCGGATTGTGTGACGGGGATGCATTCAGTGCTTCTTGCCATCAATATTCTGGCGTGAACCAGGCCTGGGAACTATGGCAAAAACGGTGCCAGCTGTGTAATCCACATCATGAGATGTGTCATTACAAGGAAAGTCACATCACGGAGTTTGTGAGTCTCAGCTGTGTGGCAACAACTTCCCAATTGGGCTCATAGCACACCCACTCTGGGTTGGTGCCGACCTAAGTAGGAAAATCCCCACTTGCTGTGGCTGGGATTCGAACCCAGGTCTCCGTGTCCATGGTCTGAAGTGCTAACAAGTACACTATGAAGACAGGGTTCAACTATCATTTCTGACAAATGTATTCCAGTACAGATCGACAGGACGCCAATATTTCATCAACAAAAAAATCCTGAACTTACCTTGTCAACTAAACCCTCTGGTGGTTTGTGAGTGATCTTCACATCATGAAGCTGGTCCTCAGTCCTGTTAAAACAACAATCACACTTAAATCAGCATCTGGAAACCAACAACATCAAATATGACATTCGCCCAGTCCCAACAACAGAGTAAATCAATGGCATAGGGTTTGTCCCATAAGTACATTTCACAGGCTACTTATTTGTTGACCTGTGTGTCAGCGTATTTCTTGTTTGGCATATCGTCCATTCAGCACATAGTCCATTCGGCATATCACCCATTCAGCATACTACCCGTCTGTAAGTTGTCCGTTTGGTATCTTGGCTGTCGGCAGACAGCATTTAATCCATCAGCAAATCATCCGGTCACCAGTCACACCCTTTATGACCATCCCCTTCCCCCCTAACACACACACACGCACACTCAATATTTATTAGGGCACTTAAAGCCGCTATGTTCGTAACGCCGCTGAGATGGCAAACTGCCACTGTAAAGCTGTCTGCCAGATAGAAGGAAGTTTCATTTGGACATTGCGACTGTTTTCATGACTTTGTGGCTTCTAATATAAGAGAAATACGACTTTCTTTGAGCTGACGGTCAATTTTTTTTAACAGACTGGGGCGCGAAAAAGCTGATAAAAATATAAACCAGTCAGCGCCGTCTAGCTGGTCCTCAATCCGCAACCAAATATCGTCGTCTGCTCAGTATGCAGTACACCTCTAGAACAACTTATACACATTAACCGGCCCCCGTAGTGTAGTGGTTAGCACTTCGGACTATGGACCGGGAGACCCGGGTTTGAGTCCCAGCTGAGGCAAGCGGGATTTTTTCAACATAGGTTGGCTCCTACCCAGAGCGGGTGTGCTATGAGCCCAATGGGGAGGCTGTTGCCACACAGCCGAGCTTCACCCACTTCATGGGTACGACTTTGGGGGTGCTTCCCCTGGTATGACACGTCTTATGATGTGGATGATTACGCAGGTGCCGTAGTTCCCGGGCCTGGTTAATCCCGAGATATTTATGACAGGAAGCGTGGAATGCGGCCCTGTCCCACAGTCCCAAACCACACGGACCTCCATTGCATCATCTTACCATCACCCTCATCTCCATCATCATGCATAATAAAAATTGCCCCAACTTCCGAGCCCTCCGTGGAATCCACCCATTACCAGGGAGGAACACCACTGGAGCCGGCAAAGAGTTGTGGCAGCAAAAAAATAAATAAATAAAAAAGATCAACTTATACACTGGCCAGAGTCACCACAATGGTTTCAGATGCTATACTGTGACCAAAGTGACTGATTCTGACGCACAGATTCAGCACATTTGAAGAAAAGTTTTCCACACGCTGTTGTATGCCTGTCATACATATTGAGAGCTTACCAGATTGGATGTGGCAAAGTGTATACTCCCATGGGCGGTTCTTCTCCAACTGCAGCGTCTTGACGTGAAGACACGTCATGACGTGCAACGTCTTGATGTGAAGAAGCGTCTTGGCGTGAAGTGACGTCTTGCCCACCATCCTGCTTCCGTTTTGACTTTTCCCTGTCAAGAGATCAGCACAATATTCTTTTTACATGTATTCGTATATCTTATGGTCCCATGACCTTGTGATGGAAAATTTGGGCACCGTAAACTTGACTCGATTTGGCAAAGGAAAAATCCATTTAATTCCTGCCCAATGGTGATTTGAACCTGCGCCTCAGGATCCACAGCAGATGCGATAACCACTATGCCAAATCTTGTGTCGTACTGTCACAATACTATAATGTCAGTTGACAAACCCTGCCAATCTCCATCCTCCTCCTTTTTTTATTTTTTATTTTATTTTTAGTCACAAACAATGGCGTAAGCTCAACCTGCCAAACAGAGAAGGAACCCTGAGGAGTTAGAGGGAGTAACTACATGGCATAAGTGATGTCCCTTGCATCTTTTGATATTTTTTGGGAAAATGTCTCACGTCTTACTATTACACTTACTATTACCTGAAATGTTCCAGATGACCCGGGTCAGGTATGGTGTCAAACTTGCCCTCCTTGAATTGTTTAATATTCTCCTGTATTTCGTTCTTTGTTGTCAGATAACGCACCTGTCCAGGTGAAAAAATACAACAATTTAAATGAAGTAATTATGAGGCGGACTCAGTTCTCTAGGCTCTTGGAAAACACAAATGCTGGTAAGACCACTGTAGGGACTGTGTGTCTGGAAGGGGGAGGGGGAGGAGGAGGAGAGGGTTGAGGGAAGGGGGAATTCTGAGATGCCAGATGTACCACCAATCTTTATATATAATTATGATAATTCTGATCTGAAAATACTTCCCCTCCCCCTAGCTCCCACTGACCAACACACGCACACATACAGGATGACTGAGACAGGTGAAGAAAAAAACCCAAAAAACCACAAATCTTAATTTGATATCCCATTTATCCAATAAATGAAACTAATGAATGGTAGCCCCCCCCCCCCCCCCAAAAAAAAAAAAAAAAAAAATATCCGATGAGAAATTTAGTATTCTGATTTTTAATGGGTCGAGTGTGCGTAAGTCGTTATAAGAACTTTCAGTGCTGGGCCAATCAGTGTCTGATCGACTACACATGCAAAGGTTTATCCACTGTTCCTTCTTTGAGTGACAATCTGACACGCAATCTAACTTCCACAACCAACAGGAATATCAAATTGCTTACCTGTGGCTGTACGGCAGCAACCGGGACCAGCCTTGCAGAACTCAGCAGGGAAAAACCGCGGCAGCCGCTCATAGCAGACGACAGTTTGAGTGCAGATGCACCTGTAGACGCCTTCGATAAACACGACGCTCGCGCACTCAGCCAAAATACAGAAGTTGACGCCATTGTACACTCCTGTGCTCCTGATTGTATCGTTCGGCCTGTTTTGTGAAGTAGAAGCTCCTGTCTCGGTGTCGTTCACGACTTTTCACTGTTCGGGCCCTTGTCCAGCGATGCTACTTATCGATCCCCTGTGCATTGCGTGTGACTAGCGCATGCGCAGTAGCGCAGCAGACGCTCGTTTCAGCTGGTTTGTTTACATCAATGGAAATCGGCCCAGGTGGAGAGTAATGTCTTTCCAAAGGGAGGGATAAAGAGCAAAACAGACAGGCTCGTTTGAAATGGTATAAGCATTTACCCAGTAAAGTTTTAGCTGGTAGTGTGATGTAGTTTTCCTGATTTTGTTCGGTTTGTGAACGTGCGCTACGCAGTGACGTCATAAAGGGGGCAGGGCATTGGCATGGCTGCTGACGAAATGCTGCCGGAACCTTGCAGACGGGCATTGGAGGTCACAAACAGAATATGTGTAATCCAAATCTCTGTGCGTGGGTTGTTGCATCACTGTGTTATCGCTCCCCTCCGCCCCACGACTGGCCCAGCCTTTAGAAATGACTTGGGCCGGCACTGATCACGCAACTCAGTTAGTTCACTACTGCATGACTGAACATCAGTCACTGATCAGTCTCAAGTCTTCAGTGTGTCGTAGCGTGGTCAAGTTGTGTGTGTGTGTGTGTGTGTGTGTGCAGGCACATGAATAATGGGCCGGTAAGGACGGTCGAGGCCGCCATTCCGCTTCAGTCACTGAGTGATATGACTGCCGACAACCACAACGACTGAGTCCGCACAGTCGGGTCCGGTCTTACTACTCAGTGTAGACTGACACGTAGGCCCGCTACACTGACCGTGGTCTTCAGTCGGTCATCGCTATGGTTCATGAATTTGGCAATATTACGCATCAAATCTCAAACTACGTCACCGACACAGAAACTGTACACTGATGTGCCGACAGAGTATTCATTTTGGTCGGCCTGGTCACTCACACTTATAATATATATAGCCACTGGCAGTAGCCGGTATCCGTCCGACCCGGAGCCAGTCGGCTGACCGGCCGAGCTGCCTGGTTCAGGTCACAGTCGTATCCCTGGTGGGCAGGGTGGTGGGTGTTTGGGGGTCAGTTTAACGTCCTTTTCCACTACATACAGGTGATATCAAAGACGGGGCTACGCCCGGCCGGATGACTGAAAAAGCCAGCACAAACTGGCCCCAGCCGGGATACGAACTCACGACCCGAGCATTAGAAGTCCAACGCTCTACCATTCGGCCACCCCGGCTGCCTCTGGTGGGCACTGAGGAATTTCAGTGTTAGGATGATTGGGGCGGTCGGTGGCCTAGTGGTTAAGACTTAGTCACCAATGCGAGAGGTCGGGGTTCGAGTCCCACTCGGAGGCGAAGATTGAATGTTTTCGGCTTTTCGGCTCGTATGTGGCAGCGTTCACCTGGTTCTCTCCGGGTACTCCGGCTTCCTCCCCATCTGCTTTGGAAATGTTCAGCCCAGAAAATTCGAAAATAAATGCAAATCCAAAATTCCGAAACTTAAATTGCTCAGCTGGCCCTTCGCACCACGTGATTGTGTTCATGTCCAGTCAGTGTGAGAGAATGCGTGTGATTCACGTGAGCGTGGGTGTTGGGTTTAGCTCGCGGCGCTTTGAGCCAAATATTTGGGATAAAGCGCCTGTAATAATGCGCTTATTATCAATATTATTATGTTAAAATTGAGTTAAAATCACGTGTTGACGTGTGTGTGTGTGTGTGTGTGTGTGTGTGTGTGTGTGTGTGTGTGTGTGTGTGTGTGTGTGTGTGTGTGTGTGTGTGTGTGTGTGTGCGCGCGCGCGCGCGCCGGGGACAGCGGAGGCCGTGTATGATGCTGCACATTATGTGTTTGTAGTTAACTGTATGTGTGAAGGAATATGTTGCGTGTGTTTCCGTTTCTGTGTGAGTGAGTGCGTGTTGACTGTAAGGCGCCCTGAGCTCCTGCGGGAGGGAAGGCGTCCCTGAAATACCCATTATTATTATTATTATTTACACACGCACGCACAATACCAAGTGTGCCCGGTAAGGATGTGCGTGTGAGTGATGTGTGAGTTGACTGTAAAAACACTGCGCAGTAGAAATGTGATTTACGATTTTTAAGGATCCCATTGATATGAAAATGCTCACTGACAAACTGACACCTACCCCCCCCCCCCACCCCCCAACACACACACACACACACACACACACTCCTCTCTCTCTCTCATAATTCGTGAACCGCCGTTGCAAAGGTTGCTTTAATTGAATTTTTATTGAACATGTCATAAGCGCGTCTTGTTTATGCGCAAACTGTGTTTCTGTACTTCCACCAGTGCAACAAAATAAATCAGTTTAAACCAAGGATCCTATTACAAACGGCAGAAGCCTTAGGGTGGAAAACAGTATAATCACGCCCCCCCCCCCCCCCTCCTCCAGCCCACCCCCTCCCTTCAGGTAAACACATGGTTATTATTTATCACACATACTGTCTACATCGAAACAAAGCCGTCAGAACAAAACAAAACTCTGGAACACTAAACAATTGTCAGTAATATTTTTAAAACAGTTCTAGAGTTCATCACACTTTCGGCACTTTTTTTCCCCGACACATAAGTATATAAATAAATAAGATCGGTTGTGGCAGCTGGCCGCCGTTGATAAGAAAATGCTCACTGACCAACTGAGACCCCCCCCCCCACCACCACCACCACCACCACCACCAACACCCCCACCCCCTCTCTGTCTCTCTGTCCCTGTCGCATAACTGATTCGTGAACGGCCGTTGCAAAGGTTGTTTTATATGACATTTTTATTGAGTATGTCATAAGTTTATGTCAGGTTTATGCTCAAACTGTTTTTCCGTCTGTACTTCCTCCAATGCAACAACATAAAATCTGCTTAAACCAAACACTAAAGAAATAAACACTGAAAACCGGCAACACTAGGTCCCGCAAACAGTCGCTTCACTTATACCAAAGATCCTCTACACAATTGTATAGAGGATCTTTGCTTTTACTACTTTCAGCATGTGGAACAAGACTGACTTGAAGATGTACTCAACCAAGAAAAGAAAAGAACAAAATCGAAATGAACTCCATCGTCAAACGTGAGTTAATCATAAGAGGCTAGCGATAATGGAGCTAATGCTACCATTTGTTAAGCCCCTCACCCCCCCCCCCCCATCCTCCTTGTTTCCGGGGAGCATCCCAAATTTCCCAGCAACAGAATAATAAAGATTTGGGTTGAAGGAGTAATCCGGCTGTGAATCGCTTTGTGTCAAAGCAAAATGAGATCATGAAACAGTGACATAATTAATAATAATAATAATGAAGGGTATTTGTGGCGCCCCATCTCACAAGAGCTCAGGGCGCGTACATAAACTGCACATAACATAGAAACAACGTATATAACGTACAACACACACACACACACACACACACACACACACACACACACACACACACACACACACACTGATTTTTTTGCAGCTGGCATGCAGAGATGGAGAGCGGGGAGGGGAGGGGCATGGGGGGGCTGGTTCTACTGCATGGAGAAATGATGTTTTAAGGTGAGACTTAATTATAACTGATGGCGTCAATGGCATCGGTAGAATCCGCAAAAATGGCAAGATGATTTTGCCGACCAAAGCAAACCAAAAAAAGTCCTATTTTGACAGCAGTCACGTACAGTGTGTATTCCCTATTCCGCATCGGTGTCAAATTGATACCACGCCGGGACTGCGGTGCTGATAGACCGCTGGGGACTTTCTTTGCCGAAATCCGGGTCTGTGAGGTCCGAAAAGAGCACGTAGTTCTTCATTTTTGGCGACAGCACAGGGAGCTGCTTCACTCTCTCCTCCCGTCTGCTTGGACTGCACGCACCGATGTGGTGTGAGATCACCAGGCGACACGCGGACTGCAGGCTGCGAGGAGTGCTGGCTATCATAGACACGTAGGCAACCTGGTCTGCACAAATGGGAATGTCTGGATGAGACCATGCGTGTGCAATGTAGCGGAGCTCTTTGCTGGAGCAGGATCCGGACTCGTACATCATCTCTGTGATCGCCCTGGAACGGAGACGCACAGCCCAGTACATAGGGGAACGGCCTGAAGCCATCAGTCGATTGGGGAAGGTTAAGAGTGCCCGCTCAATTCGGCGATCAGTGATGCGTGGCTGGTGAGTACTGACGCCCAGCTTGATGCACTCCGCCAGAAGCTCTTGCGGATGATTCCTGTTCCACACAGCCAGCTCCAAAATTGTTTCCCCATCTCTAGTGACAGCCAGAGGGTTGCCTCCACTCGCCACGATGAGGTGCATGGTGTCCAGCACGCCAGCCTCACAAACAACATGGAGGGCAGTCTTCCCTCTCCATCTAACTTCCTTGCGGCCAACGTCTCGCCCCCAGATGGCGCAGTGCTTGATGATATCCACCTGATTTCCTTCCATCATCCGTTCTAGTGGTGTGTGGCCGACTGGGCTGCGCTGGTTAATGTCGCACTGGAACTTCACCAACATCTTTACAATATCCCAGTTTACCATATCACTCCTCCATCCCTGCCAGTTCTTGTCTGGTTCCTTGAGAGCTGTGTGCAACACAGAGCGCCCTTGGCTGTCCAGCAGATTCGGGTTTGCTTCACAATGATACAACAGTCGCTCCACTCCCTCGCAGTCTTCCTCCCTGACCATCTTGTGCAGCACTGTGTCACCCTCAGCATCCCGCTTGTCGATGTCCGCACCGTGACGGAGACAGTGTGTCAAAATATCCCACTGATGATGCTTTGCAGCGGATCGCATTATGACGTCACGATGGGTGACTCCGGTCATGTCCTTGAACTCCACCAGTCGTTTGAGCGCATGCCACACGCCCTCTCTGAGTGCCCGATGAAATACACGTTCTCGGTCTTCCACCGACACAAGGTCTTGCATGATGCTGATGACATGCGCCACTACACTGCCCTCCCTCCTGTCTAGTGCCTCCCACACCACCTGCCGTCTCTCTTCGTCTCTACACCGTGTTCCATCACTCTCGGTACGAGGATCCACTGGCCAACGTTCACAAGCTGTGGTAGAGCGGCCCGACGCAGCTCCACACTCACACCATGCTCACCGCCATCAAAGAAACCACACTCTAGGAGTGCTCTCCCCACGCCCCACTGTCGCCGTCTGATGACCTCGGGGAAGAGAGAGTCCCGCTGGGCAGCATCCATCCCCAGTCTCACCAGCTGCACCACTATGTGCCACGCCTCCTTCTCTATAGCCGCGTGAAGGGCTAGGCTGAGTGTAGTAGCATCACGTCTGACCTTATGCAGCACTGCCCGCCAGTTGCTCTCCTCTATGACATTTTGAATGTTCTGGGCGTCGGATTCAACCTGATTCTCCAACGACGTCACCTGCCCCAGTCTGTACTTGTATCCCGCCAGTACTGCTGGTGTAGGCACTGTCTCCTGGTTGAAGCTGGCCGTCTCCAGCTCCTCTCTCACACTCTGAACGTCCGCTCCCCGCTCGAACATCTCAAGGACCGTGTCCCAGTCGGCGTGCTCGGCCACCTGGCGGTAAATACGCCTAAGCTGGTCCTTGTCATGCCCGAAGTCAGCCAGAGCAACAACCACGTCCCACCGCTTCTCATTGCAGGCTTCTGTCAGGGCCCATTTTCGCTCGTCGTCGTACAGACTGTGGTCCGCCATGTGTTTGACTGTCGTCCACTCTCTCTGTTCCACAGCCGCCTTCAGCACGGAGCGGCGAACGTCCTCCCACACACGGCACAGGACTGCATTACTGATGACGTCCCATCTCTTGTCACGGAGCATCAGTCGGACAGCCAAGCTTTGTAGGGACGGCAGGAGGGGAATGGTAGACAGCATTTCCACCGACAACGTACTGTTCAATGATTTCTGACCAGTGCTTATTAACCTTCGCACGACGTCGCTATTTACTACACACGAAGGACATCGTGGGGCCGTGCGGACCCATACTTCTCACAGAGGGAAAAAATGTGCATACCCTTCCGAAGACGTCGTGGGGCCGTGCGGACCCATACTTCTCAAAGAAGGAAAAACGTGCATATCCTTCCGAGGACGTCGTGGGGCCGTGCGGACCCATACTGTAAAAATAGTAGTGGAGAAAGGTAGTGTAGAGTAATGACGGTCTGTTTGTAACGGGGGTGAGAGGGGTGGTAATGGGCAAATGTCAAAATTTGAGTAGAATTGACAGTGTAGAATTGTTGTTCAAACCAAAACATTCACCTGGGCCAGGAAGGGTCTCCATCCCAGAGACCTATGACACATTGCAGTGAAAGCCGAAAGGAAGCTGCAAGGCCGACCCCCTTTCTAACACCCAGGACAACAACGAGAGTAGCCACATGGAACATCAGGACAATGTATGAAGTAGGAAGGACCATACAAGTAGCAAGAGAGATGAAGAACTACAAGACTGGAGTACTGGGACTGAGTGAGACAAGGTGGCTACAGACAGGAGAGCTGAGATTTTCATCGGGAGAGCAATTGCTGTACTCTGGACACACAGAGGATGGAGCCCCCCACACTGAGGGCGTGGCCCTGATGCTGGCACCGGAAGCACAGCGGGCACTAATCGGCTGGGAGTCTGTTAACTCCCGCATCATCACAGCCAAATTCACCACCAAGAAAAAAGACATCAAGTTGAGCATCATCCGGTGCTACGGAAGAGGAGAAAAAAGATGACTTCTACCAACAACTGCAGACAGTGATAGATAGAGGAGGAGCCAAGGACATGACCATACTGATGGGAGACTTCAACGCCAAGATCGGATCAAACAACACAGGCTACGAGGACACCATGGGAACACACAGACTGGGACAGATGAACGAAGATGGTGAGCGCTTTGCAGACTTTTGTGCCCTGAACCAGCTAGTGATAGGAGGCAGCATCTTCCCACACAAGCGCATCCACAAGGCCACATGGAGATCACCGCACCATGTCACGGAGAACGAGATTGATCACATCTGCATCAGCCGGAAGTTCAGGAGATCGTGGCGAGATGTGCGCGTGATGAGGGGTGCCGATGTATCATCAGACCACCACCTTCTTGCAACAACATTGAGACTTCGGCTTAAGAGGCACACCAACGCCAACAACACACGGACCAGGTACAACGTTGGACCACAGACACACAAGCAGCATTCCGGATCAGCCTTTCCAACAGGTTCCAGCCACTGCAAGACCTGATAGAAGACAGTGGATGGATATCGAGACACAGTGGGAACACAGCAAGAAACTCTGGCACGACAATGAGTAGAGGTCCTGAGAAAGCGAAGACCCAACACAAGGAATGGATCTCTGTTGATACCATCCAGAAGCTGGAAGTTAGGAAAGAGAAGAAAACTGCACTGAACACGAGCCGAACAAAAAGAGCTATGGCAAAGGCACAAGAAGAATACACAGCAGCTGACAGAGGAGTAAAGAGGAGCACCAGGAAGGACAAGAGGGACTACATCGACAACCTGGCCAGTCAAGCAGAGGAAGCAGCCGGACAAGGGAATCTAAAAGACCTGTACCAGGTGACCAAGAAGCTCGCGGGCAAATTTCAGCAGACAGACAAACCAGTGAAGGACAAGAACGGGCACCCACTGACAACAACTGAGGACTGAACAGCTGAAGCAATGGGCAAAACACTTCAGGGAGCTGTTAAATCGCCCCATCCCTGAAACACCACCAGACATCCCACCAGCAGAGACAGAACTACCCATCAACTGCGACAAGCCCTCTAAGGCGGAGATCAGGAAAGCCATCATGACACTGAGAAATGGGAAAGCTGCAGGGCCGGACGAGATACCAGCAGAAGCCATCAAAGCAGACACAGAGACAGCCGTCAACATGCTGCACAGCCTATTCAGCAAGATTTGGGAGAAGGAAGAGGTGCCAGCCCAGTGGAAAGAAGGGATCATCATCAAGCTGCCAAAGAAAGGGGACCTCAGGGACTGCAGCAACTACCGAGGGATCATGCTCCTGTCAGTGCCAGGCAAGGTTCTCAACAGAATTCTACTGCAGAGGATGAGGGAGGCAGTCGACCCCATGCTCCGAGACCAGCAGGCGGGCTTTCGCAGGAACAGGTCCTGCGCTGACCAGATCGCCAGCCTACGCATCATTGTTCAGCAGTCAATCTGGATGGATGCGAAACATGGAGGACAACGAAGACGATGCAGCAGAAGATCCAGACATTTCTCAACAGGCGCATCTTCAACATCCGATGGCCAGAGAAGATCCGGAATGAAGAGCTGTGGGAGCGAGCAGGGCAGGAACCAGTGGCCAAGCAGATCCTGCGGAGGAAGTGGGGCTGGATTGGACACACCCTCAGGAAGCCAGCATCCAGCACCACACGCCAAGCCCTGACATGGAACCCGCAGGGGAAAAGGAAGAGAGGCCGGCCTCGCAACAGCTGGAGGCGGGACACTGAGGCAGAGCTATATAAGGAGGGGACCAACTGGACTGGAGTGGCAAAAATAGCCCAAAACAGAGTGCGATGGCGAAGGGTTGTCGATGGACTATGCTCCACTTGGAGCCAGGGGCTCTAACTAACTAACTACTCGGGCTTGCCCAGAGAGCTCTATACACGGCTTTCCTGTTCTCGCCAACGTGCAAAAGAATGTGCTACAGGCCTGGTGGTACACTGGCACTTCGTGCAGAGAAATGGACCATGTGAAATTGTTGAGAAACAAAGCCAAGGCTTACAGAAAGAACGCACGGTTTATTGAGTGCACATGATACAGAACAACAGGATATGGGAGAAAAACCTACCCGTGTTCAGCAAATTCATAGCTCAAGACCTCCATGATGGAAAAGATGCGAGCACTCCACTTCCTGTACTTCAGTCTCACTATGACAACGTGGGTCCGCACGGCCCCACGACGTCCTCGGAAGGATATGCACGTTTTTTCTTCTTTGAGAAGTATGGGTCCGCACGGCCCCGCGATGTCTTCCATAGGTACAAAAACTTTGACTTTTATTTATTTATTTACTTCTCGCTTAAATTTAATGATCTTTTAGGACATAATAGTTTTTCAGGTGCCTGAGGCATTTTTAAAAGCTCATTAAAAAATTCCATCTAGTTTAAGAGATATTTGCAGTTAAACACCGTTCTGGGGCCACACGGACCCACGACAGCTGGCGAAGGTTAAGAAAGTGGCGAATGTTTTCTCAGCTTCAGACGTTATTTTGATGCGACAATACATTTCCTCCAGTCTTGTGGTCAACAATGTTTTGTCGGTGTCTGGTATTTCTGCGACATTTCTTTGTCCGTACTGATGGACTACGTCACACAGATAGTCCCTCATGTCGTCTGGCATCTGAAAAGCCATCGTTTCCGGCTCGGCTTTAGACGGACAATGGTGCATGTACATTGATTTTGCCCAGTCACACAGTATGTCAGACAGCACACCGCCATCATCTATTGCATTTTTTATCTTTTTTATTTCGCCTTCAAGGTTCCGTTCTACAGCCAGTGTCAGCAAGAAAAACAGTAAGTCCCGGGGACAGTGCTTTAAACTTTTCGACAGCGCGTCATCGTTGCACCACCGGAAGAAGCGTTTTACAACCGGCCTGACGTCATTAGTTGTCACTAATTCAAGTAACCAACTGAAACATTTCCACAGTTCCCTCCTCTGAGTGTTTTTCAGCATGATGGAAATCTCGTCTTCAGTTAATGTGATGTCGATGATGTTTTCACGTTCTCGGAAACAGTCTTTTGATCCGCCTCCGGTTTCTGAAGCGGATGTCGTGTACACCGTGTGCTGCTGCTGGGAACTCCCTTTGCCAGTCAGATCTTCAACACAGTAATATAAGATGTCCTCCATGAGTGCGTCCTCGTAAGCGCGTTGACTGGCCTTTTCAATCGCCCATCTGTGTAGAGTGTCGCTAACTCGTTTCTGCAGCAACTCGCCAACCTCTCTCCATCGATACAGTGCGACGGCCTGCGTCAACAAAAAGTCCCGGCACTGATCATCGCAACAGACAGGCAGTGTGTAGTCTGTCAGTGATTCACCGCAAACTCTTCTACGGTACTCCTCTATTGTCAGTCTGGCTAGAGTTTCATGAACTCCGCGCTGTAGCAACTCACCGATCTCAAACCACTCTTGCCCTCTGACGGCATCTGTCAACAAAAAGTCCCGGTACCGATCATCACGACGGGCAGGCAGTGTGTAGTCTGTCAGTGATTCACCGCGAATGCTTCTGTAGCTCTCCTGTATTGCCTGTCTGACAAGATCATCGTCTATCGGGCGCCGCATTAGTTCTTTGACAGACAGCCATAGGTGTCGCTTCACAGCTTCCTTGAAAACGTCAGCAAGCTGGTCGTCAAAACAGCGTGATAACAATTTGCTGGTTGTAGGGCTATCATTTTTCGCCCTTTGGATGATCTGTTCAACCACCCACCTCAGCCGATCATCCGATACTCCTTGTTCGACAATATTCCAGGCAAAAATTATCCTCCACTGCCTGACAGTCTCTGTCACGAGAGAGTCGATCTGTTCGGGCGAGCAGTGTGGTAAAATTTGGTCCTCCACACCCTCCAGTTTTCTTACAACCCAGTCGACTTGATTACACTCGAGTCCACGCAAAATCAGCACGCGGAGTTTCAGCGTAAAAGTAAGCGTGGGGAGAAATTCCCTTTCCAATTGTCTGAAAGCAGCCTGTAGTTCCTGCTCAGCGTGTATGTGTGGGGTGATATACTCAATGAGATCCCCTTCCCCAGCATGCTGACATGCCACTGTAACGGCCCAAGTCCGCTGTGACTGAGGCGCTCCACTCTGTAGTATGTGACCCACATCCTCCCATCGTCTTTGCTGGACAGCTTCGATGAGGGCGTGATTGTAAATGAATCGTGCGAAAATAGAGCCCAAAATAGATCCCATGGCGGGATATCAGCCTTTACAACACAGTTTGTGGTTTGTGGGTGGTTGATCTCAGTGAACTTTCTGGAGTGCCGTACCTGTAATCACAGTAAGACCACGAGAACAGATGCTTGTAATGCGTGTTAGATCCTGAGTCAGGTTGTCAGAATGTTGCCATGTAACTGAAGCTTTCTTTTTCACGTTAGCGTCATTATTCTTTTCTATCCGAGCATTGGATCCCGTCCATGAATGCACAATGATGAGATGAAATAAAATTATCAGAGGATTCTAAACTTCCGCTTTTGTAAAACAGTTCATTCAATTAACTGTATTCATTTATTGAGCGGAGGGGGAGGTACCATAAATAGTAACTACAGGTAATGTTGGACTCCTTTACAATGTCAACCAGTCAGAGAGGCTGGGGTGGGGGTGGCGATTTCAATTTCTGTCAACGCAGTCGTTGCGATTTTCAAAAAACACAAAACAAACAAACAACAACAACAACAACAACAACAACACACACACACACACACACACACACACACACACACACACACACACACACACACACACACCCCAAAGATGATACTTCTGCAACCAGACTTGACGTGAATGTGGTAAAATTACAATCACGACTGATCAGAGAGAGAGAGAGAGAGAGAGACTAACCTGTAGTAGTTTTAGTTTGTGTTTTTATGTTCTTGCTGCACGGCATACACCGTCATACACTCAAAGCTCGCAGTCACGAACTGTAAACCGTTCTGTAGGCACACACCTTCAGTAAACTCTGCTGAACCTAACGACTGCGTGTACATGTTGCCTGACTTGTCCTGAACTACTGAAGTAACGGACCAATAGTTCGCAATAACAGCCTTTTCCAAACGTCGCCACGGCCAATCAAGTCGGGTGACAGCCTTCGACAGTCCAGCTTTTCGAGTCAATCACCTATTGTGTCTGTCTATTGTCTGTAATGTCAATCAAAGAATGTGCTCAAGTTTCGGTAAGGATAGCAGGTTGTATAGGCCAACGGTGTGTTTTTGCTGTGACGCCGCTTACGCAGTTTGGCTCCGTGTCAGCACAGTGACTGTATGGGTTATGTGTCACGTATCGGCGGCCACCCCGATCAGTAAATTACATGGCGTCATTGGTATATCAGTACTGGGGGCGAAATGCCTGTCACAGTGCGTGCAGTCAATTCTGGTTTCGCGCATTGGTGCTCGCTAACAATTGCTGGCCTGTGTTCACGGAGATTATACAGAGCTGGAAGTCAGTATATTATTGTAACGTGCTCTACACTGGGTGAAACAAAACACTCAGGTAGACTGAAGTTTCTATGGTTCATTTCCAGAGAAGTTTTGGGCGGAAGTCGCACATGGTAAGGTACGGGGTTTCCGGTCCCTGGCCAGACCGAAAGTACCAGGGCCCGTAGTTTCGCATCACGCGACAATTATACCGGCTGTCAGGTCATGCAAAGTAAACTTGATACTTTGGGTTTTACCATTGTAGGGGACACACACACACACACACACACGCACACACGCACGCACGCACGCACGCACGCACAAAACAAAACAAAACAAAAAAACCCAAACAAACATTTTATTCACTCAGTGTCAGTATAGTGTACGTTATATATACTACTATACTACTTACCAGTTACCACAGGAGGGAAGGGGAGGTGAAAGGGGGGGGGGGGGAGTGTCTCTATAATCCAAAGTGTAAATACTCCTGCATGTCGATAGTCATACGTGTCGATAGTCCGACATTTTGACACATTTGTATTGATAGTCTTATTGTTCAATATTCCTGCACTGGATGGTCTTACGTGTCGATACTCCTACACTTACTTGAAGTCTCGTCAGTCTTACGTATTGACCCTGTCTATAGTCCTATTGGAACATCTGATTCCTATGGACACGTAGGATTAATGACACGTAGACCTGACAAGACTTAATTCAAGCAAGTGCAGGACACTCGACAAGCACGACAATCGACCGTAGGACTATCACGATTTCGGACCATAGGCACGTAGGACTATCAGCATAGGACTATCGACACGTAGGACAATTGCTGCGTAGTATGTTTTGCAACCCCCCCCCCCCCCAAAAAAAAAAAAAAAAAAATCCTGTAGACAAGAGAGGGAAAGACGAAAAAAAAAAAAAAAAAAGGCCGAAGGAGAAAGGAGAAGAAAAGAGAAGAAGAAACTTAAACGTGACCGTAACAGCTGTAACGTCTTGCGTCGTCCCCCCACCCCCCCCCCCCCCTCTCTCTCTCCTTCGCTGGTCTTTGTATCGAGGAACATTTGAACATCACTAAGCCCTCCCCTCCCCCTATCCCCCATGGTCGGGTTTTACGGGTCAACTTTGACCACGACCCCGAATCCCTTCTCCCAGGAAATTCCTTCTTTCTAATCTTTCACTGGGTAAGGAGACACTGTGTCGGTTTACCTTCTTTAATGTGGCTGTTCGTAAGAATGTTTGTCTCAGATAACTAAACGACAGTAGTTGACGCCAACGGTGTGCGTGTGTGATGCACTTGCCAACTAGCTAGGAATACTTGAACTTCTGCTTTTTTTTTTTATTATTGTAGGTTGTTAGCGATATGCATAAGAACGTGCTTAAGAAAAACAGGACTTCGGCAATCTTCTAAAAGTCACCTAACAAACACACATTCAATATTCACGATCCGTACTCACACGTACTTGAATGACACAAGATAGAAAAGAATTGCAAGTGCGTTCACTGGTGTATGAAACACGTGGATTTTGGAGGCAAAAGCACGGAGATAAATTTTGCATGATAACGAATCTTTCATTTTTCAACACTTTATTATCTTTAGACAGTATCGTTTATTTATCGTTTTCAGATTATTTGGCAAATAGGTCACTGGTCCAGCTAGACCAAACCCTTTCTCATCCGAAACCGATTTTTTTTTGTTAAAAAAAACAACAACAAACAAACAAGTAGATCGTGTTTTTGCCCTATAATTTGACTGATCACTTGAGAAAGTGACAGTTTAAAGTCGCCCTCGGAAGCTACACTTAATGCTTGGTACTTTAATTTAGAATCTGGCAATTAATCGCATGAGGATAAGTGCTGAAAGTCATATCTTAAATGGCTCTCAAATGAACAGGACCTCAAGCGGTCGTGCAGTTACACAAGAGCTTGAGGTACATCGTCAAACTTGTTGACTGTTCAGCCCTGTCGTGGCTCTGTTACATGATATCGCCCCTTCGTGCGCATGTTCAGTGACCTGAACAACCTTTCTGGTTACAAATCGTCGGTGTCACAGTCAGTGAAACACAGTACGCGCTTTAAGATTGATATCGCACTTAAATGGTTTCGGAGAAATGTTTTGACAAAATAACAACCCGGATTCACCACCACCATCCTTCCCTTTATCCATTTTAGTGCTATGACATCGGCACTGCTTGTGCAATGTTGTCTGATCTCGTCTCTCTCTTTATGGAGAAGAACGACCCGTTGTCGTTTTACAGTCGGATTATTTTGATTAAAGCAAACAGGACACACTGAGGTTTTCTTTACCGTTTATGATGTCTGGTTTTACCCACCAAGACTCATGCAGGCAGGCATGCAGGCAGGCACGCAGGCACGCACGCACGCAGTCATTGGCTAAAACACAATTTAAAGAGAAGAAGCACTGGCATTGCCTCACATTAAACTATGTTAAACAAGCACTAAGGATAACAGTTAAAAAGGAGGACTGAGTGTGGCGAAAGTTATGATGATTTGGATGATAGTGTTGAGTCAGAACTTGACAAAGAAAGAAAGCGGGAAATCTGTGGGCGGTGAGTGCAGTCAGTGTTGCACGTGAAACATGGCTTTGACAGACGGCCGGAGCCGGGGTGGACGAATGGTAGAGCGTTGGACTTCTAATGCTTGGGTCGTGCTTGGGTCGTATTTTGTGCTGGCTTTTTCATCGTTGCCCCGTCTTTGATATCACGTATGTGGTGGAAAAGGACGTTAAACCGCCATTCCGAAATTATGGCTAAGAATATGCTCAATGCATGAAGTTTAATGTGTGGAAGCTGAAGGTTTGCATGGTGTAGATATCCTTAGATAACACACACACACACACACACACACACACACACACACACACACACACACACACACACACACACACACACATGTAACTTATCGAAACTGTGCATATAAGACTGACACCTTCGACGCAGTTAAACAGATCAATTTATGCCAACTGCCTTTCGGGTTTGTGAGCTTTGAAGAAATATAATTAGGCCCAGAGCTTTTTCTTTTTCCTGCCAATCACATGCACTACGGCTGTAAGTCATATTGTCGCCATCTGGGTCAGGTATTTTCATACATGGACTTACCGAACTGTCGCAGTGTGGATTCGATTTAGGGCTTGCTTTGAATTCTTAATTACAAGGGGACAAGATTATTGTCAATAGCAGTAAAACAACAACAACAACAACAACAACAAAGCACCCATTTCTAATGAAACGCTGTATGTGTGTTCACTCCTCTGACTGCGCGCTTCTTGTAGAACAAACGCTGTTTATCAGCCGTGAAGTAAGTTGGCTACAACATTTATGAAAGAATCGAGACAATGGAAACTTCTCAAGTCGCATAGCTGTGGTCTGCGTTCGACTCGTTGGAGTGAACTGGATGAGGGTTGTTGCCATGACTGAAGTTAGCCTACTTCGTGCTGAAACCAGACAGGGCCGAGGTACACTGATTCCATGATATTTTACACATAATTTAGAATAGTATCAAAGGCGTCGCTAAAGCCAAAAACATGCGCTCAATCAGGTCAGTTTCAAAGTATGGAAAGTAAGTTAGGTGTTCAGCGGTAGGCATCGCGCCCCCCTCCCCCCTCCCCTTCACTTCCACTGTAATCAACGTAGGACAAAGCAGACACTGGTCCAGTGACGCACAAAGCACATAATTATCTCCTAGATCTAGGTAGCGCTCTCAGCTTTAATTACTTCCCCCATGTTACATGTAAGTCCATAGTTGATTTTATCTTTGTACAGTAATCACATGTACATTTACAACGAGCATTAGCAGAGGGTCCTTGTCATGTAATACTATGCGATAGACGCATTCTTGCTTTTCCTGCTTCCACGTTCCCATCGCTCATTGAACCGCCATGCACATTAGCGCAATCAACGTTCTTGGACGCGTGTGTTGACCCCAGGGATGTGATGTATGGAGCGAGACAATACGGAAAGTCAGGGACTATATGAGTTGTCTGGGACTAAACGGCGTTGTTAGCTATGCATGGACCCGGACAATGCGAAGAAACAGACTAAACCGTGGACTAAACGAGCCAAAATTTACACCCACGATAGAGCAGGTGAACGGAGGATTGTCTCAGACTTTCGTCAAAACAAATATGGCGGCAGCCATTGCTTTTGCGTTCTATCAACGAAGACAACGCCGAAGATTGAGTATTTTTCGTGACAGAACGCACCCTCTAGAAGTGTATGATGATAGCAAAGTGTATAAGAAATTTCGCTTCAACCGACGCTCTATCTTGGAGTTAACAGCAGGGAGATAGAACATGAGCTGGAGTACCCTGCAAGACGGACAGGAGCCCTCACACCTGTGTTGCAAGTGTTGTTGACACTTCGGTATTATGCCACTGGTACTTTCCAAAACACAGTGGGAGAGCTCATCGGTGTCGACCAAAGTACGGTTAGTAGAACCAAAGACCGTAGATAATATTATTATCTACGGTCTTTGGTAGAACGATCACACGTCTAGTGGCTCATCATTCAGCAGGAAATGAATATTTTCTAAAAGTGACGTCATTGTCTAGCTATGACGTGACCGTCTGCCATTTTTACGATTTTTGCAAGTGACGTCAAACTGTTCTTCACACCATTCCGGTTTGTGGGGTTAGTTCTGGGTGGTTTTCCCCGGTCTAAAAATAGTTTGACCCCGTAGGCTGAGACAAAAGCCAGCTTGTCTCTGACTTCGTAGTCTAAGGTGAAGTCTCTGTCCATGCATCGGATTTTCTGACTTTCGTGATAGTCTCAGACAATAATTGTCCATGCCCACGCATCAGACCCCAGCAGTCACAACCTTATTCGCGCATTACTGATGGGCAGTGGGATTGCCTGAAAGTTTGCATGGCATCCAAACTTACACTGAGTGCGTCCTTTCTTTCTGTTTCCGAAAACAGAATAAAGCAGATATGGTGCTCAGCTATCTTTTCGATGAACAAGAGAAATCTGTTAGTGTGTGTAGTGTTTTGCATCATACGCATCTTATGGGAGTAATTCACTAGGGTACAATTCACAGCACGTGCCATCATGACAACAGTGCAAAAGGTCAGTGGGTGGTTTCACTGGTTTGCGCAATTAACCAGACACGTCGGTATCGCCTGGATGGCCGTGCATTAACCGCTGCATACTTTATCCAGTAATGTTTGTCGAACAGCGCGTACCATTGCCAATTCTCCTCTTTTGACAGTCTCAGTCAGTGCGAGAGACCCGAGGTCGAAATTGATACCAGGAAGTGAGCCGAAGTGAACCAATCGCCATTCGAGCAATGTCACACGTGATATGGGGATTATAACGCTGCGTTGTTTGTGTGTTCGCTATTTAGGGCACAGAACCGGACCTGCATCTTCAGACACACCTGCGGTGACAGGTGCGATCGGTACATTCCGTCAGTGACCAGATTGTGTCCGTTAAATCACATTAGTACCTTTTCAGGTTTCAGCTTTGGTGTGTTTCTGCGCAGCGTGCTTGAATTTTATAAACTCGTCCCCATATTTAGGGTTCTTCGGAAAGTAGATTCCCGAGAAACATTTGCTGCTGCCGAGCCTGCTGAAGAACAATAAGGAGAAAACTGGTAAGTACTAAGTAGAATATTACTTGGTGTACCGATTAAGCTTTACATTCAACTGTTGCCTTCGTAAACTGTGCAGTCGACCGACTTGAGCTAGATATTCATAATTTGCTTGGACAATCTGTTTTCTTACAATTGTAGTCTCTGATTTATGAAGAAAATTCGGAAATTTCATACTGATATACTGCTCCTACCTTGTTGATATTCTTGTTTGAGGTCGCCATTGTGCGTCTGTCATGTGAAGAAAAACGAAAACTCGGAATTAAATATCAAGAAACTAAAAGTTGAATATCTTTGAATGTCTGAACCGATTATCTCTGGATATAATTAGCAGTTATTCCCCATCAAGCTGTTGTATATACACCGACGAGCAAATCCAAGACGCAAATCAACTCATAGCAAAATACGAGTCGGTATACAACAGCTTGATGGGATGAAAATCCTTTATCATCCTTTTTTTTGGGGCCAGTTTATGGTATATTTTGAACATTTATCCCAGTAAAAGCTGACAGCCGAAAGCGGCCCCACGTAACAGACAAAGGAGTTTGTACGTCGGTAGATCACGGAGCCGACAGAATAAAGTGCGCCTTTTTATGCTAGCAAGACAGTGTCAATTTACTCATGAACTCAAATCCAAGCGAAAACACAAGTTTTAGACTTCGACTGAAGACACGAACAAACATACTAACGCTTTCAAGGAAATGTAAATTTGCGATGTGAATGCGAAACCGATCAAGCACAGCTCAGTCTGTTCACGTTCTGCACGATTAGGGTCCGAGTGTAAGTCTTCCTGTCTCGATTCTTGGCGGGATATGAAGCTTCGTGAGTGTTTATTCTAATATTTTGAGTACATGTACACCGATTAAAGTGTTCTTCTAGCAACAGCTACATCTTATAACTGCATGCATGATTCAAAACGATTCCAGAAGCTTCTGTTCAATCGGAGATCTAGACCTCGAATCCGCTGCCATTCTCTGCACTGATAGCAGACGACTGCAGCGACTCGATTCGATTCAGCTTTATGTAACAGGTTTTGGGTTTCATAGCGTTGAAGCTGCTTTTGATTTGAGCACCCAGTGCGTGTTAGGTAAAGTCTGCTGTCGTCTTGAACTTGAGCAGCATTATTTGCGTCCAGCATGCCACTGTCAGTCAAGTCAGTAACAAGATGGCCACCAGCCCAACATTTTGTTACCATTTATTCACCTGCTGTCGTCACGGTCGTTCTTTTGTAATGCCATGTATTCGGGAGAACACACACACACACACACACACACACACACACACACACACACACACACACACACTCTCTCTCTCTCTCTCTGTGAATGGAAACAACTGGCCGGGCTTGTCAGACCAATCTTGGTTTTGGAAGAGAGACAAGTTGTTTTCTTTGAAATCTGTGACGTTTTTCCTCACTGGGATGACGCATAATACGATTGACGTAATAACTTTTATACAATTCTTGCAATGAAAGCAGCCCCATGAAAATTGAAGTGTTGCTGCTGCGCAGTGTAAAGATCGAATTTATAGTGAAATTTAGTAGGATTTCGCACGGAGGACTTCGCTGAGCAGCGTAACCCATTTGCATGTAAATTAGGCACGTTACGGGTGCCATTAGCCAATCGCAGCGCGTTAGCAGCTCGCGGCCTCTGCCGTGTGAGCCTAATTTACATGTAAATGGGTTACGCTGCTCAGCGAAGTCCTCCGTACGAAGTCCTACTAAATCTCACTAATACTGGCTCAATATGTTTAACAGACAAGTCTGCGCGGCGAACGTTTTTATGTTGTTTCCATGGCGGGATATCTTTGCTGATATGATGATGAAAATGATGATGAAAAGTTGTTTTATTCAGGATAGAGCATTTAGGCATTACTGCTTGTCTTACAAGCTGTCCTGCTATTCTACGTTAAAGGGTGAAAAGACATCAAAACAAGTGGGGGAAAAGGGGGAAAAGAGAGAGAGAGAAAAAAAAAGACAAACAAAAGTATTAATTATCTCAAGGAAATGAAGAAGAGAAAAGTACACATGATAAACAAATCAAAACATACATGGCATGTGTCGATGATACTGGCTGTATGCCAAGCAAGAACCTCAAAGTCGTCACTAACATTCCAAAACATGTATGTAACACATTTCTATCTATATGGTCAGATGAGCGTGTCGTGAGAGAGAGAGAGAGAGAGAGAGAGAGAGAGAGAGAGAGAGAGAGAGAGAGAGAGAGAGAGAGAGACTAACCTGTAGTAGTTTTAGTTGGTATTTTTATGTTCTTGCTGCACGGCAGACACTGTCATACACTCAAAGCTCGCAGTCACGAACTGTAAACCGTTCTGCAGCCATATACCTTCAGTAAACTCTGCTGAACCTATCGACCTAGCTGCCTGACTTGTCCTTAACTACTGAAGTAACGGACCAATAGTTCGTGTCGCTGCCTCTCTCGCTCGCCAGTGTATGACGGAGACTGAAGTCGTTTATTCTTTTCCTTTATTCCTCAGTAATGTCACATGTGATATGGGGATTACAGTAGGACCCGCTTATAAGGAGCTCGTGGGGAACATTTTTTTTTACTCCCTATAAGCGAGCTATCTTATAAAAGGGTTGCTCTGATAGAAGGAGTAACGAGCCCAACTACCTTATAAGCGGGTTCTCAGTTGTGATCTTGCATTTCTTCCAGAATTTACCTTGTATTGTTTATCTATATCGTTACGAATTATGCAAACGTATTACAGTGTCGTGTAAGTGTAATATTGTGATGATTTTGCTACAGTAAAAATTTTGTTACAAACGGCACAATTACACAGGACCTCTTCCGACAAACAAGACCCTGTCCTTCCTCAGGAGGACAAGAAGAAGTCACTACTTGACAACACATTCACAGCCCTCCACAAAACTCCTTACACAGTACAGCCACATTCTCACACACCCCACATGACTGACAGGCCACTGCCATTGATGTACATATATATGTATGTACTTGTTTATGGAAAGAAGACATCGACTTTACCCAGTAACCCCATCCAGAGATATATATTCTATAAACAATAAAAAGGAATAATAAAAGTATTGAAACCAACAAACCAACCATCAAGTGAGAAGAGGAACACTTATAGTGGTATGATGAATTTTATTTTTTATTTTTTGTGTATTTCTCGTAGGAAGATGGAGATGACTCTGAGATACTGACAACTCAAAACTTGATCTGGTGCGATGGCCAGGCTGTGGGAACTGGCAGTTGGAATTGGCCTAGTAATGGATCGAACAAGACTTCGTATGATCTTAGAAAAATAGCAGTTGGCTATACTTCCTTTACTGCTAAATCATCTTCTTTGTTTCTTCAAGAAATTTGGGAATTCTGTTTTGGAATACAGACAGTGCACCACATCTAGAGGTAACATGTCGCTGGCTGTCGCTCAGTGTACATAATGCATAAAGAATTTCTTGTGATACTGACAGGTAAGGCAGGACTAGTTCATCAGATCTACAAAAGCAAGCCAGCAAATATGAAGCAAGAAACTGTTCTCAGTGTGGCCATCTTGACAGTGGCAACCCTTCTCATCCACTCTGCATCCTCCAAGCCGCTGCTGTTTGAAAGTGCTTGGCGTGAAGCACTGCGTCGGAACTTTGTGGCAGCTGTTGAAGGTTTAGAGCACCATTCTGTTGGTAAGATTCACGTTGGAAGATCCTGCTCCCTTTGGGGCTCAGATGTGCAAGTTTTACATTTTGTAAGCCACTTAGAAAAAGACTTTAATGGGACGTGTCAAAGGAAAGGTGCAAAATTGTGAACTAAAATGAATATTAACTGTTTCACGGAACACATTTTCAGTGGTTTTAAATCAGAGACACACCAAAAGCATAGTTTATCTCAGGATCAAGGTAACAATTGAAAATTTGGCATCAAAAATGTTTTCCGTAATTTGCCTTTAAATTTCTTCCATTTCTTATTTCAGGTGGATAAATGTATTACAACTTTGAAATGCTGATGGATCTTGATTGTTAATATACACAGTAACATTGCAGACAACTATACAAGTGTTAGTTTATTTCACATGTGATGTTTGGTACTTGTTTACATCTATGCCCGTGCTGTGTCTTTCTGGCACTAGTGGCAGTCTCACCACAAGCATCTCCATTAGCAGCGCAGGCTGGGAGCTCACGTCTGAGAGGTTTGACATGCGAGTTGTGCAAGGGAGTGGTTAGTTTTGCTCAGTACTGGTCAGAACGGGGCTCCACACATGAACAGATCGAGAAACTTGCCACAACGACCTGCATCTACCTCGGCATCGAGACGGAGCGTGTCTGCATCGGTATTGTGAAAATGTTGCAGGTGAGTGTGGGGGGGTGTCAGTATTGTGTACACACAGGAGTGTGTCAGTATTATCATGTACACAGTACACACTGGAGTTTGTCAGTACGTGTAGTGCCTGTACAAACTGTCTGAACTGAATTTGTTTGATTTCTGTGTTTTGACTATCGACTCATAATGCCACACCCCAATCTATACCACCACTCCTCATCATAAGTTACTTGCCTGAGCACTGTTATAAAGACTTTTCTGTTTTCTGGTGTTTTGCTTGTGCTTCTAGTTATGATGAATGGGTCAAATTCACCCTTAACTCATAATTTATGTATACAGCTGAAATTTGTTGATGATGATGGAGACTTGATATAGTGCAGGACTCTCCCCCAAAAAACTGAGTTCTCAACTCAAGTAGAGAGACGTTTCAGCAGAGAGATTGTGTGTGTGTGTGTGTGAGGGGGGGATTAATTGTTAATAATTTTGTGGTGCATTTCTGAAACACTCACTGTATATAAACATTTATAATGACTCCAAAATACCTACAGGATGCATAAATTTATACTTGTCAAGTTGTGTGGAGTTTTCTGAATCTCTCTTGTCACAGTGATATAATGTATACATGCACACTTTGCAGGATGAAGTGTTGACAGTGTTTGAAGACCTGATACTCAGTCCGGACGAAGTGTGTGGGATTCTTGTAGGCAGCGAATGTGGCACGCATTACGACCCATTGGCCAACTGGAACATCTCACTTCCTGACACGCCTAAACCGCCAGTCGTACCCCATGTTCTACCCAAGGTATATCTTCCTCAGTAATATTACCTGAGACTTGTGAGAGAGACCGAGTCCTACCCCTGCAGCCACAACTTAATTCTCCTAAAAGTTTTGCCAAAGCTTTACCTGTGGAAAAGGACTGAACAACAAAATTCAGTTTTCTTTAGATTTTTGCAGTTACATGTATTAGGACAATTGATACCATGTTGGTGTATGTTATGTAGAAGCCTATTCCCCTCCTCAGCAGTCATCAGTATTTGTCTTCTCTTCATCACAGAAACTTGAAAATGCCCAGAATTACCAAGCTTTGCATGTAGCAGAGTTCTCCATTGCAAAACATGCATTAAATGGTAACTCTTGCCTGACTTGCACACTGCATTAAAAAATCTGAAAATATTTGGGTGATTGGAAGAGAACAAGCTGAATGCGGAATCCTGATGTGCCGTACTAAATGTGTTGAGGTGTTGTGATCGTATTGTCTGTGACAGCCTGGAGCGCCTGCTGTCCGTGTTTTGCACCTGACTGACATCCACCTTGACTCCTCGTATGTGCCAGGCAGCAAAGCAGACTGCGGTGAGCCCCTTTGTTGCCGTGCCAATGATGGCAAACCAGGTATGTTTGTGTGTTAGAATACTTTGTTATTCTATACAGGCAGATCACAATGCATGCATGCGTACTTGCATACACACAAAATGTACTTGTAATCTTACTCACATCCATACATATCCAGTTAAACAGATGACTTAGATTGTGATCTTGCAATACTGTAAAACTGTCTTAATATAGTAAGTAGTACAGAGTGTGATGCTCTGTTGGAGTAACCTACTGGGAGTGATCCTCTCTCCCCTCCATCCCTGCCTCCACCCCCAACTGTTTGCTGACGTCTGACTTTCTCTGGTGTAGATCCCGGTAACAGTGGTGCAGGTCAATATGGCGATTACCGTGACTGCGACACACCGTTGTGGACGCTGGAACTTCTGTTCTCCCATCTGCAGGCCAAGCAGGACGAGGTACATTCAGTACACTATGAACATCATTCATACCAGTTTTATCACCCTAGCCATGTCAAAGTAATGGAAATCTGCAGATAAAACTTGGATCAGTAATGATCAAATACCACAAGATTTTTTTTCCTCCAAGTTTTTAAATTACATGTAATTAAAGTTTCTGAGGATGTGAAGGATCCATGTACCAGTACTACCACCACACACACACACACACACACACACACACACACACACACACACACACACACACACACACACACACACACACACACACAAACCCTAGCAACATAAAAACAAGGAAGATTTTTTTCTTTCTTAATATGAGCATAGTACCAAAACTGCTCATGTCATCTTGCATTTTTACAATTCAGTTTTGACTGGTGTGAAGTAAACACACAAATAGTTTTCTTTCAGTTTGATTACATTTTGTGGACGGGAGATTTGCCAGCGCATGACATTTGGAACCAGACACATTCATCACAAACTGAGCTTCTACAAATGCTGTCAGCCATGTTGGTGAAATACTTTCCAAACAAGCCCATCTTTCCATCGCTTGGCAACCATGAGAGTGCTCCAGTCAACAGGTAAGTTCACAAACAAGACCAAACTGGAAGATGTACAAGATAACAGATTTATTTAGGTGTTTACAAGTGTGGATGTATAATTTATGTGAAATATATATATATGTTAACAATAATAATGATGGTATTTGTAGGGTTCATTTCTTTAGTGTAAAACTTGATGCGATACCCAGATGCTTATTTGTATCTACAGGTGCATTGGTGTTTGATATCATTATCTCTTAGATTGGAATTGTGTCTTTGTGAGTGTATTTGAAATGCTGGTACATCAGTTTTTGTTTTCAGCTTCCCACCACGCTTTGTGAAAGGCAATCAGTCAATCTCCTGGCTCTATGACGCCCTTGCTGATAGCTGGAAAGCATGGCTGCCTGAGGAAACCATGACGACTATCAGACAGGGTGCATACTACACTGTTAGCCCTTATCCTGGGCTGCGTATAGTCTCCATCAACATGAACACCTGCAACAAGTATAACTGGTAATACATGTAGCAGTGAAACCGCCTTTTTAAAAAAAAAAAGAAAACTGCTTTAATGTCCCTTTTGGGAAATTCAGGCTGCTTTCCCCTTGGGAAGTGCGTTTCCGCGGTGCAGCACCAACCAACATGCCTATCATGCTTTTCAATTTTGCTGGGAGAGGAAGGCCGGATTACCCGGATAGAAACCCCCGATGAGCAGCCCGGTAGCCAGGAAAGGCCAGTATCACATGTTACAGCTCATTCTGGGCTCGAATCCACTGTTCGTCGTTACGGCCGTTTAGTAACGCAGCAGCTACATCTGACGCACTACCTGTTAGACCACCGCTCACCCTTTGGTCTTAATCTTATTGATTTGTTTATTTCTGTGCATAAGTTGATAAAAATATTTGCTGTCTTCATTGTCTTTATTTTTGTCTTCAAATCTTTTCACCCAGACACTAGCCGGCTGCCACATACTTATTTCTGGCACTACCTGTCTGGAGTCTGTAGACTGATGCAGTAATATATAACATCAAATACATGGCTCTGTTTCTATATATGGCAGTAGAGCTTGTTGAGGGAAAAGTGTGATGGTTTCCTCTCTTGATAACCAGTTGGTTCTCTTATCATTTCTTGCCTCCATCACCTTCATTCACTTGTATGTATATACGTGTGTATCATTTCTGTTTCTTTGTGTTTTTTTTTCTTATTATTATTTAATATTTTGCTGGCAACAGGTGGCTGTTCCTAAATATGACAGATCCGTACGGTCAGCTGGCCTGGTTGATACAGGTGCTGCAGAAAGCTGAGGATAATAAAGAAAAGGTCAGATCCCTTATCTGTCTGTGTGTATATGAGTATATTCGTGTATGCATGTGTGCATGATCTCCTCAGTTAACATGAATAAATGCAAAATGAACACAAACAGGAAGAAACTGCTTCAAAAACTGTGGGTAATTTCTGTGTACTGTAACGTGACCGCAGTTCTATTGATGTGAATGTTAATCTGTAACAATGTATACTTCAGATATTTTTCCTGCATATTGTGGTAACAAGACATGTCTGTCTAACACTAGGTGCATATTGTGGGTCACATCCCCCCAGGCATCACTGACTGTCGGAAAGCTTGGAGCCATAACTACTACAAGATTGTAGACAGGTATCATTGTTGTGTCTCGTCTCCTGAACTCATAAGGAAGATCTAGTTACAAGTTGCTACAGGACAGTGTCCACCTGGGTGGTAAACTTTCCTGTGTTTGCCAAGCGTGGTCACCAGTTATTGTGACCCCGAAAATCCGGAGAATGAAGGGTTTATCAGTCAAGCATGATGTTAGGGCCGGAGGCTTGAACCACGTGTGGCCAGTCAAAACCATCTGCGCTGAGAGACCTGCATGTGCTCAGACTGTTCCTGATACAGGAAGCAAACTCATGGGGAGGGTTCTGTGTAGGCGAACACAAGTCTATAGTACGCAGCTAGCATGTATTGGTTTGTTTCTCTGCACTCTGTGTTGGTTTTGCCTGGTTCTTGAATGCATGTGGTTAAATGTGGTGGGGTATATGTATGTGTGGAAGCACTATCAGACTGCAAGATGCACATTTACTGTTACACTACATAACGTGTTGTGAAAGTCTGTTGCTGTAGAATTAATGTTTCACTGTAGTGTATATGTTGTGTAGGTATGAGAGCACGATCACCGGTCAGTTCTTTGGCCACACCCACACGGACCACTATGAAGTTTTCTACGATATCGCCACTCTGAAACGGCCGACCAACGTCGCTTACATTTCCCCGAGCGTGACACCCTACTTCAACCTGAACATGGGCTATCGCGTTTTCACGATCGATGGCAACTACTCATCTAGCTCATGGGTAGGTATCATAAGATATGTATGTATGTGGTGTAGACAGAATAGTATATTATATATATATATATATATTTTTTTTTTAGTCCAAAATGTCGCTGTTTAGTTTTGTTTATCACAACCAACTTGGTGCTAGCCCTTAAAAAGAGAGAGTGTCGTGACCAAGGTATTAAACAAAGCTCACAGTAGCAAAGTGTTGCTTTTTTCCTTTTTTTTTTTTCTAAAGAAAAGATGACCGTTGAGTTCTTAGACATTGAGATAAATGTTACTGTCAGGCTGCATGAGATCATAACTGAATGTTGTTTTTCCTCAGGCTGTTCTCGACCATGAGACATACATTCTGAACCTGACAGACGCCAACAGCAAGAATGAGACACCCTCATGGCAGCTGGAGTATCAGGCTAAGGTAAGGGGAGACGACTCATTTGGCATGCCTGGAGCTTTCTGTGCGGCCTTGTCAGGCAAAGACATTTCTTTGACTTTGTTTTGAGGCCTAGAAAAGGAAAAGAAACGACAACAACAGGTGGAGTGTCATTGTTACAGTTGGCTTTTTCATATCAGTGATGAGTGTGTGTTTTATTGCATACTTATTAAAGTCACTGATATTATTTTTGTTGTTATGACAGTCTGCATACAACATGAAGTCACTGTTCCCTGAAGACTGGGATGATCTTGTTACTCGCATGAAGACAAACGACACACTGCTGCATGTGTTCAACACGTGAGTACAAGTACCCTGTTTTGACAGTAAAAGAGCTTGATTGTTGCTGAGAGACTTCACTGTGTTCTGGTGTTGTGTCAGAAAGCAGCACCACATACCTTTTATGCGGATGAGTGGTGTTCCAAACAGTTTCACTGTTGATTCTTGTGCTTGCAAGTTAAACATGTATCGATTTCATAGACATAAGGTACAATATATTCAAATTTTTGTTTCGGTGTTGCGGTGGTGTTTTTTTTTTCTTTTTTTTTCCTGTCAGTAGATTTGAACAGAAGCAAACCAACAGGTTACGGCCTAGCTGATCTAAGTTTTTCAATGAAGCAAATTGATAATCTGAAAAAAGGGCTAAAGCATCACGGATTTGATCAGTCCTGATGCCCATTGTCCAGATAACAGTAATATTCACTTTGTTACGTGTGAACAGACAATTTACTGGTATTGTGCAGTACCTGCATGGAGTCATCTTGTAATGTATGAAGGCAAAGAATTAGTTTTTCTATGTATATAATTCACATCTAATTTTATTCACATTAAATATCTTTCTGGCAGGTACTATTACAAGTCGCACGCTGTTTCACCTTGTGATGATAATTGCAAGAAGTCCTTGTTATGTGGTCTCAAGTCAGCTCGTTCCCACAGCCCGGAATTGTGCTCCGACCTCGGATTCCGAAGTCTGCACGAGTTCCATCAGCTGACAAGACATGAAAAACTGTGCTAGTCACCACATACATATTGAAGCTCTTTTGCTCACTTGTTAATTTGTGTTATTGACTCACTTTATCCACAGTTTAAGAAAAAAAGAAAAAAAGTATTACTATAATCCAGAAGTCACAGGGGAAACGGGGAGGGGGCACTTCTGAAATCATGAGAAAGGACATGCAACAACAGCTCAAATTTTCTGTGGTTATGGGTACTACACGTTTAAAGTCTTCCGGATCATGGATTGGTGAGGCTGAGAAAGGAAATGTTGCCTCATGTGTGCCTTTTACTTACCACCAGAAACAGTTGTGAAGTTTGTGTATGTGTGTTGTTTGTTTTTGGGTTTTTAAGTTGTTTCTCTATAGAGAAACAACTTTATGAGACGGGGCAGATTTTGCTGCGCGCAGCATCAAGTTTCAGCGATACAAAACAAGACTGTGACGTTTCTCCACACAATACATACTTTCACGCACATAGTGACGTAACGAAACCTGCGTCATAGACACTTGACGTGCACACTATGCTGCTGCGTTCTTTTTGGCGGGAGTTGGGAGACGTGTGTGTGTGTGTGTGGACGGATGTAATGATGGCTATCTCCTAAACCACCTCCATGGAGGCCTTTTTACTTTGAGATAAAATGGGAATTCACCTTCTCCAGAGCTACCTTTCACGATTTTTAACCTGCCGCATTTTCAGAAGAGTTATCGCCGATTTTAAAAAATCGGTCATGTTACGAATTTTTTCGAAAAAGTTGTTCAAATTCCTTCATTTTCTAGACTTTGGAAGTTCACCCAATCACACTGCCTGTATTCGTGCTACAGCTCTGTAGCTCTGACTGGTTTTGTGTAAAAAAAATATTTCCGAGGTAGGGGTGGTTTGCACATAAGATCAAATATCTATGAAAAGACTACTGCAAATTACTTATCATCCCGGCGTTTTTGTCTAGTGTGACAACTGCACATATGACAGGAACTACTGCACTATTATAGCTTTAGCATTTAGAATAACTGAACTTTTAGATAAACATAACTTTTTCAAGTTTCTGCGAAAAGCACCGGTCAAAAGAGTTCCAAATTTTCGACTTCATAAGTACAATCCAAGGTATTCTAGTCCATGTTTCACCAGCCCTCTAGATCTTCCAAATTTTATGTAAAAATTAATTCAGCCAGGGAAGTCACAAAAGCAACAGGGAAATTACAAGACATGCACAAGCATCATCTGTCATACCACCAATGTGAAGCTGACGTCAAACGCTTAGTTCCCAGACAAAATAAGCAAGTATCATCACTGCCTCCGACATTTCACCAGCCCTCTAGATCTTCCAGATTTCATGTGAAAAATAATTCAATCGGGGAAGCCACAAAGCCAAAAGGGAAATCACAAGACATAAACAAGCTTCCTCAGACGATCGCAGTGCTAGAGGCTGACGTCAAAATGTTTAGTTCGCGGAACTGACGTCATCTCTCCGTCTGTGTATGACGACCTGCCTGAGGCTGACATCAAATGTTTAGTTCACGGAACTGACGTCTCTCTCTCTCTCTCTCTCTCTCTCTCTGGGGAGCCAGGGTAGCCGAATGGTAGAGCGTTGGCCTTTCAATGCTCGGGTCGAGAGTTCGAATCCCGGCTTGGGCCAAATATTTGTGCTGGCCTTTCTCTCGTTGCCCCGTCTTTGATATCACCCTTACGTGGTGGAAAAGGACGTTAAACTCCTAAACACCCACCCACCCTCTCTCTCTCTCGCTCTCCCCCCACCCGGCCCCACCCCCAGTAACGTGACTAATCGGTCGTGGTCGTAGAGGATCTAGTGTCATTGGTAGAACATGGAGAGGGGAGAACCGGCAACAATAACAACAAAACAGACAAAATAAAATGAAATTTGGAGAAACAACTTTGTAGGACGGGGCCGTTCCTCCTTGTTTCTTTGGGGGTGGGGGGGGGGGGGGATAGGTTTTTTTTTTAAAATTTAAAGTCTGTTATGATATTATTGCTATGATTATTTCTAAGTGGTAGTAGGTGTATGATATCCATTCATTGGGGAGAAAAGTTAAAACTAATCAGGGTTATTCATCGTGCATCGTGCCGAGATATTTTATCCATAAATTTACTTGCGTTTCCTGTGATACCGGTGTCGGCTTAGCTTAACCATTATTATTTTTATTTATGATGTTGGCTGCAGTGTTGATGACTGTAACACTAGTTTCCCCCTATTCCTTATTTCAAGTTGTTGAAAGTGTGTGTAAATGGCATGTATCACATGCAGTGCAGCTGCTCGTCATGACAAATGTTAAAAGATATATGTCACATCTGTACTTTGTTGAGTTGCAAAGTTGCATCTTATCGTTGGCAATATGGCACTTTTATGTTATAGGTGCATGTACGTCTCTTGTTTATGTTGCTTTTCCAATGATCATGCAGTTACATGAATGTTGTTGATATTTTAGTTGCTAGATAACTTACTGCTGCTACTGCCTCTGTGGGGAATTTGTATAGCCCCTATTTCAGTAGCTCTGGGCGCATAATACATGTACAGTGGACGCCGGATATAAGCAACTCGGATATAAGAAAACTCGGTTATTGCCAACGATTTTTTCCCCCCGGCCAAACTCTTCTTTATTATGTATTACAAAAACTCGGATACAAGAAACTCGCTTATAAGAAAACTCGGTTTTAGGAAAGCAAATTTCTTGTCCCGCTTGATACAAAAACTCGGATATAAGAAACCGAAAGTACATTTCCAAGAAAATTTCACTCATTGTAAGAAACCGAAAGTACATTTCCAAGAAAATTTCACTCATTCTAAGAAAACAGGTCAGGTCTGACGTCACTTAGGACAGGCACATGATGGCGCATGATTTTCTTTTCTTGAATTGGTTCTTTACCATTGTGTTCCGTGCAAAATTGAATGTTGGCAAGAAGAAAAAAATACGAGATGCATTTTTGTTGTTCTATTGTTATATGTTGTTTTTATTATTATTTTGTTTTTTTGCCTGATTGGGAGCTCAGTCTCTCTCTCTCTCTCTCTCTCTCTCTCTCTCTCTCTCTCTCTCTCTCTGTATGTCTGTCTCTGTCTACAGGGCTCGCGTTAAGGAGAATAAAACTATCAGTATTAGACTAACTGTTGATCAATTCCTTTCTTTGACAATATACGTGGTCCATCTTTCCTCCATCCCCCTTCCCCCTCCCAACAGAAAAAAAAGCTAATTTGCAGCTTTTTTCAGCCAAATTAGACACGGAAAGCATCGCATATCATACTCTAATGGGACGAGTGTTTTATAGATCAAAAGTTGATACATAATGCACTTTTAATATATCCTATAAATACAAGGGAATTCTCTCTCTCTCTCCCCTTAGTTCTTTTTTGTTTGTTTGTTTGTTTGGTTGGTTGGTTGGTTGGTTGGTTGGTTGGTTGGTTGGTTGGTTGGTTTGGTTGTTTTTTTTTCTTTTTGTTTTGTTTTTTCTTACCACATGACCGCCAGCGCTACAGTTGGGAAGCAAAAACAGTATTTTCACGTTCAAACAAAAAAATCTGACATTGAAGGACACAAGCGCACTGGTGTATATTAACTCTACACATATATATTCTGTGCAGGTCTTTAAGAGAAACCAGATATTTCTTAATTTAATGCAAAACATACACGAACTGAGAAAAAAGAAATGTTTTAAACCTTTTTTTCACTGAACTCGGTTATAAGAAATATTTTTCAAAATACTTTCTTATATCCGACTTTCAGATATAAGAAAACTCGGATATAAGAAACCCAAAAATTCACCCCCCTCGAGTTTCTTATAACCGGCGTATACTGTACCTGTAAAATGTTCTCTCTTTGAGTCTGTCTCTGTGAACAACTACTCATCAGTTATTAACAAAGACTCTTTTTAGTGTGATTTGTATGAGAGAAAAAGGTTGCACCTTTGATTGTGTGTGGATTGGGGAATTGGGTCAGTGGTAACATAGGAAATACTGTCTTTTAGTTATAGTGCTTGCTGTGGAAAAATGAAAGCATGCAGTTTCGTGTTATAGCTTTGAAAAAAAAAAAAATTAACATGACTAGATGGTTGTTTGGGAATCAGTATTTTACAAACTGCCAGCAGGTTATGGAGACATAGCATGTGCTTAGCAATTTGTGTATAATAATTGTTCTAAACACAGATTGTGTGATATTTGAGACTTCATTCCAACGCACAAATGGAGAAAAAGTTGAGATTGCCTTCAAATGCATTTCTTTGTGTACGCTTCTGTTCATATGAATTTACTGCCTGCATCTTGCATGTGTTCAGCAAGCTGTGTTGAATGACTTTTTGCTATAAACACAGTGATATTTGGGTCTTCAATCTGACCTAAAGCATTTGATATTACCCTTTAAATGCAGTTTTCATGTGTGTACATAAGTGGCAGGGGCGCCGGAACCGGGGGGGGGGGGGGCAGCTGCCCCCCTGTACCCAAGGGGGGGGGGGCAAGAGTATCTTTTTGCCCCCCCCCCCCCCCATGCATGATTGTGTTCAGCCTACTCATAGCTGCTTATGTCAGGAGGGGAACTAACCTCACTGTACTGTTCGAATTGCCTTATGACGGAGTTTCTGCCCCTGTATGACCTGTCGGATAAAATTAATCTGAAGATCTGCATGCAAATTTATGCATACGTCACAGGCCTACTTGCATACATTCACGGCTAAAACAACCCCTTATCAATTAGTGTTTAATATTCTACGTTGAACTTAACGGCCGAAAACTTGAACATAGACATGACAGAGCCGGAGCAGCTGACACAAAATATTTAATGTTATGCAGCCGCTGACACAAATGTTAAAATAGCACGGGGTAATCCCGGCCTTGGAAGTACACAACAACTCCCCGGCTTTGGATTCAGCCAATCCCTGTGCGAAGCTGAATGACGCGTATAATTATCAGTGAATTACTCTTGCGCAGATTGTAGTGGGCGACAACTGCCGTTCCACCCCGTAGGTGCCAGTACCGGTTGCCCTCCTTGCCTGTCCTTCGGTTTGAGCTCAGGCCACTGAACTGTCCTGGGCCCGTATGTAGGACCCGAGGTTAATTTAACCCACGGCTACGGGCCTAACCCAGACTAGGACAAAAGAAACCCAAAAACAAACTTAACTAAAAAGGAAGCGAAGAAAGACAAAATCCTTCTATACCGGCTCAGGCACCTTCCTGGAATGGACCCGCTTCCTGATTTAAAACAAAACACAACAGAAAATTTAATCCAGGAGCTAGCCTGGTTTAGTTCGAGGTTAGACTCTAACCCGGGGCTAAACTCCCTAACCCTGACTTTAACATGCGGGCCCTAAGCCTTCCGCTGAGCTGAAGAAGTTTCCTTCGCTGCTCAGTTTCATTGCACCTTCCTACGTACAGTCTTCTGTCTGTTTGCACTTTGTCTCAAACGTTCATTATTAATCAAGACTATAATGAAGCATGATTACCTCAGTGAGGCCGCCGCTTCCCAGAAGCCGGCAACATTACTGTCAGTTTTCTTAAGGTTGCTCAATCTTGGGAGTGCGCCTATCCTCTCGAAATAGTCGATCCTGATGATGAGTAGAGATCAATAATTGCAATACAAAAAAAAAAAAAAAAAAAAAATTCTCCTAGCCAGGGGTTAACGCAACCCTAGCCAGCTGATTCGCGTCTCGTAAAGCTTTCTCAGTGTTGACTCAGTGCCAGCCTGAGCCTGTGAGATGCTGTCACTGTGCAGGTGACTTGGAAATGTGCCCGTAAATTTAAACAGGGGAGGGTCATGAACTTCAGACCAACGTCACAGTGACGTGCCAGCAGCAAAGCTGACGTGCCAGCAGTAAAGCTGCTTGGGCCGGGGGAAATTCCGACTTTGAACAGACCACCTTAGGCCAACTCTGACCTTGGCCTGGTTACGTCGCGTGACTTTGACTCCGACCTCGTCATCGGCAGCAAGCTCCAAACAAGAATGGTGGTTGTCCGTTCTTTGCCACGCTTCACAGGCACTGATGCCAGTGGCACAGGATCCCGATGGTGGTTTCCCACAAACAAATTCCAGTGGCAGGCCAACAGTACGGCAAGAAAGAAGCAGAAAGCAGCTGGTTACCAAAAACTCTATCAAGGCGGCAACATAAGGAATAATAACAAGATGGCCACCAGCCCAATATGTTGTTTCCATTCAATGACCTGCTGTAGTCACAGTCGTAGTCGTTGTGTCATGTATGCAGCCCGCGCGCACACGAACACGAACGCAAGCTCTCTGACATTAAGCATGCTGACATAAAGAAAGTACTGGAAACCCTTTCCGTGCCTCTATGCACTTGCAAAAACCCCAAACACATGAGGTCGTGTGAGCTCGCCTAGCTGTTTGACGTCACAAACTTTTTGGCGTATGCGAGGTTCTACATGGGTGAATGAATTCTTGTAATAAAGTCGTTCCCCTTTGACAGAGTTACTTCCCGCAGACCTGACTGACAGACGATTGCTTACTGGTATCGGAGAAGAGACCCTCAGTCTCTCTCTTGCCTTAGACGCGCACGCACGCACGCACGCACGCACGCACGCACGCACGCACACACACACACACATTATGCTTCTGAGTGTGAGTCAGTGGCAAAAACGAAACCCACTGAAATTCCCGCTTTCCACATGTCAAGCTGTAGAGATCGCGAAAAGATACTGCATTTCGATGCAAAATAATTTCTAGACCATCCCAGAACATGCTGGTGCAGTAACGTCAGTAGATTACGTCACCTTGGAAAGATTTCGAACCTTCCAGTAAATTGAGGAATGTTCTAGATCTGACCTGTTCAGTACGTAAGCAGCCCTGCACAGCGTTCTGGATTCTTCTTCTTTCATGAATTTGTTCTCCGCGCATATTCTGTTCATAAAGTATTGGAGTTGTATTCTGTTGTATCCCCTGTCTTCTCTGCGATTGCACGAAGATGGCGACATAGCAGTAGTAAAATACACCATGTCCCCAAACAGAGGAATTCGGAAAGAAAGTGGCGAGACACCCCCAAGAAAAAACAGCATCACGTCAATCAAACATGACGCACTTACTTTACGTCAGTGCGCGTGCGTCTCTTCTTCGATGTTTGTAAGGCGTGTGGCTTGTAGAGGAAATGTGCTGTGAGTACAAATTTTCGAGTCAACTGACGATAACGGCTGCAGTGAATTTTTCTAATTTTTTAATATATTTTTTATGGCACCCAAGGCTCATTATCTATGTATAGTAGGAGCGATTTTGAGATCTAAAGTGTGTTCACCAGCACTTTTATCAGGTACGGCTTACGCCAAAAGTATAAAAGCGACAACCTCCAAACTTCACTCAGTTGAGAGTCCGTATTCATGCTATCTATGTCCAAAACATGGAGTGGTTTAGGTAAATATTACGCCTTCAAACGCCAGAAAGCCACTTTTTTTTGAAAAGGGCGATAACTCGCAAATCGTGTGTGCAATCGTTCCTGGATCGCGCCTTCTATTCAACAATCTTGATTCATTTAGAAACCCCAAAATTGAAATCGATCGGTTCAGTATTTTCGGAGATACAGGCATCTGAACTGGGTTCACATGCAATGTCAACTCAGGTTCGGTTTATATGAAAACTATAAGAGCGACCATTTTCTAGTAGTGACTCTGTTTAGAGTCCGTATTCAAGCTATCTACTGCCAAAAAAGTGAGTGATTTAAATAAATATTACGCCTGTACACGAAAGACAATCAACTTGTCTCAAAAGGGCGATAACTCCCAAATCACTTAAGCAATCATCACACGCTTGAATCGTCTAATGTAACATTTTGATATAATTGGATACCCCAATTTTGAAGCCATTCGGTTGAGTATTTTCGAAGAAACGGGCCTGGACACAATTCACACACACACACGCACACCGCACACCGCACGCACACACATACGAACAGACGGCACTCACTGAGGAGGAGAAGCGCGTTCGGCGCACCGTACATGTCAGCATCGATGACGCACGTTTTCTTACGTCATTGTCAGAGTTACACTTGCAAAATCGTCTCTGCGGGAGATCGTCAGTGACGTGCGTTAGTAACACAGATGTTTGCCTATGTGGAAAATTTAGCCCGTCCTATGATGTTGTTTCCATTACTATGGAAACAACATAAAAAACACCCTACCCCCTCACAACCGCATTTTATCTTATTTTATTTTTCTACCCTTCGTGTGTCAGACAACCAGTGTGCGCACGTACCCATTGGCTTGTTTAGTACAGAATTACTTTTGCTTCATTCTTAATATATTTCATGTACTATGATTAGCTGTTTCCCAGTGCAGACAGAGAGAACAGTAGGACAGCTAGATCTCCAGCACAACTTTGAGACAGAGCACCTACGACGAACTTTACTTTTGGAGATAACTCACTTGTTAATCTCATTCTCACTGACAGAAAAAAAAAATTCTGATGGTTGAAGCTGGTGAACAACAACAACAACATCATCATCATCATCATCATCAACAACAACAACAACAACAACAACAACAACAACAACAACAACAACAACAACAACAACAACATTGCAGGTAATAGCTATAGAGGGATCATAAAACGGAGCATGGTACAATTTCTTTGATGCGTATCATTGTCGTTTCATTCGGAATGTATGATTTATTTTGTCTGGGTCAATTCCATGTGATCACTCCCTTTGTTTTTGTACATGATAAATCTGTTATGGTGTGATTGCAATTGCAATTTCATAATTAGTTTTTAATGATAGGCATCTCTCACGGCAACTGTTAGGACACAACTGAAAATTGGCCTGGAGATAACAGTCATAAGATTGGGTGCCTTGCCTTTTTCACAGTCGCTCGGGCTGGGGTCAAATGACAGCCTGTGCGACAGACCGAGACTCTCATGAACAGGTGCTTTCATACCCAGTCGTTTTTTGTTCGTCCGCTTTGTCCCCGCTCCCCGACCAGCCCTGTCCCTCAGCACAAAGGCGCTGAGGTTCTTTCTGGGGTCGTTATTTTCCCCGACATTTTATGCAGGTTGACGTAGTTACCCAACATAAAAGCGATGGTTAAACTTCCGTTACTATACTCGTCAGTATGTTCTGGAAACGCTTTAGTGAAACCAACGAAGTGGTTTAACATTTCGCCAAGATAATAATTCGTCAGTACATACAAGGAAGGTAAGGGAAACATGCAGCAGCAACAACAACTACGACAACAACACAATAACAACGACAACCACAACTACAACAGTCTTGCAGTAGCGCCCCCCCCCCCCCCCGTCAGTCACAAGACTCAACTTAGGGTTGTGGTTGATGATTGTTTGGGAGTTTAACGTCCTTTTCCACCACGTACGGGTGATATTATAGACAGGGCAACGAGTAAAAGGCCAACACAAATATTTGGCCTCAGCCGGGATTCAAGATTCGAACTCACGACCCGAGCATTGGAAGTCCAACGCTCTACCATCTCAACTTGGGGGTATCTGGTCGCACATTCCGGATCTATAAATAGACGGATTTATTGACTTTAGTTGTCACCTGCCAACATGGTTTGGATCAAAAGAACTCGTATCATGTGGGCATGCGGCCAATGAATAAGCAACGCTCAAATTGCGCATCGAAGCTGCCCCAGATTAATCAGGTACATTCCCAGTGCTAGCAGGAGTCACATGAGAGAGAGAGAGAGAGAGAGAGAGAGAGAGAGAGAGGGCGGGGGTGAGTGTTTAGGAGTTTAACGTCCTTTTTCTTCACCCCGTATTGGTGATATCAACGACGGGGCACCGAGAAAAGGTCAGAACAAATATTTAGTTCCAGCCGGGGGGTGGGGATGGGGGTAGGGTGGGTGGGGAGAGAGAGAGAGAGAGAGAGAGAGAGAGAGAGAGAGAGAGAGAGAGAGAGAGAGAGAGAGAGTTATTCTTATTTAACAACGGTGGAACTGTTCACGCAGAGGTAATTTTTCGTCTTCAAGAACAAACAACAACAACAACTCATCAGAAACAACAAACAGCAGAGGTGCCAAACCTGGCGTGCTGATACTGATAGACAGTGATAAGACCTATGCACGTATACCATCTTAAATGACCTTGACTCAAGGTCAAGGTCTTTAAAACAGTCTGCAGGGAAATTTTACATTTGCATTTTCTCAGAATCTAGAAGGATTAGAAGCCTCAAACTATGTGCGATAATTGACATTGGCAGCACCTTTACAGACATACCTGTGTTCGGTGACTTTTAGTCAAGGCCAAGGCCATGCAAGCGTTTTTTTTTTTTTTTTTTTTTGGGGGGGGGGACTTTAACGTTGGCATTTTCTCCAAAACAACAAATAATAGAGGCACCAAACAAGGTATGATGATAAACAGCAATGAGACCTACATTTCTGAATGACTTGACCTTGAATGACCTTGACTGACCTTGACTGAAGGTCAAGGTCATTAAAGCTGTCTGTTATGAATTTTAACATTACTGTTTTCGGGGGAACTACAACTAATAGAGGCATCAAACTTGGCATGATGATAGACTTTGGTGAGATCTCATTTGGATGACCTTGACCAAAGGTCAAGGCCATACAAACTGTTTCAGGGAAAATTGTAATAGTGCCAGGAACTCAGAGCGCCAGAGACACTTTACTTGGCATAACAATGGATAGTGATAAGAGCTTTACAAATTAACATACTCTTGTGAATGACCTTGACCTGTGTCACAAGGGAGCCATGGAGGCTTCTGCCTCTCTAGTTATGACCATGAAATAAACGACGCAGCCATAGAGGCAACAGCGTAACACGATCTTTTAAAAGGTTGTCGTGTTTGATGTTCCTTCACATAATGCAGATGTATTGCAGCGACTGCATTGTGAACGCAGTGATCTGGAAAAATGGGTATTCCCCTCGGTTCCCCTCAGCTGCGTCGATCGATAAAAATCGCGTCGTCAATAGCACCCGAAAACAGGGTTCCCCAATGCGTACTGTGAAAGTCATGCGTAAATGAAATCAGCTCGGATTTTTACCTTCTGTCTTTCTGGCACACTGCAAGGGATATTGTGTTAGAGAGGCAGCAGAAGCAACTTCCTATTACAACATTTAAACTCCAAAGACGAGTACTGCTTTTAGTGTATATCTAACTATATCTAACTGAGTTTGATATGGGCTTTCTTCTACACCATGTTCTGATTGTTACTGTCGTTAAAAAGGGCGTTCATCTGTTCTCTTGTTTTAACAAACCAGAGAGGTCGGCTTTACATAATATGGCATAACATGCTTTGGCTGTGGATTTAACGTCCTTTTCCACAACACGAGAGAGATTCCAAGACCTTGCAACGAGGAAAACACACACACACACACACACACCAAAACACAAACAAACAAACAAACTTACAAACAAACAACAATCCAAAAACAAAAACGAAACAACAGCAGAATTTGTTGTATTCCAGTCGGGATTCGAACTCGCGACCCGAGCATTGAAAGTCCAGTGTTCTACCAGCTCGGCTCTCCGGCTTCACCTCCTAAACATGAGCATTCGTATTAGTGCATTTGGCAATCTGAGCACACACTGAATTAGGTTCCCAACTTGTTTCGTATTGCCAAGAGAGAGATTTGCAAGACAATCTCTCACTTGGCAAAACAAGTTGGGAACCAGATTCAGCGTGTGCTCAGGTTGCACCAATTTTCCTTATTTTCGTGGATACCTATTCAAGCGGATCTCTTTCAAAGTGAAGTTTTCCGGAGCCATTAACTTTTACGTGCAGTGGAGCTGAAAATGCGAAGTCTGAAGCACTAACTATGGCTAGTGCAAGCTGCCAGGCCTGCGATCTCCGAAACTGTTGAGAGAAATGAGAATTTAATAAGATTAATGGACCTTGTGGCCATGACAAATCAAGAAAACAACATGAAATTAAAACCCCTCTATCAATCATATAGATTTTTTTTTCATAAAGGCAGTTCGGCTGTTCAGCAAAATGATTTCATGAGTGATCATACTGCGTTTTGTCTCAGCAGCGTCGAAGCTTTTTATGTTTCTGTCGACACGTACTTCCTGCTGCGGTGCAAATTAAAACAAACGTATACAAATCGATATATTGTGTACCGTAAGCGTGTTAAAAATAGAGCTTACATGATTAGTTCTCGTGGTTACCACGAAAGAGACCACTCGATGATTATTTTTTTTGCCGTAGCTACTGAGCCTCCGACGAGCCTCTGGCGAGGCAGCTACGGCAAAAATTGAAACATCCAGTGGTTTCTTTCGTTAATCACGTGAGCTGTTTGTACCACCAGCATTCAGAATCTTAGCTCTGGTAGCATACATTTTCTGCGACATTTTATTTTTCTGGTAGGGTGGCTAGTGAGTTACGTACCCCCTCAAAATTCTGCGCACTGACTTGTGAGAAAGTGATGCGTGGAGCAGTTGAAAGTACTTTATGTTAAGAAGAATATCATTCAAACTATGTGCTCATGTACTGACATTCAACAGTGCACTCACAAATACTTCGGAGAGTTAACTCGCTGAAAATTTGCACTGGCGAGTGGTGTAAAAAAATAATATTCAATCTTGGCGCTACGGGGTACCTTCTGTCGAGTTAGACACGAAATTCCAGGGTACATGCCGTCGGTGTCCCTGCCAAAACTAATGTGCGTTGATCAATGCGCAGACAATGAGCTTTTACAGAGACATCTGCGTCATTATGACGACAATTGTCCCCATTTGAATTTTGATATGCAGCATTGCCTGATCGCTTCTTTTGAATTCAGTGACCACGACGACCTTCCTGGTTCCACATGTTAGTGATCGTTTTGTCATCTGAATGCAAGGTCATGTATTGATCGTGGAAAAATCCAGATGCATTACAATATTATCCTTCCTAGATCTGAAATCAATGTGGATATTCCGAAGCGCAAACACACAGAAACCATGTAAACACACACACACACACACACACACACACACACACACACACACACACACACGCACGCACGCACGCATCCCTCTGTGTCACCCAATTGCCCGCATACACTAAATCCAAAATGCGTAATACAACATAGAGTGTAACCTGAAAGGAAATAACAGTAATGGCCGCTGTATGCTGTGTCGTGGAAGTGGAGAGATGGGAGATCGATTGCTTGAGGCAGGTGGTACATTCTGCTTTGCAAAGCCACGTACGACTCCCCCACTTTGCAAACTGGCTCTGCTTTGTGGCCTCTCCTTCCCGACATAATACCCACAGCACTCAGACCCCGCCATCGCTCTGTTCAGAGTTGCTCGCCAGGTTACCAGCAAAACACCTCCGACTGGTCGAGCAGGAAACTTCAATGAAACCCTGTGCCAGATTAGGAGCTGAATTACAAAATGCATGTAGTAATGTAGTGTGTGTGTGTGTGTGTGTGTGTGTGTGTGTGTGTGTGTGTGTGTGTGTGTGTGTGTGACATATGCTTTGTGTTTTATTGATGTCTCTCGCATTATTTTATGTGTGATGCGCTCGCTCTCGTTTGATTTATGAAACAATGGATAATCGCTGTTTTCTTTTGCATTTTCGTTCTTCTGTACTTAGTTTTGTTGCCACTTCTGCCTAAATTATACCTTCTGGCGATTTGAATAGGGTTAAAATTATATTAAAAAACAAGGCTTTAGAAAATACAGCCAATGTATCCTTTCTAGCACGCAATAGCCAGTATAGGAATGATACTGCAGATGACGTAAGTACTATTTCCATTTAGGTCTGCTCTTCACAATCAGTAGAATCTGACGAACTCAAATGTTATGTCCAATAATCATTACTGACTACACAGGACAAGGAAGCTCCACAGTGCGGTCAGTCGTCTCCAAAAGGTATTGTCACGTGTTCGATATCGGGCATGCGCTATGCTTTCTGAGCTGCACAGCCTATTGTGTTCGTGATCATTATTTAGGGTTGAAACCCGGAAGTAACGGCTCACACGTCTCGCCGGCAGGATCGGCGATGGGTGCGTTTTCCCCCTACACTTAGGAGAACCATCTATAGTCTTACACGCTGATACCGTGTCCACAACAGACTCTATATTGGAAGCGCAGCATGGGTCAAAATGGTAAATACACTTACTTACTCTCATTTTCCTCGATCCACCGAACGATGGATCAGCTGATTGGTTAATTGAGTAATTGATTGAATGAACGTTGATGTGATTGATTGACTGACTGATTTTAGCTACCCTAACCACCAGTTCTGAGCTGCTTCGTAAAAATAGGACACTACAGAATCCGAATCGCACTTAAACCTCATTACAAATGCCAAGACTTTGCAGTAACATTGGGCAGACAGTCTTTACGTCATCTCGAAAATCGCTAGCAGGATTTGTCGAAATTTATCGTGTAAGGCTAGGTTTCGAGGGGAAAAAATATCGATTTTTCCGCCCAAATTTTGTTTCCATTCTGACCACATTTATATTCATTGATGCACAGATTTTTAAAAATTCTTTTGTCTTAAAAAAAGTACCAAATATCACAATATGCACAACAGTGTCAAGAACATAGATATATAGTTATTGTGACAAACCGCATTTATGGGGTTTTCATTGATTATGTGGTTGCCGTTTTCAAAAGTGTATTTTCATGTGTAGTGTTAACTAGTGTTTTAGACAGGTAGTACTGTACTGGAGTTTATCCCAGTCTACCTAACGTTTTCACGTGCGGGAAAATGCTTATGCACGGCTATAGCGGTTGCTTGAGTTTTACTCTGTACTAGAGACTGTTGTAACACAAGTAGACCTGAGTTGTTGTCAGCTTACGAAGTGAGCAATTGCGACAAAGATTGTGCGCAGTCCTACTATTGACCGGTGGAGGGAACAGGTCTCTTTTTTTTTCCCACCCGGCTTCTTTGTGTTCCGTATGCCATAGCGCTACAGGTATGTTTGATTTTTGAATATTGTTTGTCTATTTCAAGACCAAGTGGATTGTTTGTTAACCCTATGGGTAACTTGATGCTATTATGATGTATATCTGATTTAGTTCTGAATGTTGGACTTCTCAAATGGTTATTTAAATGAGAGAATTTTTGGTACGATGTTTTGAACTTCATTCTTGTGAGGAATCAGTTGTGAGAATATGGTTTGAGGTTGATGATGAGGATATAAGTTTGAACTGTTTGATATTGTATAGGTACTTGGTAACTGGAAGGTGAATTTGTTGAGAATTTCTGATATCAATTCATAACTGGAACTTTTGAGATCGATGTCAGATGTTATTGTTGTTGAAATGGAACTTTGTTCAGGATCAAAGTTAGTTTATGGAGAAGAAATACTATCCGAGATAGTGGTAGTAATTACGGGTTAATATTGTACAGGAACGACACCGGAGACCCGGTGAGCTGACCGCATAGTAGTATGTCCGCCTGATCAGCGTACACGACACCATGTTTGTCTACCCCGTCGTTGTGGAGCTTGAAGCCAGCGACGTGTGTTTGTCTCCCTTGAGATCACGTGCAGCCATCCCGTCGAGCGCCGTGTCAAGGTGGAGCTCTCCCTGAGTCTGATGGGGTACACCATCCTCAGCGTATTATTTGTGAAGGTGTCTGCGGTCCAGCATCGTTCAAGTCACTTCCAGAAGAAGTGCTTCCCTTCACTCATTCCAGGAGAAGGTGAGAAGATTTGAATCGCCCGGAATTCCCAGAGGAATCGTCTGGACTCGTGTATATATTTTCTATTCAAGACCAACAAGTCTTCACCCAGTCTGCAGCATCATTTTGACCAAGCTTGTTGAGTTCTGCTTGTTTATTTCACTTTATTCATTTCACATCTAATTGTGTATAGTAGTGGTTTTGTCCGCGTTGTAGTACATTTTATATCCAGGCACATATCCTTTGAATAACCGATGTGCTGGTGAAATTGGAGGCTTCTGTTTTTCAGCTGTGAATGTAATTAAGCCTTAAAATTACTTATTGATTCGTGTGATTATCTGTTTGTTTTTGTGTATAAAAGGTCTCAGTCAAAAGAATAACTACTTGCTTGTGTGTATGAAAGGGAGTGGATGACGTTTGCATGCGTGCCTTTCTGAATGTCTGTGATGTGAAAGCGGAGTGAAAGTGTGAGACCGCCTTACGTTACAGTGGTGACCCCGTTTACGTCCCCTTTCATTTCAGTTCATTTTTGAAAAAAAAAGTTACTCGTGTTTTGTTTAGTTGTTGTTTAGTTGTTTTTGGAAAAAAAGAAAAAAGAAAAAAGACTCTCTCGTCTCTGCCTACTCTTTTGCGTTCATTAATTTCATTCTGAATGTTTGTTAGTTGTTAGTTCCCGCCTCCAGGTGTGCGGGGTGGAGGCATTTTTTAAATGTTAGGTTCGCTTCCACGAGGGCCGAGTCTATTTTCCTGCCTGTTTGTACTATCCTCCTACTCTTTGCTACCTGTCCTGTTTAGTTTTTTGGATCTCTTCCATTCTATAGCGCCTTACTCCCTTTGTGTAGATTTGTGTAGTACTGGGGCCTTTTATGTTTTAGATTGTCACAGCCAGTGATTTTGTGTGTGTGTGTGTGTGTGTGTGCATATTTTAGAAACAGTGATTAATTATTATTTTACGTTAAATATTTTTTTGAAGTAGGAAGAAAACAAACTTAGAAGCTTTATTTACTTATATTTTGTGTGTGTGAGCATTGTGGCTGATTAATATTTTTATTCACTAAGTGTAGTTTTGTATTGTGTTGTGTAAAAAGTGAATTGATTTTTCTACTTTGCATTTGTATAATCATTCGGTGATATTTGGTGGATTTTAATATACTCTGCATTTGTTTTGTCACTCAGTGATACTTTGTCTATTTGTATCCTGCCTGGTATTTGCATTATCAGTCAGCATGTCTGACGTACAGGACGAAAGGTTTGACATGTACATGGCACAAGGCCAAAAGTTAGGTCATACAGGTCAGGACCTAGAGAATTACATTGAAAAATGTCTTGAGAGAGATGAGAGAGCATTGGAAAGAGAGAAGGAAAAAGAAAGACAAGCATTGGAAAAAAAGATGGAGATCGAAAAAGAATTACAAATAGAAGAGTCAAAGAGATTAGCTGAAGAAAAAAAGATGGAGATCGAAAGAGAATTACGAAGAGAAGAGCGAGAATTTGAGCTCAAGAAACATGAACTGGACATTAAAGCACTAGAGCTAAAGCAATCTGAGGACTCAGGTGATTTCAGTTCTCAGGCTTCGAACCGTGGTGGTCATCATGGCAGTTCTAAACCATTCAACTTTCCTAAATTGCCCACATTTAAGGAAAGCATAGACTCTATTGATGCATTTCTGTACCGTTTTGAAACTCATGCAGAGGCTTTGAATTGGCCCAGGGAAAAATGGCCAGTGTTCCTTAGTGCAGTTTTGGAAGGCACAGCACTCAGTCTGTATCATGGTTTGTGTGCGTCTGGCAAAGTTGAGTACGAGGTTCTGAAACAATGCCTTCTCACCAAATTTCAGTGCAGCGCCGAAGGGTTTCGTGAGAAATTCAGATCTTGTCGCCCAGAGGCTGAGGAGTCTTTCAAGTCGTACGGTACGCGAATGACTCACTTACTACAGCGGTGGATTGAATTGTCTGACACTGCTCATGATTATGATTCGTTGTTTGACATGATTTTGTGCGAGCAAATTTTGCAAAGCGTTTCCAAAGATTTGGCAGTCTTTTTGCGCGAGCGAAATTTGAAAACATCGAAACAGCTGCTTGAGCATGCCGAGAGCTACCGACTAGCTCGACCAAACAAAAACCTCGCGAGAAAAGCGGATGCGGGTCTAGCTGCGTCAGTAGCCGTCCCACCACTCAAAGATGAGAAGAAACACGGGAACAATCGGTACCGTGGTGGAAGAGGCAAGTCGCAAAATCTTCGCGGTAGTTACCAGAGTGGAAACTATAGCGGAAGCGATTCAGGTGGTTACTCTAATGACCAGAGTCAGCGGGGAGCCGCGTACACCCCTCGTAGAGGTCAAGGGCCGCGTGGTTCTCGAGGTCGTGGACAGTACCACGTGACTTACGGACAACAACAGCAACAGAACACAACTGACGGACAGATGGACGGACAAAGCACGAACGTACTGACATGTTACAAGTGTCAAGGAAAAGGACACACTAAAAGACAATGTCCGAGTACGACATTTTACCCCCCAGTGAACTCAAACGCACAGAGCGCAAATTTGTCAGTTTTGTGTTCAGCTGCTGACGTTTTGAGTAAGCTGAAACTAGAGCAGGGAAACTGTAATGGCTTTAACTGTTCAGTGCTTCGTGACACAGGAGCTACAACAGCAGGTGTGCGCAAAGAATTGGTCCGGCCACACCAATACTTAGGTCGGGATCAGTGGGTCATTTCTTTGGGAGGAAAGTCCGAATGTTTTCCTCTGGCCTTAGTTGACGTTGACACTGACTGTTACAAGGGACTACTTGAGTGTTGCGTGATTGACGATCCTGTGGTTGATCTGATCGTAGGGAATGTTCAGGGTGCGTCAGAGGTAACAGGCATTGTTGGAAATGTGCAATGTGCAGCAGTTATGACACGCTCTATTGCAAAGAAAGAGAAGTTGGCTCCAAAACCTCTCGCAGCTCCTATTCCTCAAATGTCAGTGACAAAAGATGATCTGTGCAAGTTTCAGCGTGAGGATGACTCGCTGAAACCTTTGTTCGAACTCGCACGCACAGGAGAGAAGAAAACTCTAGGTGCAAATTCTTTCTTCTTTGTCATTGAAGACGGCGTGTTGAAAAGATACTTCTACAAATCTTCCAAAGATTGTAGTGGAGAGGCACTGCCACAGATAGTAGTCCCAAAGACATTGAGACAGACAGTACTGACAACATCGCATGACGGGTTGTTAGCAGGACACTGTGGGATCAGACGTACTGTAAACAAAATACAGCACCGATTCTTTTGGCCAGGCTTATGCAGAGATGCCCAAGTGTTTGTACAAACATGCGACATTTGTCAGAAGGCAGAGCATAGGAGTAGAACACCTCCCATCCCACTCGAGTTCATGCCTCGCATTCAGGAACCGTTCAAGCGAGTAGCCATTGACATAGTTGGTCCGATCAATCCCCCGACTGAGGAAAAACACAGATACCTGTTGACACTCATTGACGTAGCAACTAGGTTTCCGGAAGCAATCCCCCTGAGAAACATCGACACAGTCTCGGTAGTCGAAGCTCTTTTCTCGATTTTTGCACGTTTGGGAATCCCCGAAGAAATTCTGTCAGATAGAGGTTCTCAGTTCACTTCGGAGGTGATGGCAGAGTTCCGTAGATTACTGTCTATCAAAGGGGTACACACTTCACCATATCATGCCCAAGCGAACGGGATGGTCGAACGTTTTCATGCAACGTTGAAAGCTATGTTGAAAAAGCTTATGGTGAAACAACCACGCCAATGGCACAGGTACATACAAGCTCTATTGTTTGCGTGCCGGGAAAGCCAAAACGAAAGTACGGGCTTCTCCCCTTTCGAGCTCTTGTTCGGCAGAAGACCTAGAGGTCCGATGGATCTGCTAGCTGACTCTATGCTAGAGAAATCGTCATCTGATGAAGAAAAGACAGTGTGTCAGCACCTAGTTGATCTTAAAACGATCATTGCAGACACGTGTCAACTCGCTCATGATGAGGTTGACAAGGCTAGGATTAAGCAGAAAGTCTATCATGACAGAAAAGCCAGAGACAGAAAGTTTGATGTCGGTGACGAAGTTCTGGTCATGTCCCCTACCGCATCTAATAAGCTTGATTTGCATTGGCACGGTCCTTTCAGAGTCACAGAACTAGTCGGTCATGACTATCGAGTTGACATCGGAAAAGGAACGAAAGTCTACCACGCGAACATGCTGAAAGCGTACAGGAACCGTGAGAAAGCGATCTCTCAAATCAGTTCGGTCGGTACAGCGATACCTTTCGATCAGATTCTAGGTCACGAATGGCAGAGCATCGCGACACCGCATACACCTCGTGTAGAGACAGCAGAGCCGCCCACTCAAACAGCATGCGCTAACATCGCAGTGATACCTGACGAGACATGCGATGACGACACACTAAGTCCGACTTTGTGTCCACCTCCACATGACAAAACAGAATCGATAAACGACATTCGGTTCGATGAGACTCTGTCTCCGAAGCAAGTCTCAGAGATGAAAGCGGTCTTTCAGGATTTTCAGGAAATGTTAACTGCAGACCCAGGTGACTATAGAGGTTCAGTTGTTCATGAAATAAGAACTACCACTGATGAACCAGTCCGGCAAAAACAATATCCACTACCGTTTGCATCTAAACAAGCGATCATTGAAGAGGTTAAAAATATGTTGGCACTTGGAGTGATCGAACCGTCGACTTCACCATACTGCTCACCGATCGTGATCGTGCGAAAGCCAGATGGAACGATGCGTTTTTGTTTAGACTACAGAAAGCTGAACAATGTTACAGTTTTTGATGCGGAACCGATCCCTGATGTCGAGGAGATTTTCACGCGACTGTCGGACAAACTCTTCTTGACGAAGATAGACCTTTCAAAAGGGTACTGGCAAATTCTAGTGAAACCAGAAGATCGCCCGAAAACTGCGTTCCAGTCTCCGCTAGGTTTGTTTCAGTGGGTCAGAATGCCGTTCGGGTTGATTTCAGCACCCATGACGTTTGCGCGGATGATGAGATCAGTACTTGGAGAAGACGCGACAAATTTCTTTGACGACATTCTTGTCGGTAGTCGCTCGTGGAATCTTCATTTGGAAGATGTTCGGATTGTTCTTCAGAAACTTCAGTCAGCGGGTCTGACCGCTCGACCGACGAAAATTCATTCAGGCTTTCAGAAACTTGAATTTCTCGGACATGTCGTTGGTCGCGGTTGTCTCCAACCTACGGAGGAGAAAGTAAAGAAAATCTTGGCAATTCCGACTCCCACTTCAAAGCGCCAAGTTCGGTCATTACTCAGTTTGATAGGGTACTATCGCCGGTATGTCCCCAACTTTGCCACACTCACAGCGCCAATGACAGATTTGTTAGCGGGAAAAGCTAAGAAAGCACTGAAATGGACGGAGCAGTGTGAGAGTGCACTGAAAGAAATTCAGAGAATTTTGTCTTCTGAACCCGTTTTGCTTCTACCTGACTTGACTCTCCCTTTTGTCGTTCGTACGGACGCTAGTTCGACAGGAATAGGAGGAGTGCTGATGCAGGATCGTGATGAGGAATTACATCCGGTCTGTTTCGTGAGTAGGAAACTGCTACCGCGAGGGACTAGGTACAGTACGATTGAACGCGAGTGTCTCGGCATTGTTTGGACTTTGTCTAAACTGCAAAGATACTTGTGGGGCCAGTCCTTTGTACTTCAGACAGATCATAGGCCGCTACAGTATCTGCTGAAAGGAAAGTTTCAAAATGCCAGGATCATGAGGTGGGCTTTAACTCTACAGGAATTTGTGTTTGAAATTGAAGCCATTCCAGGTACTCAGAATGTTTTCGCAGATTTGTTGTCACGTTCTGACTGTGATCAAGTCGTTCAGGGTATTCAGTAGTATCCTTTCTGAGCATCGTGAGATTAGACAGAAAAAAAAGAAACTCGGTCGTTCTTTTTTTTACCCCGAGAGGGGGGAACTGTGACAAACCGCATTTATGGGGTTTTCATTGATTATGTGGTTGCCGTTTTCAAAAGTGTATTTTCATGTGTAGTGTTAACTTGTGTTTTAGACAGGTAGTACTGTACTGGAGTTTATCCCAGTCTACCCAACGTTTTCACGTGCGGGAAAATGCTTATGCACGGCTATAGCGGTTGCTTGAGTTTTACTCTGTACTAGAGACTGTTGTAACACAAGTAGACCTGAGTTGTTGTCAGCTTACGAAGTGAGCAATTGCGACAAAGATTGTGCGCAGTCCTACTATTGACCGGTGGAGGGAACAGGTCTCTTTTTTTTCCCACCCGGCTTCTTTGTGTTCCGTATGCCATAGCGCTACAGGTATGTTTGATTTTTGAATATTGTTTGTCTATTTCAAGACCAAGTGGATTGTTTGTTAACCCTATGGGTAACTTGATGCTATTATGATGTATATCTGATTTAGTTCTGAATGTTGGACTTCTCAAATGGTTATTTAAATGAGAGAATTTTTGGTACGATGTTTTGAACTTCATTCTTGTGAGGAATCAGTTGTGAGAATATGGTTTGAGGTTGATGATGAGGATATAAGTTTGAACTGTTTGATATTGTATAGGTACTTGGTAACTGGAAGGTGAATTTGTTGAGAATTTCTGATATCAATTCATAACTGGAACTTTTGAGATCGATGTCAGATGTTATTGTTGTTGAAATGGAACTTTGTTCAGGATCAAAGTTAGTTTATGGAGAAGAAATACTATCCGAGATAGTGGTAGTAATTACGGGTTAATATTGTACAGGAACGACACCGGAGACCCGGTGAGCTGACCGCATAGTAGTATGTCCGCCTGATCAGCGTACACGACACCATGTTTGTCTACCCCGTCGTTGTGGAGCTTGAAGCCAGCGACGTGTGTTTGTCTCCCTTGAGATCACGTGCAGCCATCCCGTCGAGCGCCGTGTCAAGGTGGAGCTCTCCATGAGTCTGATGGGGTACACCATCCTCAGCGTATTATTTGTGAAGGTGTCTGCGGTCCAGCATCGTTCAAGTCACTTCCAGAAGAAGTGCTTCCCTTCACTCATTCCAGGAGAAGGTGAGAAGATTTGAATCGCCCGGAATTCCCAGAGGAATCGTCTGGACTCGTGTATATATTTTCTATTCAAGACCAACAAGTCTTCACCCAGTCTGCAGCATCATTTTGACCAAGCTTGTTGAGTTCTGCTTGTTTATTTCACTTTATTCATTTCACATCTAATTGTGTATAGTAGTGGTTTTGTCCGCGTTGTACTATATTTTATATCCAGGCACATATCCTTTGAATAACCGATGTGCTGGTGAAATTGGAGGCTTCTGTTTTTCAGCTGTGAATGTAATTAAGCCTTAAAATTACTTATTGATTCGTGTGATTATCTGTTTGTTTTTGTGTATGAAAGGTCTCAGTCAAAAGAATAACTACTTGCTTGTGTGTATGAAAGGGAGTGGATGACGTTTGCATGCGTGCCTTTCTGAATGTCTGTGATGTGAAAGCGGAGTGAAAGTGTGAGACCGCCTTACGTTACAGTTATGTGATGTACAAAATTGCAAAATGTACAAATCACAATACAGAGGCAGATTACAATGTAAACACTATTAATAACAATACTGTGCTCACACACACACACACACACACACACACACACACAGAGCGCGTGCGCACACACAGTTTGGAATTTCCACCAAAATTCGCTACTTTCACCTTCGGCACACACATCATTCTGCAACCTTGACAGGGGGACCAATACCATAATGTACAAAGCAGCCTACATAAGAGACTGAATAGTATTTTTTTCCTGTTTTAAATGTCTGAGACTAAGGCAGTGTATGGAAACCAGCACTGTTGAAATTCCAACTGTTTACCCCTCACTGTAACACAATTTTGCTCGATTCTGTAGCTTGATTTCAGGAAGGGTATAACATTGCAATCAATAGGATCAGAACCTTGTAATTTACATCTGTAGTTGAAAAAATTAAACAGAAGCAGGATAAAGCCCATAGTTTTGTCCGTTTTGATATTCCTATTCCAAACAGGACAAGCTCCTCACTAAACGTAAACCTGTTACAGTGTGGACATGTGTCATGATGTAGCACTAGTAAATTTTCCCAAACAAATTTCACAAGATGACAGTGCCAAAACACATGTTCCGTTGTCTCCTGTTCCTGCTGACAAAAGCAACGCAAGAGGGAAACGACTTAGTTACATTTATTCAAAAACTTTCTGGTCGGGAGAATACGATGAAGCGGTCTCGTTTGAAACCGCCACAAGTGAGTGTCGCTTATTATTTTAAAACATTTAGTAAAGATACTCTGCCAGTCTAATCCACTGTACACAGACTTCCACTTGTGGACAACTGTTGGAACTACTTTAGACTCAAGCCAGCTGCTTTTCACAGCTTTATTACCTCTTCGCACAGCGGACCATAATTTGCTGTCAAACTCATTATGGTTTGTGATTAAGCATCCACATTTTGTTTTTAAACTCCCTCATAGCTTGAAGAATTCCTTCATAGGATGGGAAGGTTGTCCTAAATCTTCTTCATTAGCCACTTTCCCTGTGTGTATGCAAAGTGCAAATTAAATATTTGTGTTGATTAGTCTAGCCTCTCGTTTTGCATATTCCAAACTCAATTGGTTTTGCGGTCCCGTGTTTGTGTGAACACGTACTCGTTTTGATTTAGGTTAAACTAAACAGTTTCCGACACTGTCGTGTAAATCAGCCCAGGGCTTTTAAAGGCGTAATATTTACCTAAATCGCTCCATTTTTGGGAAATAGATAGCATGAATACGGGCTCTAAACAGAGAGAACTTTGGAGGTAGTCGCTGTTATACTTTTGACGTAAACCGTACCTTATGAAAGTGCTGGTGAACCCATTAATTTTTAGATCTCAAAATCTCTCCTTCTGTATAGAGATAATGTGTTTGGGGTGCCATAAAAATATACAAAAAGATGGCCACCAGCCCAATATGTTGTTTCCATTCAATGACCTGCTGTTATCACAGTCGTAGTCGTTGTGTCATATATGCAGCCCGCGCGCACACGCCGGAACGCAAGCTCTTTAACATCAAGCATGCTGACATAAAGAAAGTACTGGAAACCCTTTCCGTGCCTCTATGCACTTGCAAAACCCCAAACACATGAGGTCGTGTTAGCTCGCCTAGCTGGTTGACGTCACAAACTTTTTGGCGTATGCGAGGTTCTACATGGGTGAATGAATTCTTGTAAGAAAGTCGTTCCCCTTTGACAGAGTTACTTCCCGCAGACCTGACTGACAGACGATTGCTTACTGGTATCGGAGAAGAGACCCTCTCTCTCTCTCTCCTTAGACGCGCGCTTGCGCACGCACGCACGCACGCACACACACACACACATTATGCTTCTGATAGTGAGTCAGTGGCAAAAACGAAACCCACTGAAATTCCCGCTTTCCACATGTCAAGTTGTAGAGATCGCGAAAAGATACTGCATTTCGATGCAAAATAATTTCTAGACCATCCCAGAACATGCTGGTGCACTGACGTCAGTAGAGTACGTCACCTTGGAAAGATTTCGAACCTTCCAGTAAGTTGAGGAATGTTCTAGATCTGACCTGTTCAGTACGTAAGCAGCCCTGCACAACGTTCTGGATTCTTCTTCTTTCATGAATTTGTTCTCCGTGCATATTCTGTTCATAAAGTATTGGAGTTGTATTCTGTTGTATCCCGTGTCTTCTCTGCGATTGCACGAAGATGACGACATAGTAGAAGTAAAATACACCACGTCTCCAAACAGAGGAATTCGGAAAGAAAGTGGCGAGACACCCCCAAGAAAAAACAGCATCACGTCAATCAAACATGACGCACTTACTTTACGTCAGTGCACATGCGTCTCTTCTTCGATGTTTGTGAGGCGTGTGGCTTGTAGAGGAAATGTGTTGTGAGTACAAATTTTCGAGTCAACTGACGATAACGGCTGCAGTGAATTTTTCTAATTTTTTTGTATTTTTTTTTTTTTATGGCACCCAGGCTCATTATCTATGTATAGTAGAAGCGATTTTGAGATCTAAAGTGTGTTCACCAGCACTTTCATCAGGTACGGCTTACGCCAAAAGTATAAAAGCGACAACCTCCAAAGTTCACTCAGTTGAGAGTCCGTATTCGTGCAATCTATGTCCAAAAAATGGAGTGGTTTAGGTAAATATTACGCCTTTAAACGCCAGAAAGCCACTTTTTTTCTGAAAAGGGCGATAACTCGCAAATCATGTGTGCAATCGTACCTGGATCGGGCCTTCTATTCAACAATCTTGATTCATTTAGAAACCCCAAATTTGAAATCGATCGGTTCAGTATTTTCGGAGAAATAGGCATCGGAGTCCGTATTCAAGCTATCTACTGCCAAAAAATTGAGTGATTTAAATAAATATTACGCCTGTAAACGAAAGACAACCAACTTGTCGCAAAAGGGCGATAACTCCCAAATCACTTAAGCAATCATCACACGCGTGGTTCCTCTACTGTAACATTTTGATATATTTGGATACCGCAAATTTGAAGCCATTCGGTTGAGTATTTTCGAAGAAACGGGCCTGGACACAATTCACACACACACACAGCCGCACGCACTCACACACATACGCACAGACTGCACTCACTGAGGAGGAGAAGCGCGTTCGGCGCACCGTACATGTCAGCATCGATGACGCACGTTTTCATTGTCAGAGTTACACGTGCAAAATCGTCTCTGCGGGAGATCGGCAGTGACGTGCGTTTGTACCACCGATGCTTACCCATGAACGTGGAAAATTTAGCCCGTCCTATGATGTTGTTTCCATTACTATGGAAACAACATAAAAATTAGAAAAAAATCACTGCAGCCGTTATCGTCAGTTGACTCGAAAATTTGTACTCAAAGCACATTTCCTCCACAAGCCACACGAAGAAGAGACGCACGCGCACTGACGCAAAGTATGAGCGTCATGTTTGATTGACGTGATGCTGGTTTTTCTTGGGGATGTCTCGTCACTTTCTTTCCGAATCCTCTATTTGGAGACGTGGTGTTGCATTTTTACTTCTGCTATGTCGCCCTCTTCGTGCACTCGCAGAGAAGACACGGGATACAACAGAATACAACTCCAGTACTCTATTAACAGAAGATGCGCGGAGAACAAATTCATGAAAGAAGAAGAACCCAGAACGCTGTGCAGGGCTGCTTACATACTGAACAGGTCAGATCTAGAATATTCCTCAACTTACTGGAAGGTTCGAAATCTTTCCAAGGTGACGTAATTTACTGACGTTACCGCACCAGCATGTTCTGAGATGGTCTAGAAATTTCCATCGAAATGCAGTGGTTTTTCGTGATCTCTACAACACGCGGAAAGCGGGAATTTCTGTAGTGGGGCTTCGTTTTTGCCACTGACTCACACTCAGAAGCACAATAGAGTGAGATCACATCACAGAGGTCTCAATGGAGCACATGCATGCAGACACGCAGAGAGAGAGAGAGAGAGAGAGAGAGAGAGAGAGAGTTTCTGTGTGTGTGTGTGTGTGTGTGTGTGTGTGTGTGTGTAAGAGAGAGGGAGAGTGGGTGTTTCTCTTCTCCGATACCAGTAAGCAGTCATCTGTCAGGCAGGCCTGCGGGAAGTAACTCTGTCAAAGGGGAACGACTTTGTTACAAGAATTCATTCACCCATGTAGAACCTCGTATACGTCAAAAAGTTAGTGACGTCAACCAGCTAGGTGAGCTAACACGACCTCATGTGTTTGGGGTTTTACGAGCGCAGAGAGGCACGGAAAGGGTTTCCAGTACTTTCTTTATGTCAGCATGCTTGATGTCAGAGAGCTTGCGTTCGTGTGCGCGCGGGCTGCATACATGACACAACGACCACGACTGTGACGACAGCAGGTCACTGAATGGAAACAACATATTGGGCTGGTGGCCATCTTGTTTTTTTCCCCTCTAGATTTTAGAGATTTTATAAAGCTGTTGAGATTCAACCTACACTTACGCTTTTAAAGATGCCTATCGGGGTAAGCCTAAAAGGTGCCAGACAATGGTTCCACGGCTACAGCTAAATTAACTAACAGTAATTGTCATAAAACTCTTTTTTGGAGAAGAGGGGTGATAGGAACAGCAGCTGTGACAACTGAATGGTCGCGCCCCATCTTCGCCTGCAAAATTATGTGAACTGGCAAAAATAACAGTGAAACAGTGATCCGAGTAAACGGAATACATGTAACAATAGTGGAATAGGATGAGCAACAGTAACAAAGGATGTTTGTGTCTGTCGCAGCTCGCCAGAGAGTCTGTACTGCTAATAATGAAGATGAAGGGAAACAGCACTCCGGAACTTGAATGTAGTTTATTAGTAAAATATAATGAGTAATAGTAACTTAGTCAGTTCTGTCCATTGCCGCCCCTCAAAATGTATGTACTGGTAATAGTAAAGATGAAGGAAAAAGCAGTCCTGCAAACTGGTATAATATTTTGTTTTCATTTCATTTTCAATCCTACACCGATTGGCGGAGAGCCGTGGGGTAGCCCTTGATGTACCCCCAAGGGAAAGGTCGTTGATCTTTGGTGATACCCACGTAAACAATGCCCGAGTCCCTATCTAAAGCCTACCAGGCTTAAAACATTCCACTGCTATGCCCTTGACATTGCGGTAAACCAGCCAGTCAGGTGGGTCCGATGAGCGCTTGACTTTCGTCTACTTATGCGAAGCCGTGAAATCGTTTCGGATAGCCTATAGCTCAGTCGAAGATTACGTGCAAACGGTACGTAACTGATTTGAAATCATTTTATGACTATCACTAAATATCAACATGCGCCTACGCAGACTGATTTTTTCCCGATTTTTGGACACAGACCTCGCAAATCTAACAAAAGATTCCCAAAACGGGAAGCCGTCACATGCAGCTATCTGCAGCACCCTATACCGGGCCCTCATTGGTTGTTCCGATAGTGAGTGGCTTTGAATTAGTAATTGATGAACGGAAGCAGGTTCAGAAACAGATGGAGACGGCTGCAGATGTGTGTAAAACAAATGGAGGTGGGTGCAGATGTGGGGAAAAAATCTAAAAAATGTCGGGGGAAAATTTTTATTTTTTCGCTCAAACATATTTTATTCGTGCTCCGGAATGCCTGAGGACACTTCAAGTTAGTTGGCATGGAAATTTTCAGTCTATTTGGCACTGGAAATTTGCGCCGCTGATCTAGGATTTAACCCAGTTTTCCAGCTTGCCACAAGCAATATAGTCTTAGTAGGTATTCGCATCCTCTGGAAAGCTTAAGTGTTTCGCGTCAAACAAGCAGTATGTCCGATATCCTTGCGAACCGAGATACATAAAATGTCGTCTGCTCACTGCCGGAAGTAGCAAGTGAACGATTCAACCAATGAGGGCCCGGTATAGGGTGCTGCGGATAGCTGCATGTACCTTCAACCACGACGAAGATATCACAACGCGGATTGAGACTGATTGAGGAAGTATCCGTGTTAGTATCCTTTCGTGAAAAATGTCGCAGGAAAGTGCGCGCGGGTTGGTGTGAGAGCAAATGGGAGATAATTAAAACATGGAAGATAACTCTGAAATAACAATGAGTTCATTCCCTTCAGTTTTCGCTGTGCGCCATAAGGGATCCCATTCTAACTTCCGCAGACGGCCGGTTGAAGCCGTGAACATTTCAATCAAGTTCAGCTATAAACATCATCGTACAGCTTAGGTACGCTGTCAGTTTTCTTATATTAGCCTGACGTTTTCCTGTGCCATAGCCACCACGAAAAAAAGGTAGCCACCAAAAAGTTTCTTCGCTTGGATCCCTGACCCAGGATGTGACTTCCCCGATCACTCATGGGTTACCCGGACTACGGTGAACTAAACATTTGACGTCAGCCCCACCCTTCTCGTCTGGTAGAGGCTGTTTGTGCATGTCTTGTGATTTCCCTGTTGCTTTTGTGACTAATTCCCTGACTGAATTAATTTTTCCATAAAATCTGGAAGAGCGAGAGGTTTGGTGAAACGTGGACTTGAATACCTTGAACTGTGTTTACAAATTCGCATAATTGGAAATCTTTTGACCGATGCTTCTAGCAGAAACTTGAAAAATACAGCCTTTCTTAAAGAGCCGAGACAAAAAATATGAACAGAAACCGAATAGTAACGAGTTAAATAACGCCTGTTAATCCGTGCGATCATATCAACTTGATTTTTTTTTTTGCAGGCAGGCACCGGGTCAGGCAGGGACTCCGTCCCGTGCTTGTTCTGCTGACCATGATCATCATCGCCCACACTGCAGGTGAGACAACTTAATAGTTGCTGTTTGTCAACAAAAGTAGCAAAACTCGGGTAGAAAGGTCTCAATCGGTCAAACAGCCACGCAGTGTGATTGTAAAACACAATTTTTGAGCTTAAGATTCCGACCCATGCGTAAAGATGTACAACTGAACACCGATGTATACATGTACTGTATATGCTAACCGAGAAAACAAAACCATTTGTCAAATTTTGTGCCAAACAGTACAAAAGCAGAACATCAATGGCAGCAGTCTCATAGCTAAATATCAAGTAACGTGTGACTGCCCGAAACATTCGGAACATGTTTACTCCTCATATGCTTATTTACCTGGTGGTGATTTTGCCAGAGGTTTTGCTTGAGAATCAGCAATATCAACAAGGCCGCAGAAGTTTGCCAAACGTGTCTAGTGTGCGTAGCACAATCAACTATGTAAAAATTGCAGTTTTCAACGTCTGTAATTGAGCTTAAGTAACTTTCTATCTTCTAGCGTATCTGAAACCGCATTATCAGTCAGGCTTAATCACCATTTATATTTGTGCGTCTGGCGTTTTATCGTTTCTCATGCAGCACATCACTAGCTACATGACACTGTGTGTCCGTTGCCTTCCAGTTGGACTATTACTGATGTCTCGGAGACCACGGGAACAGTGTGTGACAGGGTGAACTGTGAACAGACGTCGGCATTGTTAAAAAAAAACCCCCCCAAAAAAACCCACCCAACCAAACAAACAACCCCCCCCCCCCCAACTTTCTGCGGGTTTTTGTTGACACAAGAGAATTTGAGCACATGCTGGTGGTTTTATGCTTGGGTCTAGTTGTGAACACAAAAATCCTGTCTTTGTACAGTTTGTTTCGGATTTATTTTTTATGTTCGAGCGATACCATGTTGTGTGTGAATATTTTGCTTGTGTCATTTTAAACAGTTTCTCAAAATTGTGTCCGGCACTTGACGGGGTCCTCTGGTGAGCTTATGTCTCCCGGCTACCCAAATGATCACCGAAGTGGCACAGACTGTACCATTCAATATTACGGGAACACCTGGTGCATGCAGCAACCATTTTGTGTCTCCTACTGCAACTGGACCATCACTACAGAAGATCACAAAAGTATTCGCCTATCATTCTCAGACTTCAGCTTTCCATTGGAAAGAACGTGTTGTCCAAGTCACACTGAGGTAAGAAACTATTCAGTCTTATTTTGAAGGCTGTGCTTTTCCCTCAGGTACCAATAATTATGTGGTGGAAAAGGACGCTAAACACCCAAACACCCACCCACCCGCTTATTTCCCAGGTACCATACATTCTCTGATTATTTTAGTTTACATATTGTGGAGCTGTAGCAACATATTGCGGAAAAAATCAATGCAGTCACGTAAGAGTTCAACTAGACATAAGTTGTTTCCCGTTTGCGGAATAATCATTGAATCACAAGTGCTAGACCAGTGGCTTGAAATCGGACGTCGATATGTCATAGACGTGTGTGTGTGTGTGTGTGTGTGTGTGTGTGTGTGCGTGTGCGTGTGTGTGTTTGAAAATATGTAAAATCCTGCCAAAAGGTTAAAAAAATATAAGATAAATAGTTTTTTCTCATGAACATAACTTCTTTTCTCATGGTATTTTCTGAAGGTGTATGAAGGTTTGGACGGCAGCGGAACGCGACTGGCAGGTTTATGTGGTACAAACACACCGGATCCAGTCATTTCATCTGATCACAATATTTACATCAAAATGGCCACTACCAATTCAACGCCAGGGGTGAAGTTCCTTGCAAAATACACAACAGGTAAAAATTACTCTTTCTGAATCGAAATCGGTATGTCACATAAGGAAAACACATAGTATGGTGTAGCCTTCAGTATTCAGTGCTACAAGTATAAACGTTGCCTGTCTCTTTCTTTGCATAATTATCAGGCGCGTAGGAAGATGCTGAGAGGAAGGGGGGCCCACTAAGTCGGGTGAGCCATACGGCCGGGGTGAAGAAGGGTGGGGGGGGGGGGGTGACTGTCAAGGATTGCGTCCTGCGACAGCAGAGCGGGGGAGGGGGGGGGGGGAGGCACCACTGGTGGACCCCCTCTCCTCTTATCAAAAGCAAGGGGGGCCCAAAGATATTCAAGCCCCCCTTCCAAAAATCGAACGGGAGCCTGGGCCCCCAGGGCCCCCGTGGTTCCCACGCCCCTGAATTATTCGTCTGTTTTAAAGTTGCTTCTCTACAGAGAAACAACTTTTTAGGATGGGGCAGATTTCGCTGCACACAGCAGCAACTTTCAGTGATAAAAAGCAATACAAGACTGTGACGTTTCTCCAGACAATATAAACTTTCGCCCACACAGTGACGTAACGAAATCTGCGTCAAACACCTTACGTGCACACTATTCTATCAAAGATCTTGGAAAAATAATTCGAAGGTCTTTGATTCTACTACGTTCTTTTTGGCGGGAGTTGTGAGACGCGCGCGCGCGTGTGTGTGTGTGTGTGTGTGTGTGTGTGTGTGTGTGTGTGTGTGAAATCGTGGCTATGTCCTATACCACTTTATCGAAGGGCTTTTTACTCTGAGATGAAATGGGCAGTCATATGCTCCAGAGGTACCTGTCACAATTTTTCTCTTGCCGCATTTTAGAAGAGTTATCGTCCATTTACGTTTTCGGACCGAAAATGTTATCAAATGTCTTCATTTTCAAGAATTTGGAAGTTCATCCAGTTATACTGAATGGCCTCGTAGCATAGATCTGTACAGCTCTGACAGATTTAGTGCCGACTATCAGTCTATGAAAAGACTGCTTCAAATTACTCATCATCCCGGCGTTGTTGTCAAGTGTGACAACTGCACATATGACGGGAATTACTGCACTGTTATTTCTTGAATATTAAGAATAACAGTGATTTTAGCTAAACATATATTATCAAGTGTCTGCGAGAGGCACTGGTCCAGAGAGTTCAATTTTGCGATTTCGCAAGTACAATCCAAGAAATTCAAGTCCACTTTTCACCAGCCCTCAATATTTCCGAGTTTTGTTTTTTGTTTTTTGTTAACCTTCGCCAGCTGTCGTGGGTCCGTGTGGCCCCAGAACGGTGTTTAACTGCAAATATCTCTTAAACTAGATGGAATTTTTTAATGAGCTTTTAAAAATGCCTCAGGCACCTGAAAAACTGTTATGTCCTAAAAGATCATTAAATTTACGCGAGAAGTAAATAAATAAATAAAAGTCAAAGTTTTTGTACCTATGGAAGACATCGCGGGGCCGTGCGGACCCATACTTCTCAAAGAAGAAAAAACGTGCATATCCTTCCGAGGACGTCGTGGGGCCGTGCGGACCCACGTTGTCATAGTGAGACTGAAGTACAGGAAGTGGAGTGCTCGCATCTTTTCCATCATGGAGGTCTTGAGCTATGAATTTGCTGAACACGGGTAGGTTTTTCTCCCATATCCTGTTGTTCTGTATCATGTGCACTCAATAAACCGTGCGTTCTTTCTGTAAGCCTTGGCTTTGTTTATCAACTATTTCACATGGTCCATTTCTCTGCACGAAGTGCCAGTGTACCACCAGGCCTGTAGCACATTCTTTTGCACGTGGGCGAGAACAGGAAAGCCGTGTATAGAGCTCTCTGGGCAAGCCCGAGTAGTAACTAGTTAGTTATTTAGAGCCCCTGGCTCCAAGTGGAGCATAGGCCATCGACAACCCTTCGCCATCGCACTCTGTTCTGGGCTATTTTTGCCACTCCAGTCCAGTTGGTCCCCTCCTTATATAGCTCTGCCTCAGTGTCCCGCCTCCAGCTGTTGCGAGGCCGGCCTCTCTTCCTTTTCCCCTGCGGGTTCCATGTCAGGGCTTGGCGTGTGGTGCTGGATGCTGGCTTCCTGAGGGTGTGTCCAATCCAGCCCCACTTCCTCCGCAGGATCTGCTTGGCCACTGGTTCCTGCCCCGCTCGCTCCCACAGCTCTTCATTCCGGATGTTCTCTGGCCCTCGGATGTTGAAGATGCGCCTCAGACAGGTGTTGAGAAATGTCTGGATCTTCTGCTGCATCGTCTTCGTTGTCCTCCATGTTTCGCATCCATAGAGCAGAACTGACTTCACGTTGGAGTTGAAGATGCGAAGTTTGGTTCTTATGCTGACAACTTTGGATGCCAAGACGTTCTTCAGCATGACCATTGCTGCTCTTGCCTTGCCGATTCTGGCTGTGACGTCTCGGTCTGTGCCTCCCTGTCCATCAACCACACTCCCCAGGTAGACAAAGGACTCTACCTCCCTGATGGGCTCTCCGCCGACTGTGACTGGTGTGTTGGCAGTGGTGTTGATCTTCATCAGCTCAGTTTTCCTCCTGTTGATCTTGAGCCCTGTTTCGGCTGATGTGGCTTCCAGGCACGTAGTCTTGGCCTGCATCTGGCTGTGGCTGTGAGACAGGAGCGGCAGGTCGTCCGCAAAGTCGAGGTCATCAAGCTGCGCCCAGAGTGTCCATTGTATCCCGTTTTTCCTGCCTGCTGTAGTGGTCTTCATGATCCTGTCGATGACCAGGGGGAAGAGGAACGGGGACAACAGGCATCCCTGGCGGACTCCGGTTTTCACCTCGAAGCTTTCTGACGACTGGCCGGCATGGGCAATCCTGCAGCTCATGTCTTGGTATGTGCACCGGATCAGGGAGATGATCTTCCACAGCGCCTCTCTGTCTACACTGTCGAAAGCCTTCTCATAGTCCATGAAGTTGATGTAGAGGGGGGAGTTCCACTCCAGTGACTGCTCAACAATGATGCGTAGGCTAGCGATCTGGTCAGCGCAGTTCCTGCCTGCTGGTCTCGGAGCATGGGGTCGACTCCAGTAGAATTCTGTTGAGAACCTTGCCTGGCACTGACAGGAGCATGATCCCTCGGTAGTTGCTGCAGTCCCTGAGGTCCCCTTTCTTTGGCAGCTTGATGATGATCCCTTCTTTCCACTGGGCTGGCACCTCTTCCTTCTCCCAAATCTTGCTGAATAGGCTGTGCAGCATGTTGACGGCTGTCGCTGTGTCTGCTTTGATGGCTTCTGCTGGTATCTCGTCCGGCCCTGCAGCTTTCCCATTTCTCAGTGTCATGATGGCTTTCCTGATCTCCGCCTTAGAGGGCTTGTCGCAGTTGATGGGTAGTTCTGTCTCTGCTGGTGGGATGTCTGGTGGTGTTTCAGGAATGGGGCGATTTAACAGCTCCCTGAAGTGTTTTGCCCATTGCTTCAGCTGTTCAGTCCTCAGTTGTTGTCAGTGGGTGCCCGTTCTTGTCCTTCACTGGTTTGTCTGTCTGCTGAAATTTGCCGGCGAGCTTCTTGGTCACCTGGTACAGGTCTCTTAGATTCCCTTGTCGGGCTGCTTCCTCTGCTTGACTGGCCAGGTTGTCGATGTAGTCCCTCTTGTCCTTCCTGGTGCTCCTCTTTACTCCTCTGTCAGCTGCTGTGTATTCTTCTTGTGCCTTTGCCTTAGCTCTTTTTGTTCGGCTCGTGTTCAGTGCAGTTTTCTTCTCTTTCCTAACTTCCAGCTTCTGGATGGTATCAACAGAGATCCATTCCTTGTGCTGGGTCTTCGCTTTCTCAGGACCTCTACTCATTGTCGTGCCAGAGTTTCTTGCTGTGTTCCCACTGTGTCTCGATATCCATCCACTGTCTTCTATCAGGTCTTGCAGTGGCTGGAACCTGTTGGTAAGGCTGATCCGGAATGCTGCTTGTGTGTCTGTTTTCCTGAGTAGTCCAACGTTGTACCTGGTCCGTGTGTTGTTGGCGTTGGTGTGTCTCTTAAGCCGAAGTCTCAATGTTGTTGCAAGAAGGTGGTGGTCTGATGATACATCAGCACCCCTCATCACGCGCACATCTCGCCACGATCTCCTGAACTTCCGGCTGATGCAGATGTGATCAGTCTGGTTCTCCGTGACATGGTCCGGTGATCTCCATGTGGCCTTGTGGATGCGCTTGTGTGGGAAGATGCTGCCTCCTATCACAAGCTGGTTCAGGGCACAAAAGTCGGCCTTGCAGCTTCCTTTCGGCTTTCAGTGCAATGCGTCATAGGTCTCCGGGATGGAGACCCTTCCTCGCCCAGGTGAATGTTTTGGTTTGAACAACAATTCTACTCTGTTACAAATTTTGACATTTGCCGATTACCACCCCTCCCCCTCCCCGCACCCCCCTTTACAAACAGACCGTTATTACTGTTCACTACCTTTCTCCACTACTATTTTTACAGTATGGGTCCGCACGGCCCCACGATGTCCTCGGAAGGATATGCACGTTTTTTATTCTTTGAGAAGTATGGGTCCGCACGGCCCCACGACGTCTTCGGAAGGGTATGCACATTTTTTCCCTCTGTGAGAAGTATGGGTCCGCACGGCCCCACGATGTCCTTCGTGTGTAGTAAATAGCGACGTCGTGCATTAATTCAGCCAGGGAAGTCACAACAATGAGAGGGAAATCACAAGACATGAACAAGCATCTTCTGTCACACCACCTGCGTGAGGCTGGCATCAAATGTTTGGTTCACAGACAAAATCTGTAAATATCGTCAATGCCTCCGACATTTTACCAGCTCTCTAGATCGTCCAGGTTTCATGTAAAATTAATTCAGTCGGGGAAGTCACAACACCAACAGGCAAACCACAAGACATGAACAAGCGTCCTCTGTCACAGTTGTGGTGACTACATTAGACTCGCATTACCTGCCCCTGTGTTTGCTATCACAGGGACTGGCGAACATCCTCTTTCGGAATTGCGGAAGTACGAACAGAACCACGCGCGGTGACGTTTATGCACAACAATAATGTTGCACAAAGTTTTGCAGACGCCGATGACGTGCCGCTTTGACGTTCTTGAATTATTGTGTTGGGAGGTTTGTCGCGCCTCTCTTTGTCTTGTGCTTTTTCTGAGGTATTAAACCATCAGATTGAACGAGTACTGTTACGAGCACCACTAAACAGTGTCAGACGACCTGCGTCAGTGAGACTGACGTCAAATGTTCAGTTCACGGAATTGACGTCATCTCTCTCTCTCTCTCTCTCTCTCTCCTAAGATTCTAGATCCGCTATAGCGTACAGACTTGAAGAAAGAAAGAAAGAACAAAAAACCAAAACAAAACAACAACAACAACAAAACGACCACCCCCCCCCCCAAAAAAAAAAAAAACCAAAAAAAAAAAACCGGCAGCAATAACAACAAAATAGCATAAAATTTGGAGAAACAACTTTATGGGATGGGACCATTCCTCTTTTTTTCCCCAGTGAAATCTGAAATTTGTCTGCCGATCTAAAACATTATTTTTAATTAAGCATATTGACAACAACAACAACAACAACAACAAAAACAAAAACAACAACACAAAAACCGAGACAGCAATGAAAACAACATGTTCTCTCGTACTGCAAGGTTGCAAGACTAAGATTTTGGAATCCCCCAACGGAACAATCGCGTCTCCTAAATACCCAAACCAGCTCGGCGAGGAAGATGTGTGCAGATGGGCGATCTCCGTGGAACCAGGCTATGTGATCGACTTTACGTTTGACGTATTTGCTGTGGGACAAAATCAAGCTGGAAATATTTTATGTAACAGCCCAGGAGTTTCTGCTCAAGTTATTCTGTATGACGGCTACGAAACGCTTGGAAGGTGAGTTTCAAACTGAAGGGTCAGCACAGTAAGCCCAACACTGCGTCGTATTTTATGGCCCGAAAATACAGAACCAGCTAGCATAAAATTCTGTAACAGGGAGCAGTAGCATTTCTATCGTGCAAAGTAATTGTCGAGCGGGTCATGTGCACCATTTGCCAAGAAATTCTGGGAAATGACAGCTTAATTTAAAACATGGCACAGGCTACAGGTGATGTTTTTATATATCCAGGTTTTTGAGTTGCAAGCTGTATCGTAAGCACAATTACCTCAACGGAGTCATGTGTCTGAACATTTTTTTGGGTTGCTTTTTGTCATGAAGGGTAAAGTGGGGTGCCTGCTATTACCCAATTTTGTTTATTTAATTTTGATTCCTAAGAAAATATGGTCCTGTTAAACTTTTATTGTTGTCATTGAGTATTTGATGATAGCTTTTGGTGCACTGGATGAAGTTTAGTAAGAATGAATAGTTTGATTTTGACCGACCGGTGATAAAATGATTGGCATGAATAAATAAATAAATAAACAGGGTATGTGCAGTTCCATTCTATAGCCGGAAGAGAGACCTAGTTACATAGCAAGAGTTACATAACCTGCGTGCTATACAGGGTAGGTGCTGGGGATTGGGTGAAAGGATTGTTTCCTGAAACTGGAATGCGTTCCGTTTTACAGTAAGGCTGGGATGCCTAGTGGCATTGTGTCGACCCATCGCCCTAAAATCAACAACAACAACAACAACAACAACAACAACAACAACAAAACACCCCTTTAGAATCGTTTGTGGGTATATAGCCTCTGGTCGCATTTTTTTTGGTCACGCTTTGCTTTTTCGGGGTCGTAATGACTCGTATCATATTTGGTAAATACTGGAAAGCTCGCACCTCTGGCGTATATTGACCTAAAGCAGCTAATGAAGTACCTCACAATTATCATTATTGTTCTAAGCTCTTTTGTGTAGGCTAACATCGCCCCACTTAGACACATGTGCAGTAAACTGTAACAGATATAGTAAAAACATTTAAAGAGGCAATAACCAAAAAAATGTATGCAGTCGCATTAAGAACTCCCTGTAAATGACCCAGTTCATGGACACATCGATCAATTGCACGTAGTCCATCAGCTGTGATCTTTTTTATTTTTATTTAACAAAACAAAATTAGATACTGCACCCGCAATAAGAAGCCCGAAACAGTCACGACAAGCGGGAACCGCCTCACCGTCGTCTTGGACTCTAAAAGCGCGAACTGGGGCAATTTCCCTCAACACGGATTTCAGGCTACATACACCAGCAAAGTGGACACCGGTAATGTGTGCTTTGTATGCCATTGGACAGATCTCCTAGATCTAGGTAGCGCTCTCTGCTTTACTTACTTCCCCTACTGTGAAACTGACCTGATTGAGCGCATGTTTCGGCTTTAGCGACGCGTGTGTTCCTACTCTCTCTCTCTCTCTCTAATTATATATATAAACAAATTATGCTACCCAAATTTTCGGACCCTCAGCGGGCCCTTCATCAGGGGAATAACATAACATAACATAACATAACATAACATAACATAACATAACATAACATAACATAACATAACAACATTTATGCTGTATCTTGTATTCTCCTGATGAAGGGCTCGCTGAGAACACGTAAATTTGGGTAGCATACTTTATTTCGTTTCCAAGAATAATAGTTGATCACCGGTTCTAAAGAGTCTCTTTTTTTTAATCATTATATATATATTTTAAATTATATATAGTGTGAGAGTGTGTGAAGGCAGTAGAAATTATTAAATTATTAATAACATTATTATAATGGTTGGGTCGACTGAACTTTGATTAATTTTTAAAAAGACAAAAATGTGTGGTATAAGAATTATCTTGTTTCCGTTTGTTTTAGATTCATCCACAGCGTTCCCAGGTAAGTGAATTACTTAGTTATAGTGTCATGCCACTTTATGTAATTGAATTCTGTCAAAGAGTAAACCCGCGGAACAAAATATACATTCATTGATATTTTCTTAGATTCTGAGTTAGACACCAGTTTTGGATACAATGCAGTACTGACTTATTTCTCTCAGGACTTTTCCCGTACGGCACGCACTATGCTGGCGATACATCGCTGGGTGAAAACGAAAACATAAGTGAGACAATTGAGCTTGGCACAAATCCGATGGAAGACTATGGAATACCCATTGGTGACTGCTTTTCAACCGAAGCCTACGTAAGCTAATACCGTTTTGTATTTTCTTTTTTTTTTGGGGGGGGGGGGGGGGGAGCAAACTAAGCAACAAAATAACTCCTCCCTCTACCCCATTACCGCCCCCCCCCCAACAAACACCCCCCCCCAAAAAAAAAAAAACAGAACCAACAAACAAACAAAAAAACAAACAAACAAAAAAAACAAAACAAAGAAAAACCAACAACAAACAAACAAAAAAACAAACCAAAACAAACAAAACGACCCCCCCCCCCCAAAGAAAACCCAAACAAAAACAAAACAAACAAAAACAACAACAACAACAAAAAACAAAAGCAAACAAACAAGCAAACAAACAAAACAAACACCCACCCCCAAACAAGAAAAACAACAACAACAACAACAAAATAAACAAAAAAACAATAACAACAAGAACCAAACCAAACCAAACCAAACCGAACAAAAGAAAACAAAACAAAAGAAACAAAAGCAAACAAACAAATCAGCAAACACAGTAGTGTTTGTAGTTACACAGAAACCAGAGACATACAGTTAGCATCTAATTATAGACCGATTCAAGAGTCTCAAACTCCACTATAGACAAAGACCGTAGATAATAATATCATATACGGTCTTTGCTATAAATACACCAAAAAGCCTGTTTCGGCCCAAGGTCAAGGCCACTAAAGCCGTCTGTTTTAAAATATTACATTGGCAATTTCTCAGAATCCAGAAAAGCCAGAGACATCAAACTTTGCACGGTGGTAGACATTGACAACACATTTACTGACATACCTGTATTAGGTGTCTTTGAGTCAAGGTCAAGGCCGTACATGCTGTTTTGCGGAAAACCTTCCAAAACCTTAACATTGGCATTTTCTCAGAAACAATGAAAAGCAGAGGCACCAAACTTGGTTTGCTGATAGACAGCCATAAGACCTTTCAAAACGTATAATATTCATTGACCTTGACTCAAGGTCAAGGTCAAGGTCACTAAAGCTGTCTGCTTGGGAATTTTGCATTGGCATTTTCTCAGATTGTAGAAAAGCAAGAGGCATCAAACTTTGCATGATTATAGACATTGACAACACACACCTTTACAGACATGCCTGTATTCAGTGACTTTGAGTCAAGGTCAAGGCCATACAAGCTGTTTGCAGAAAAGCTTCCGAAACATTAACATTGGCATTTTCTCAAAAACAATAAACAGCAGAAGCACCTAACCTGGCTTGCTGATAGACAGCAGTAAGACCTCCCAAAACATACCATTTTGAATGACCTTGACTGAAGGTCAAGGTCATTAAAGCTGTCTCATTGGAAATTTAAAATTGCCGTTTTTTCAGAATCTAGGGGTACCAGAGGCATCAAATTTTGCATGGTGATAGACATTGACACAACCTGTACTGGCATACTTGTATTCAAGTTCCTTGAGTCAAGGTCAAGGCCTTTCAAGATGTTTAGCGGAAACCTTAACGTTAGCATTTTCTTGGAAACAACAAACAGCAGAGTCACCAAACAAGGCACAATGATAGACAGAAATGAAACCTATGCAGACATACCTTTTTGAATGAACTTGACTCGAAGTCAAGGTCATTAAAGCTGTCTGTTGTGAAATTTTACATTACCATTTGTACTACAAAACTAGAGCCACCAAACTTTGCTTAATGATAGTCATTGATAAGCTCTTACAGATCTCATTCGAATGACCTTGAGCCTAGGTCAAGGCCCTGCAAGCTGTCCTGGGAAAACTTTTATATTGCCATTTTCCGTTTTCTTAGGAACTATGAACACAAGAGACACCTTACTTCAGGATAGATAGTGGAAAGAGTTTTACAAACATACTCTTTTGAATGACCTTGACCCATCTCACAAGTGAGCCAAGGAGGCTTTGCTCCTTTAGTTGTTGTTGTTGTTGTTAAGATATACAAAGAACAACAATATCAAAACAAGCTTGAAAATACCAAGTAAAACACACACACACACACACACACACACACACACACACACACACACACACACACACACACACACACGCTGCTCCTCAGTCTAAACTGACCTAAACAATTGTTTTGCAGGTTCACGCAAATGGCAGAATAACCTTTCCAGGGTCATGCCGTGATTCACACATAGAACACATAGACAGCATTATGTGCGTGTACTGCACAAAAATAGACAACAATGATTTCACCTCCGAAAAAGGTGAGTCATCACTATGTGTGCGCGTACATTGTCTGGGGTACCTGATAGAAGAAGTGTCAACACATTAAAATCTTGTTCTGACGAAACAAATATACACCCCCAAAGCAATGACAACAACCAAGAAACAACATCAGCATCACAATAAGTAACAAACAACATCAAATGAAAGAAACAAAATATCTGTGACATGGGGTCATTTGGTACACGAGAGTGACGAGGTAATTACTGGTTGTGTGTGTGTGTGTGTGTGTGTGTGTGTGTGTGTGTGTGTGTGTGTGTGTAGAAACCGGGAGCTGGGGAGGCCGTGCATGATGCTGCACATTATGTGTTTATAGTTAGAGTGGATGCATGTTGCGTGTGTTCCTGTGTGAGTAAATGTGTTTTGATTGTAAGGCGCCCTGAGCTCCTGCGAGGTGGAGGGCGTCCCTTAAATACCTATATTATTATTGTTATTAGAGTAGGACAATAGGAAAAAAATAGTTTTTTTTTTCCACTGCGAATATCGGCGAGTCCTGCGCGCGATCTCTCAGAATGTTGTAACTTGAATTAGCGGAGACAAACTGTTCTTTAAATATCAGCATACAAATTTCACGTTCACGGAAAGCTCCGAAGATGTGACTGTTGAGCTTGTAGCTATCACAGTGCATGGGCGTGTGAAAGAAGGTGACCTCGGCGACCTCCTGTTTTTCCCTTTTATTCTTTTTGTCTTGTACGAGCTGGCCTGTTCGTGTAGCTTGACCATCGCAATCAAGGATAAATCATATATGTCTCGCCTTTCCTGTCTAATATAGTTGCTCTGCCAGATTGTTCAGTCCATGATCTGGCCGCTATTGCCGTCTCTTGCGGCAGAGACGATAAATACCAGCTTAACAACGATCACACAACTTTTTCACATTGATGTTTGTGCCAGTGGTGGCAGCTTCTGTCGCAACTGCTCCCAGCCTTTCCTTTGCAAGTCCGCATATAGACGCATTTAAGAGTTACCGTTTTTAGCAGCGTGGGAATCGCGGGGAAGCCGTTATGTACACGTCATTCTTGACGTATTGGGCTTCCCTTCCGTTAAACCGCGTGGTTTCGAAAGCTGTTAGTCTGCCAGTTTTGCAGCCCTGTTTTTCGTAGTTTAAGATGGTGGCGCGATCATTACGTAATGGGGATAATCATAGAATTTTGTTCCATATTCCGGGAAACGTTGCAGAAAGGGAAGATTAGAGTATGGCAAGATACTTAGATATGGACAGAGGTTTTACTGATACCATCGGACATGTGGAAGAAAATGGCTCTGATGTAAGAGGTGATCGTTCAACGCTAATCGAGTTCCAGAGAGTGTGTCAGATGTGTACTGCGATCGGAGGCCAGGAAAGTCGGAGACTGAGGTGTAAGTAGGGGCAGTAGGAGGCAACGAAGTGAAACTGGAGGGAGTGCTGCATCAGATTCTGACTCTCACAGCTCTTTTGTTAAACACTTACACAGACAGTAAGCGTTCATCTGAAAGGTACTTTGTTAGTCTACTTCTTCAGCTGTGTAACCGTGCCTAGCTGTTGACTTCTGATGTTTCAGGCATTCACTACCAGAGTTACACGAGAGCCAAATGTGGAAGTTTTTCCGGGGGCTTTGACCAGAGTCCTTGCAAAAAAGCAAATGACGATATCGTTAAGTACACAGATGTCACTGAATTTGAAACCACAGTAATGCTAGTCGCCACATGGACACGTGTTCAACACGAGTCAAATGCTTACGTGAGTATTACGATGTGTCAGTTTGTTTGTTTGTTTGTTTGTTTGTTGTTTTTTTTTTTTTTTGGGGGGGGGGGGAGGGGCTACACTCTGCTCGTCAAGGTAGAATCACAGGAAGACTTGCCAGTCTAATGAATACCCGACTTTTTAATACAAAAACATAAATGAAAGCCTTTTTTTAAAATCAGAAAATGACTAGATCTGTTCAATCATATAATGATCTCGTTTATCTGCTGGTTATCTTTGAGTTCAAACACTAGACATGCTCTTTCTATTGATTTTCTATTGATTGCTCATTTCTATTGATAGCAAGAACACCTGAAGCTTTCTCGAGGGTTTTCTCAGCCCGACGCGTTGCAGCGAAGAGAAATTATTATTCATCTCCTATTAGATTTTCTTTTTACCAGTGGACCACATCATCCCTCTGATCAAATTTAAGGAGTATCAAGGCTACCAAGTATAGTGTTGGCACGATTTGCTTTGAATCCTCCTCCAGTTTGTCTGATATAACCGACGCACGCGTTGCCAGCATCTGAATGTTTTATTTTTTTCGATTGTTTGAGGCACTGATTGAAGCTTTCATCAGATATTTGTCTATGCATTTTATGGTATAACTGTAAGTGGTGTTTGGTTGGGTCCCCCCCCCCCCCTTTTCTTTCCTCTCTTTCCCTTGTTGGTTTTTGTTTCTTTATATATATTTGTCAACATATCGCGCATCCGTAGAGCCAAAAGCTAGGCCACTTGCAGGCCGGCATTACACGCCTATTTAACTCCCGAAGTTGGGTTTCTCCTTGACGCTTTGTGATTGGAAAGCAGCTTGCACTCTAACTCGACTCTTAGTAAAAAAAAATCGTTCCGTTGCTTTTTTTAAAACAGAGTGGGAGTGTGACTTTCCAAGCAGCTATTGTTACGGACGGCCGGGATACCTACGCCCTGTTCTACTATCCGGGTACGGGCGGTCACTGGGAGACAGATATTACACCAGACATAAGTATAGGGTATAGCATACTCTCCAATGGTAACTTGGAATACAACGAACTGGTCTTTTCCAACTCTGAGGCAGCTCTGAGGATCCACGCTGTCTTAGGAAACAAAGGTGAGATTCCACATGGGGCGGTTTTGATGTGCAGAGAATAATGCCTTCCGCGGATTTTTTAATTATCTGCGTTTGTTGATGAGACTGAATAAGGTATCAAAGTGTGAACCTTTTGGCATTTTGAGTAATTGGTGTCAATGCAAAGTACAGAAGATACGCTTTCAATTATGTATGTAGTATAGTGTAGGCCCGATATACGTTTGGCTGTAAAAAACAGCCATTCTGAGAAAATGGCTGGTAAAAGTGTGACAAAGGAGCTGTGCCAATATGGCATGGTGGTAGTAAATGCTATACTCCCATACTCTTCGCTGCCTTGAAACTTTATCAGAAGTTGTATTAGTTGTTTGAGGACCTTAAATTAACGTGCAGAAATCCCCAAATCACGAACATTAACCCCAGTTTTTTGTGTTTTGCAGACTTTCTTTAAAGTGGCTATGTGACTTTGTTCCCCCTTTGAGGGATCCAATCACATTTAACAGTTTGACAAACACACGCAAAGACTGGTATAAACAATCATTATCAATGTGTTTTAAAGACGATTGTCAATAACAGGTAGCAGGGGAGCGTGGATGTTCAAGCTCACATCAGACACGCCACCAACCCCTGCGGAAGAATGTGAAAAATGGTACAAACGAAACCGATCAATGAAGGATGAAAGAATAGCAGGCTTTCTTCGCTTGCCAGCATGTCCATTCCAAAAGAGATTTGCTGATGCACACTCTGACTGGGTGCAAACCTCGTATGCTGAACGCCCAGGTCGTACTTGCTTTCGTTTGTCAAAAGCAAGAAGTCGAGACTTTTTCCCATACGGAAAGGTATAATCATGGTGCTGATTTGTTTATGAATGATGAAGCTGATTATTTTATATCAAGTTTGATATAATAGCATGTTTGTACAGAAGACCACTAGTTTAGGTGTTTGAAGAAATGTGTTTGAGGGTGCATGCGCCTATGCACTCAGTCGTCTATGACAAGTTGCATAGAGCTCTGAAAACGATTAACAGCAGTTTCTTGTCTTTGAAGCTTTGCTGCTACAGAGGGAGGTTTCTGGAACTCTCCCCTTCGCTTGCCGGATCAGCTACTGCATACAACCCAAGTTACCCGTCGCTTGCCATTGACTATGCTACGGAAGATAGACATGCACACGAAGCATGTTGTCAGAAGTCATCAAGGCTGTGTCACAGGTTTTACGAATTAAGACCTGTTTCTACGTATTCTCGCATGAAGCATCGATTCTGTGAGTATCATTTGCGCAACAATTTGTACAAATCAGAGGCCGTGGTCACGACGCGAACGCATATTTCTTTGCGCAAATGGGTTGCGGATCGTAAGTTCGTACGTGGCTACGTGAAAACTATCTCTTCCGCTAGTTGGCCGGTCACGACGCGCACTTACTGGAAACGGTGTCACCTACGGGTTATTTTTAGATATGTGTGGGACCCCTGGGATTCCCACGGAAAACACCACCACGTGGCCTGCACAAATTCTCCTTCCAGCGTGAAAGAGTAGAGGGGGTGTGTTCAGTACGCGTTCACTACAGAATTTTTGATCGAGTCATGTTTATCTGCCGTAGCATCAGGTTAAATGCGTGGCATGTATGTGGAGAGTGTGATCAGGAGAGCATGCAGGTCGCATATAGACCGCTTCCTAGCAGTCTCTATCTCAACATTGGACGGACTACAACCAGTAGATGCATTTACTGCACGTACAAACCGTATGTAGCAGGCTCACTGGCAAGAAAACCAACGGAATGAACCTCAATCAAAGAACAACGAAAAACGAAAGAGGAGAGGATAACAACAACATCAACAAAACTCTCCACATACATGCCACGCATTTAACCTGACTTGCTACGGCAGAGAAACATGACTCGACCATAACTCTGAATTCGGTACCCGCACATTTCGGGTCGACAACACAATGAACTGATGAGACCTGCATTGACAGGCATACGATCACTTGAAAACGGTGGTGGCTGATCAGTGAGGACTGACCGAGTGCGTTCAGCACTGAACTAGTCCGAAACACACACAACAAATGTTAACCCACAAAAAGGAAACAAATCAACCCACGATGTTTGTACAGCCGGCCATACAGGCCTTTGCATTGCAGGGTGCGTAGTGAACTGAACGCACCCCCTCTACACTCGTCGTCCTACAGAAGATCGCACAATTCCTGCAGGTCTCTCCTCCTAAATCTAAACCTTTGAAGCATGTCCACATCGTCGTACAAGTCAAAAGGGTTAGTACGATCGCGGAACACCCTTTCCCGTCGCAGTGCTCTTCTCATTTGCAGTTCAGGTAAATCAAGCGGGCCGCCATTTTTCATATTTACGCAAAGGCTACGGCACCTTTCCGACACCCTCCTAGGTGGTGTACAATACGCAAGGGTTTCCGAGCGGCCGTAACTCTGCGCAAACGTCATGACCACCCAATTTTATCACAAATCGTAAGTTACGGACCCTCGCGTGCGTAAATCGGCGGCGGAAAAGTTACGAACGCGTCGTGACCACGGCCCCTGGTGTGGTCAGTTCTGCCAAAGACACTGACAGCGAGCGGTGGGTGCAATGATGTGTAATCACTCGTTTGATTTTGACGTGTCCTGTTAAAGAGCGGCCCTTATCGGTTTGAGCCTCTGTAATTTTTATTTATTTATTTATTTATTTGAAGTCAGACCCCAAGTTTACAAGAGTTCTGTAATCTCTGAATTACCTGCGACTTCTAGTGATGTGCATCATGCTTGGTGAAACCTGGCCAGCGGTAAGGCCCCTGATATCTTTAAATGATGATCTGGAGCCGTGGTCACGACGCGAACGCAAATTTCTTTGCGCAAATAGGTTGCGGATCGTAAGTTCGTATGTGGCTACGTGAAAACTATCTCTTCCGCTAGTTGGCCGGTCACGACGCGCACTTACTGGAAACGGTGTCACGTACGGGTTATTTTTAGATAGGTGTGGGACCCCCGGGATTCCCACGGAAAACACCATCACGTGACCTGCACAAATTCTCCTTCCAGCGTGAAGAGTGAAAGAGAAGAGGGGGTGTGTTCAGTACGCGTTCACTACAGAGTTTTTGATCGAGTCATGTTTATCTGCTGTAGCGTCAGGTTAAATGCGTGGCATGTATGTGGAGAGTGTGATCAGGAGAGCATGCACGTCGCATATAGACCGCTCCCTAGCAGTCTCTATCTCAACATTGGACGGACTACAACCAGTAGAAGCATTTACTGCACGTACAAACCGTATGTAGCAGGCTCACTGGCAAGAAAACCAACGGAATGAACCTCAATCAAAGAACAACGAAAGAGGAGAGGATAACAACATCAACAAAACTCTCCACATACATGCCACGCATTTAACTTGACGCCGGTGCTACGGCAGATAAACATGACCAGCGACAAAACTCTGAATTCGGAACCCGCACATTTCGGGTCCACAACACAATGAATGAGACCTGCATTGACAGGCACTGATACGATCAAAACGGTGGTGGCTGATCAGTGAGGACTGACCGAGTGCGTTCAGCACTGAACTAGTCCGAAACACACACAACAAATGTTAACCCACAAAAAAGGAAACAAATAAACCCACGATGTGTGTACGGCTGGCCACACAGGCCTTTGCATTGCAGGGTGCGTAGTGAACTGAACGCGCCCCCTCTACACTCAAGTCGTCCTCCAGAAGATCGCACAATTCCTGCAGGTCTCTCCTCCTAAATCTAAACCTTTGAAGCATGTCCACATCGTCGTACAAGTCAAAAGGGTTAGTACGATTGCGGAACATCCTTTCCCGTCGCAGTGCTCTTCTCATTTGCAGTTCAGGTAAATCAAGCGGGCCGACATTTTTCATATTTACGCAAAGGCTACGGCACCTTTCCGACACCCTCCTAGGTGGTGTACAATACGCAAGGGTTTCCGAGCGGCCGTAACTCTGCGCAAACGTCATGACCACCCAATTTTATCACAAATCGTAAGTTACGGACCCTCGCGTGCGTAAATCGGTGGCGGAAAAGTTACGAACGCGTCGTGACCACGGCCCATGACCACCCAATTTTATCACAAATCGTAAGTTACGGACCCTCGCGTGCGTAAATCGGTGGCGGAAAAGTTACGAACGCGTCGTGACCACGGCCGCAGGTCGTTTAAATTTCATCCCGATCCTCCCACAGTGATTTGGCCAAATCAAATACTACAATAGCCGTGCAGGCCAAGTCGCAAATCTGTTTGTAGCCCTCAGTGACACAGCACAAAAATAAGTTCTGTAGCCAACACTGTCACTAAATACCAGTACGCTGATGGTTATAAGTCGAGCAGACGCAGACTTTGCTAATCTAACGGAAGTTTTGCGAAATGAAGAGTCGTCTTCAAACCATTTGTTAGTGAGGTCGCTTTACAGGTACAGGGACATATGACTTACAGTACACAACAAACTACACAGACAGTGCAAGAAACATTTTGCGTACATACCTTTAAAAAGGAGAAAAAAAAAGCCAAGTAAGAATTTAAAGCGAGCACGGTCATAGCGTTATGGTATGGGGCGACGTTCGCACCATTCGGGGCTGCAGGACGGTATAAAAGGAGCGGTCGATGGTCTTGTGGTTAAGAGACTTGTCACCAATGCGAGAGGTCAGGGGTTCGAGCCCCACTCGGGGCAAAGAATTTTTCCTTCTCGTATGTGGCACCGTTCACTCAAGCCGATCGTCGGGGGTTCTCTCCGGGTAGTCCGGCTCCCCCCCCCCCCCCCCTCTGCTTTGGAAATGTTCAGCCCACCAAATTTGAAAAAGAAATGCAATTCTAAATTCCGAAATTTAATAGCTGAGCTGACTCTTCGCACCATGTGATTGTAATGTGTTTATGCCCAGTGTGTGAGAGAATGCGTGTAATTCACGTGAGCGTGCGTGTTGGGTTCAGTTCGCGGCGCTTTGAGCCGATTCATGAAATTGGGTAAAGCGCCTATACAATACTCATTATTATTATTATTATTATTATAAAATCGTCCTGCTGAGTGGAGAGCTGGGGTACGTAATTTGTCCCCCCCTGCAAATGACTCGGAAACATTTGCACCCGCAAGCGGACGATCGATCGACACCAACTGAGCGAAACTTTCCGTATCACCATTATTTCAAAACCTGCCATTTCATAGTAATGGGTTTTGATGTGGAGCCTGTTCTTATTGTGAATCAAAACTGCCATGGTGATCAGTTTCCCTTGAAAGAACATTGTGTTTTTTCCATTCATTTCAGCATGGCTGTGCTGTGATCCTCATATAACGACACTGGATGAAAAAGGGTACGTGTTCAATGGCTGGGGAGAATACACTATGATGACTCTGACCACATCTGATGTGACCTTTACCCTTCAAGGTCGCACGGACCGCCCAGAACTTGGGAGCGGGCGGTTTGGAAATGCTACCGTGTTCACGGCGTTTGGTGCCTCGGAAAATGGGATCACAGTGTTCACTGGCCTGCACCCTGGAGACAAGTCCTGTAAGTCCACCCTAAATAAAATAATCCACTTAAAGTTCTTAATGTTGGTCTGTTGTCTGTTTGAATGTATATTTTATTCTTTTCGTCGATTTTCTTTGTGAGTTTGCTCTGTTGAGAAATTGTTTTTGTGAGTTTGCTTTTTTGAGAATTCGAATTCAAATTTAAATTAAAAAATACTTTATTGTCTGTTCTAAAAATACATTTTAAAACAGCAAATTGTCTTCAGACACATGCATTCGCTCCGCTCTTTATACTGTGATCATAATACAAAATAAATCTCTCTCTCTCTCTCTCTCTCTCTCTCTCTCTCTCTCTCTCTCACACACACACACACACACACACACACACACACACACACACACACACACACACACACACACACACACACACACACACAAGGATATAAGACAAAATAAAAGAGAGTTAAAACGAGATAAATAAGTGAAATAAACTAAAGTGTCGGTTACATCAGTTTTACACAGTGGTACAATCAAATAAATCAAACCAAACAAATGAATGAAGAATGAAAAGGAAATGGTAATGACTGCGAAGTGGTTACAAGTTAAGCAAATAAAAGCGACATAAAAGGGACAGAAACCACTTAACTTTCACAAAGGACGGCACAGGTCAACGTTCCGGCTTTCGCCTTCTTCGGGACATAAACAAAATTATGTCGCTTTTATTTGAATGAATAATGATTAAAATTTGACACTATCACAGAAACTGGGGAAAAAACTAATATGCTTTACCCCCCCCCCCCCACACCCCCCGTCTCTCTCTCTCTCTCTCTCTCTCTCTCACACACACACACACACACACACACACACACACACACACACACACACACACACACACACACACGCACGCACGCACGCACGCACGCACGCACACATCACACCTGCCTGATGATAGTTTCTGGAAGGCATAGCTGATTGGATGAACAGGGTCATTAAAAATTTGAAAAGCCATTCTGGCAAGGGCAGAATCGTACAGTGTCGCTGTCGCTGTTGTTGCCCAATCAGTTTGCTGGCCATGTTAACCACTTTGTTTTTTTGTTTGTTCTTTTGAGAATTTGTTTTTGTGAGTTTGCTTATGTATTCAGTAACAAACGCAGTATGTATACGACATGCCTTGAGTGGTGTTTCTGTTTTAGCAGAAAGAACATCTTCTTGTTGTATTTTTATGATGTTCTTTTGTCGATTACAGCTTTTGTCATCTACGCCAACGGAACAGACTACAGCCTGCAATTCCAAAACACACCAGATTTTCTTGTGGACACAGAGGACTTCAAGTTGTCAAGAAACAACGAGAGTCTGACTGTGTCTTTTCCTTCGGGTGAGCAATCTTGAATTTTGTAGTTTGGCAGGATTAGAATACGGCTGTGTGTGTTGATGCCGAAGTGGTCATTATGTTTGTGTAATCCGAAGACGTTGCATTCTTCAGGCATATAAGCGCTACCATCTGGAGGTCAGGAATCACACATTGTAATGCAGTATGGCCGCATTTGGTAAAGTGACACTATTGGAGCTTGTCTCCCCATGTTCCTACATTCGGAAGAGTTGAAGGTCACTTTCGAAAACAGGCAAACAAAGTCCGTCAAAATCAGTTTGATAAAGCTATTTCAAAGTGACTGAATGCGAGCTGACCGTGTTCAAGTTCAAAATACGTTATTTACCTCTCGAGGGGCAGTTAAATATTCGGGCGGGCTCTAAACATAAATGTAACCACACACTATTAAGAAAGAAAAGAAAAGTCTATACACAATATCTATCTATCTATCTATCTATCTATCTATCTATCTATCTATCTATCTATCTATCTATCTATCTATCTATCTATCTATCTATCTGTCAAGTGGCTGTTTCAGCTCATAACGGGTAGGGCAATCAACATAGTGATGATAAGAACGAAGAGTTTTGTTCGATGTGCAATGTTTGAAATCACCGAACATGAACTGAGGTGCCAGTAGAAATGGAATGCAGTTTGTTGGTACAGTTGGACACATGTTCCGCTGCTCTTGATGCGTTTGCTTTGGGGTGGATATAATGCAGGGTGAATAACAGCTTAGGGAATTCACGTGGCATATAGAATTGGCGCAGTGAGATCGACGGAAGTTCAATGCCGGGCTTGCAGAAACAGAATCCGTCCCCGTGCTCCTTCCCAGAATCACATTTGTTTCTGTCAAGGTGAATGGGGACACCAAAACCATTTACAGACAAATCTTGATCTCTGACATCTCATCCAACCAAGTCTCAGTAAATGAAAGAATGCAGGCATCTTTGAATTCGTGCATATTTGCACATTGGCATGTAGTTTGTCTAGTTTTCCACGTAGATCTGACATTGGACAGCAAAAACAGAGGGCAATGGTAAACCACTATGGTTCGTTTTATTTTCAGTCTCCCTCTTTCTTTTTTGCCTTTTTTCCTGGTCTTTTTCGCTCTCCAACCTTAATCCGCATCACTGTCAGTACTTAAAGGGCAAGGCATGTCAAGAGCACTACTGGGTTTGAATAACAGATATTGAGGTCCTTAGCTGTTAGACAGCAAAAGTTTTCGTGAACAAAGTACCATTTACTCAAAAATGCGCCGAAAACACCCTCTGCTTTCGGTTCCTGACTTGCGCCATGTTGCCGCACTCTTTCGCGAATGAGACGGGAAAGGTACTGACGGTGACACAGATTTCGTTACGTCACTGTGTGTGAAAGTATGTCTTGTCAGGAGAAACATCATAGTCTTGTTTTTTATCACTGAAACTTGCTGCTGAATTCTGCCCCATCCTATAAAGTAGTTTCTCTATAGAGAAACAACTTAAAAACGAGAAGTGCCCGTCCGACCGGTCGGAGCTGCACCAAGGTAGTTTAAGTGGGACAAACTGCCACTTCGGAAGCGCTTACTCTGTATGCAAATGGAGTGATATTCCATCTGGACATTACTATACGGAGCTGTTTATAAAATTTTGGCTTCTACCGGCCCCCGTAGTGTAGTGGTTAGCACTTCGGATCATGGACCGGGAGACTCGGGTTCGAATCCCAGCCGAGGCAAGCGGGATTTTTCCTACCTAGGTCGGCTTCTACCCAGAGCGGGTGTGCTATGGGCCCGATGGGGAGGCTGTTGCCACACAGCCGAGTTTCACCCACTTCACGGGTGCGACTTTGGGGATGCTTCCCTTAGTATGACACGTCTTATGATGTGGATGATTACATGGCCCGCACCGCAGGGATGCCGGGATATTTATGACAGGAAGCGTGGAATGCGGCCCTGTCCCGCAGTCCCAAACCACATGGACCTCCATAGCATCATCTTACTATCATCCTCATCTCCATCATCATGCATAATAAAAATTGTCCCAGCTTCCGAGTCCTCCGTGGGTTCCACCCATGACCTGGGAGGAACACCACAGGAGCTGGCAAAGAGTTGTGGCAGCAAAAAAAAAAAAAAAAAAAAATGGCTTCTACTATTAACGACGCAGGGCTTGCCGGGACCCTGCAATGACTCCAACACGGACTGACGTGTTTTCATTGGAGGTAAACACCACTGTAACCGGCACACATTCACCATGCCGTCATTTCAACGTTGCTATTTGCGCGCGTGCGTAGTTATTTTAAGAGGAAAAAAACTAGGTAATATAACAGGTTATTATTTTGAGTCTGGGCTGGTGTCTGCAAAAGTCCTATCGTTTTAGACCGCTCTGTTTCGAGCGAAATACGTCAGCGATGATCCTCGTCTGTGAGGAAAGGCTTCCGGTTGGGACTGTATTGTTTTTGGTGGTCATGGTTTGACTTGGTTCTCTGCAAATTAATGGAACGGGAGACAAATGTCGTGAGTTGTCTTGTTTGTCTCTGATTTCAGGTGTCACCATTGCCCTGTCCATCATAACAAAATCGCTAGCCATGTCTTTAAGCCTGCCCTTGTCCTTCCAACACCAGGCGCGAGGATTTCTGGGAAATTTCAACGGGAACAAGGACGACGACTTCATTCTTCCCGACGGAACTGTGCTTCCGAGTGATTTGAAAGAGCGGCAAATATTTGAACAGTTTGGGAAAAAATGTAATTGACTTAGAATTAATCAGTTTCATATGGTGGTAAAGCTGTTTGTTCGTTTAATCACGAACACAGAATCTTGAACATCATGTGAACGATAGTAATCGAGACTCACTAGTCATAATGGGTTTCACATTGTTGATCTTTCCGTTTGAACTCCTATGTATTTCTTTTCCGCCAAACTGTGCCAAAGACTTACAAAAAGCTGCTATACTTTGAATGATTTATTGATTAAAAATTTGAAAATTCAATACTTCAGTTTGAAACCGAATGACACGACTGCTATTACTCCAACCCTCGTCTGCATGTATTCGTATTGCTGCATTTAACTAGACTCTGATCGCAGGGAAAGTGACGGAGGCAAACACTGTCATGCGATACGGACCACGAGAAGGACCTGCTAACTACGACCACTCAGATTTCATACCAGTGTTCTTGGATGAACAGCCATCTAGTGTCATACAGGAGGCTGAGGCTGTTTGTGGATCAACCAATCTCGCCTGTTTGAACGACTTTGTTGCCACTGGCAGCAGAGAGTTTGCACAGAATAGTAAAACGTTTACGGAGGAGGCTGAAAGAACCAATGAAATAGCAAGTTAGTAAATTCTGACATCACGAACTAATTTAGCGAAAGTGTAGTTTTCCTGATAAAAAAAGTAATGAATGCTCAGAAATTCTAACGACACACACCATTAAAGCAAACACAACAACAACAACAACAACAACAACAAACAACAACAACAAACAACAACCAAAAAACCTTACGAAAATAAAACATTTTTTTTTTACCACAGACAGACAACTGATATTTTATTTTATTTTATGCCATTTTATCCGTGGGGTGGAGATATCTAGAGAACATTCGCTAAACAAGACGACCACGGTACCAAAAAGGAATGGATCAAAATTAGACCAAAAGATATTGCTTATGAAAAATCGCATGTGATCTGTTCTAGAAAATGCCGTGCCGCAGCTCGATGTTCCAGACGGACTGAACTTGACCTCTGGTGTCACAGTAACCTTCGTTCTTCAAGGTCACGACGAAGATGCGAATGACGTATTAACTTATCACGCAGCCGATGATGAGAACGGGGTGGTTCAGGTCAACCCCACAACTGGCCAAGTCACATACACACCAGATGATTCCCAACCGACTGTTCTTAGGTGAGATCTTTATCTACATATAATTATAGTAATAGCCATTTAGCCGCAGGCTGTTAAAAAAAAAGTGAGTGAGTGAGTTTTTGAGGCTTAACGCCGCGCAAGCCACAACGATAATTCGCGGATATGTGTGTCTGCACTACGTGAAAAAATGTAACGTTGGGCAGCTGATGCAAACTGATCCACGGGGCAATATAAACCTAGGACATGCAGGAGACGCTGCACCTTCATGCTAATAAAGGCGCATCATTATTGTCTCACTTGTGTAACAAGGGGAGTCTATGTTATTACCCTCCGTCGTCTGTGTGTGTGTGTGTGTGTGTGTGTGTGTGTGTGTGTGTCCGTGTCCGCAGTAAACCTTAACATTTGCATTTTCTCAGAATCTACAAACAGCAGAGGCACCAAATTTGGCATGCTGATAGACAGCCATAAAACCTTTCAAAATATGTAAAGCTATGAGACCTTTCAAAATATGTCATTTTAAATTACCTTGACTCAAGGTCAAGATCACAAAGCTGTCTGTTTGGAAATTTTACATTGGCATTTTCTCGGACTCTACGAACACCAGATGTTTAAAACTTTGCATGATGATAGACATTGATAAGAACTTTACATACATATGTATTCATTGACCTTGGTTCAAGGTCAAGGCTATACAAGCTATTTTGGGAACCTTAACATTGGCGTTTTCTCAGAAACAGAGGCACCAAACCTGGCATACTGATAGACAATGATAAGACCTATGCACAAATATCAATTTAAATTACCTTGATTAAAGGTCAACGTAATTATAGCAGTATGAAAATTTTACATTTGTATTTTCTTAGGATCTGGAAATACCAGAGGCATCAAAATTTGCACTATGATACGCATAATTATTGGTACCACCTTTGTTGAGGAACCAGAATTCAATGACTTTATGACAAGGCCAAGGCCACAATAAGCTATTCTGGGGAGACTTTAACATTGGTATTTTCTCCGACACAAGAAACAGCAGAGGCACCAAAAGATGCATGATGATAAACAGCATTGAGACCTATGCAGACATACCTTTTTAAATGACCTTGGCTGAAGGTCAAGGTCATTAAAGTTGTTATGAATTTTAGCATTACTGTTTTCGCAGGAACTACAAATACTAGAGGCGTCAATCTTGGCATAATGAAAACCATTGATGAGACCTTTACCAACAGATCTCATTTGAATGACCTTGGCCCTAGGTCATTTGAATGACCTTGTCCCAAGGTCAAGGCCATACAAGCTGTCCTGGGAAAATTGTAATATTGCCATTTTTCTCAGAAACTGCGACTGACACCAGCGACGCCTTACTTGGCATGATGATAGATAGTTATAACAGCTTTACACACATACTCTTTTGAATGACCTTGACCCATCTCACAAGTGAGCGAAGGAGGTTTCTGCCTCTCTAGTTTGTATAAAGTTTTCTTCTGATGGACAGCCAGTGGAGCAGCGTTTTCCTCTTTCTCAATAATAATCATAACTATAAATTCGCTGGAGTCTCAAAAGGGAAGATTGTGCCATCACACATAAAAATCAACAGACACTGAACTTCAAATATTGAAAGATTCATTCAAATAAAAGTCCGAACAAAAACTACTCTAAGAGATAACAGTCATAGTGCTAACATTATAACGCATGCCATATCAAGTGAATCGGATCTCAGTTATTCATAATGATAGAATACTAACCTTGTCAGTTGACAGGACACCTTTTCTGTGGACCGCATCTGTCATTGTTTTGAAACTGCACACCTCCCTTTCTTTTCCTCTTCTGTAATTGAGAAAGAATAAAATCTTGCTGAAGTAGAATTTCGACTGCATATGGTTTGTGTTCAAGTAACGTTCTGGCCGAATTTTATCGTTTGATTCTGCCCTTTCCAGTTTCTTCGTAACAGATTCTAAGGATGTCCAGTCCCCCGTCTTTGTAGTGCCGGTGGTGGTCTGTTCGAACTGCAGTGACCATGGCGTGTGTGACTTCTCCCGATCATACTTCGACGAGGAAGGTGACTATAATTTCCAGTTTGCTGTTTGCGTGTGTGAGCCGGCATGGGACGGTCCGCATTGTGAGCGCGATAGAGACGGGTGTGCTGGTAACCCTTGTATGGTGCAACAAACCTGCACGGATTTGACTCCACAGGAGCAAGGTCAACAGGAGATCGGCTACGACTGCGGACCCTGTCCAGATGGTTTCCTAAAAGCTCCAGGCTCTCAAGAATGTCACGATATCAACGAATGTGCAGACAATGCAACGAATGAATGTGAACACAACTGCTTTAATACAAAAGGGAGCTATCAGTGCACGTGCAACGCCGGTTTCCGTCTCGATAACGATGGACACGCTTGCTGGGACATTGACGAATGTCAAGAACTGACACACAGCTGTGAACACATCTGCATTAACACTGTAGGCAGCTACACGTGTCAGTGCGAAGAGGGCTACATTCTCGGCAACTCGAGCACCACATGCACTCAGGATGCAACCACAGCCTCAATATGCAGCAACGCAGGGTGTTCACAGGGCTGTAAGAGCACTGTTGACAGTTCCACAGGGAACAGGATCCCTCAGTGTTTCTGTTTTTCAGGTTATGACCTCGACCCTACGGATGAGAGAACCTGTCGTGATCATGACGAATGCCAGGACAACGTCTGTACACAAGAGTGCTTTAATTATGAGGGCGGATTTTCTTGCTTTTGCAGTTTAGGGTACAAACTGTCTGCGGACGGCATTACGTGCGACCCTTGCTCCAAACTCCGCTACGGATTAAACTGTGAACTAACATGCACATGCAGAGGACGATTCGAGGTATGCCATCCAGTGACGGGTTGTATCTGTGATGACGGTTGGACGGGAAATCTTTGCCATGATGATGTGGACGAGTGTTCCGAAAACAAAACGATATGTGGCAGCGACCAGGTGTGCCATAATACCAGAGGGTCCTACACGTGTGACTGCCTTGATGGATACAGAAAGAACACGCATGGGGTTTGTGAAGGTAATAGGAAATTATCTTTGATTATACCTGTTACAATTCTGAAGGAGTGGGGGACGATTGAAGGGACTGACTTCAATTGCAGTTTTGTTCTTTTTGAAAAAAAAACCCACAGTCTAACGGAAGTGCCCGACAATGAACCTCATTCAGTGCCCTCGAAATCAAAAGAGAGTATTTTAAATTGTCTCACATCTTTTGGGTGTTTTAAACAAACATCACAGCTATCCCTCATGAAAGAAACTTACATGGGACAATGAAAACGAATTTTTTCTTGGCTGTATAAAAAAGCGTAATTGTCACTTCTCAGTTCAAGAAGTGGTTTCCACGAATGCTAAATATGGTAAATGGTATATTAATTGTCTCCACATCTTTTTCTGCAAGATATTGATGAGTGTGCGCCGGGCTCTATGCTCAATACCTGTGGGCCACAGGAGGAGTGTGTCAACGTGCCGGGGACTTTCTATTGCACTTGTGGAGCGGGATATACATCGATAAATGGCGAATGTGCAGGTATGCGTCAAAGATTATGCTCTATAGGTTGTGTGCTGTTTGTACTGTGAGCAGCGTTCATTTACTAGCAGTAAAAAATGTAGAATTTAAACGTGTTAGAGAATATCAAATGTGCTAGCCATTATTCGAAGGTGTTTTGGACATCCATTTTGGACTATCCTCGGAGACGTCCCCAGAATCTCCATGGTAGATTTGTTTTGAATGAGTTTCTTTTTTCCCCCCGTAATTTAACAAACAAACAAACAATACAAACACCAAACCACAATTTCTCTTGACTTCAGCAATGATTCTACTGACGGCACAAATAATAGGATTTTTGATAGAGCATCATTTGGTAAGTTAGTATTTGAATTCTACGGATAGGGTCACGTCGCAGTGTGTGTTTTATTTTTTTCAAGACGTGGACGAGTGTTCCGGTGGAACTAGTAACTGTGAGCAAATCTGTGTCAACGTCCCGGGATTCTACAACTGCGACTGCTATTATGGTTACCGACTCGACGCCAATCGTGTCTCGTGTACCCACGGTATTTATCACAGACACCTACGGTCCATTCATCAGTGTCGCTGGGGCCAAATATTTGTGCTGGCTTTTTCTCGTTGCCACGTCTCTGGTATCACCCATACGTGGTAGAAAAGGACGTTAAACTCCCAAACACCCACCCACCTACCCATCCTCCCTCTCTGTCGAAGCTCTCTATAAGGAAAATCTTTAGATTAGACCATAGTTGTGCAGGAATGGATGCTATGATTTTAGCAAAATGATACTATCCAGTAGCTTACAACCCAGTTCAGTAAAGAAATCCGGTTTCGTAAAGGAATCGTTTTTATTATTATTTTTTTTGCCAACAGCCAGTTTTCCTCTACCATATTTATCTGATTTTTATCTTTATCTGTCATACATGTATTTCATCTGCCTTTATTGAACAAAGCTTAAAGCAAGATATTTTTGTTAAAAAATATAAATTATACTGAGTGTATTGTTCTATCACAGTGTCTGAAGTGTGTGCTCAGGAAGGCCTGATCTGCGCTCACGGCTGTACTCTGAACAATGATGACCAAGCTGTGTGCTTCTGCAGGAAAGGATTTCAACTGGCCAGCGACCAGCAGTCATGCGATGGTGCTTCCTCTAAGCCTGCATGTTGCATAAGAAAGAACAAAGAAAAAAAAAAGAGAAACAGACAACCAAAGAAACAAACAAAGAAACAAACAAACAAAGAAACAAACAAACAAACAAAGACACAAACAAACAAACAACACTCCATGGGCATTTTCAAATGTCCACGCAGATGTTCGTGAAATTCTCGGAGTCAGAAAAGAGTTGTGTAAACAAAACAAAGAAAATTTTGTGTCTAACGGGATGCTTTTTAAGACACATTAGCAAGAGTTACAAACACTGTGGTACGTACGACATACGACTTTCCCATTAAACCACTTTTGTACACCGCTACTTTCTCCACAAGTTTTCAAACTTGGGCTTTTGCTGAATTGTTAAAGATGTGGTATACACTCTCATTCAAAGTAAACTTGACAAGTTTGTTTTTGGCTCTGTATGTACGAAACTTCAACTAATCATGACATTGTCACAAAGAAACTCATTTAAAAAAATTAGAGGCAATAACATCACCTGCATTGCTACAAAATAGTCATCGCTATCCCTAATGTCGTAATATTAAACTTTAAAGTCGTGCACCACGTGACTGAGCAAGTTTAGGACGTTTCACTCGCCTTACTCTTCTTTACGGTATTGTGACTTACTCTGCAAAACAAAAGATTGTGACCGTGTGACTGTTTTCCTGCGTCCAGTTCAAGATACAAACTTGTCATGTTAGTATTGGATGAGAGTGCATAATCGTATGCCTTTTCACTGGTGGTTTAGGTGATCGACCAAGGGTTATCTTGTCATGATTTTGTGGCAGACGTTCACTCAATAATTGACCCTTTGGACCACGTATTTGTAATGTCCTATGTGTAACAGAATGCATGTGATCCATGTGAGCGGGCGTGTGTACATACAACTGAGCTGAGAACTGAAAAACTGCGATTTTTTCCTCACTAAAATGTTTTTGAAAATATTCACTTTGTCTTTATTTTAGCTATCTCTATACTGTCTCAAATATTCTGCAATACAAACATACGCTAAGATGAACTCGATGACGAAAAAAAACACAACAAAACCCTCGATGACATGTTTCTAAGATTAAGATTCCCAAGACCAAATTTACATACTGGTATACTGGTAACCATGCGCTCAAAAATGGCTTTTCAAACTACAGATATTGACGAGTGCAGTGCTGGAACATCAGGCTGTAGTCACACGTGTAACAACACTGACGACGGTTTTCTCTGTTCCTGTCCCCTCGGCATGAAGCTTGATAACGACGGGAAGACGTGTACAGGTAATCATTTATAACGGGCAGATTTTGATATTTAAGGATAAGAATCACTTTTAATCCCATGAATGGAGATTTACTAGTCTTTGGACATTGGTGAATACACTCAACGCAAACTAAATTACACGCAAACACATCGCTTACTGAGTCTGCGGTACAGAAAGTGTCTGCCATTCGGAATGAGTGACGACACACACACACACACACACACACACACACACACACACACACACACACACACACACACACACACACACACACACACACACACACACACACACACACACTCATTCATTCATTCGTCGGCGGACCCGGCAGTAGCTCAAACGCAAGACCTCAAACTGTAGCTGCATTAGTACGGGGTGTTAATCAGTGACTTAACCATCTATTAGTATTGCCTTCGATGTATATGCATTCACCCACCTCAAATAATCAATTGTAACGCGTGATATCTTGAAGGAGGTCGGGAAGAAACATCAAGCAAAATCCCTCGTATTGCAGATTGTCCACTTGGAACCTATGGCAGAGAATGCACTGGAAATTGTTCCTGTGGCATTGGTTCAGAACGCTGTGACGTCATAATCGGTTGCAAGTGCATGACGGGATGGCGGGGAGAGCGATGTGACGTTGACATCAATGAGTGCGACACAGCGAGTGCGCAACAGCAATGTCGAGACGTGAACGCCCTTTGCTTTAACTACCCGGGCGGGTACGATTGTCAGTGTGAAGATGGGTATGAAAAAGACAGTGGAATTTGCCAAGGTAAGTGCATTATGATAGGCGCTGTGCCGGTGATTGTTACATAACTATGTTGATATGTATAGGTGTCGTTCGAGTACAGTGAATTAATCATTAATTTTGAGGCTTAATTACGCCGCGGAAGCAAAAAAAAAACAAACAAAAAAAACAAAAAAAAAAAACACAAAAACTATTTTGCGGCTAGCCAAAGTCTTTTTGAACCAAGTCCATTTAAATGTAAAAGTCCAACCTATTCCTTAGTTGTGGTTGTGTTTCTGTTCTTCCATTCCACGGCCCCTCCAGTTCGACATGGAGGTCTTTACCGTGCACACATGATGTATTTACATGCGTAAGCAAGAATGTATATGAACTTGACTTCGAGTGAAAAAATCCCGGCCAGACCAAAATTAATGGGCTACGTGCCCTGTTAAATGAGACACAAGACTGGCATATAAAGTTACAGAGGATCAGATAATATACTGTTATAGGCTGGGTTTCGGGGGTAGGGCCGTAGGGAGGTGACAGACGAGAAAGTTGTAGCCCACGACCTCCCGAAAACTACACTTACGGCCGTACCCCAGAAAACCAGCCTTTAATAGTTTTGTTTTCATTTCTATCTCTGAAAACTGAAGTTTAAAACCAATATTTCGAAAACGGTTAGTAGCTTCTCCGGACTGCAAGCTTTGTTTACAGAAGTAAGTCTATGAGGCGCCATTTGCACGAAGCAGACCTGCGGCCAAAGCTCGTTGTTTAACAGTACATGTATCGCCGCTTTGTTTGTGCGTTTGGCACGTACGAAATTGCTCAGAAGGTGTCATCTCAGTTTATTAAACCTGCCTGAATGATTAACCTTAGTTCTTAAAGCCGAGGTTTTGCGTAAAGCTGAGTTGTAAAACCATGCTTCAGCTTTGGTGCCCAGCTACAAAACGGTTTGGTGCAAACGTCGCTCCATGTAAAATCGGGGAATGGCCGCTTCCTGCTTGAAAATTTCGTTTGGCTTCTTTGGTATTAGTATGTACGTAAAATCTTTGTTTCGTTGTCTGGGCAGCTTGTCGTGTTCATCTGCGAAACGTTTGCGCCATTTGCTTGCTCCAGAGTTCTAACCAGTATCGCTATGCTGACACAACTACCTGCCGCTGCAGAAATGATCTCAGTAGCAGACGACTTCCCGTTTGGTGAATCTTTCGTTAGGTTTGCGAGGTCTAGCTATGTCCATAAATCGGCAAAAAATCGGTCTGCGTAGGAGCATGTTGGATATTTAGTGATAGTCATAAAATGATTTCGATTCAGTTATGTACCGTTTGCACGTAATCTTCCGCTGAGCTATATCCCAAACGATTTCACGGCTTCGCAGCAAGGAAACAGTGGGCGAAAGTCAAGCACTCATCGAACCGAACCTGATTGGCTGGTTTTCCGCAATGTCAAGGGCAGTAGAATTTTTTTAAAGCGTGGTAGGCGTTAGATAGGGAATCTTTCCCTTGGAGGTACATCAAGGGCTACCCCACGGCTCTCCGCCAATCGCTGTAGGAGAACGAAAATGAAATGAAAAGAAATAAGGTTTATACTGATTGAAAAGTCTGTATTTTGTAAAACAGATTACATTCTTTCAGAAAACTGAAAATGTTGTCAGAAGGGACATATTTGAACAATACCTTCAGAAAATCTGCCTTTAAATGCTTGTGACGGATGTCTAAAAGGTCCGCGCAAGGGGGCAGAAAGTGTTCCACGGCGTACGGTTTAAGGGATATGTTCGAGTATAAAGGAAAATGAATCCCAGTCAGTTTTTTTTTTTTTTTTTTTTTTACCGTAATTGATAATTTGCGAAACTACTGCCAGATAGACGATTGGATTTTTGGTTTGTTTTCAGACATCGACGAGTGTCTGAGCAATCTGTGCGACCAGCAGTGTGAGAATCTGCCTGGGAGTTACCGCTGTCTTTGCAAGAAGGGATTCACATTCAATTCAGAAACAGGGCTTTGCAAGGGTCAGTTCTCAGATTTCGAATTTTCTAATGAAATTCTCTCTCTCTCTCTCTCTCCTCTCTCTCTCTCTCTCTTTCGTCACAAACACGACCGACTGTGAATAAAACTCAGGGAAAAGATCAAAACATTCACGTCCAGCGACTGGCAAAGCGCTTCGTCCCCATTCCCGTACGATGTCGAACATAACGTAAATCCTCCAGAATACGCTGCTGGAACATTGGCAGAGATAGTACATGTGCACGTTTTACAGTCATAATTCACGCGTGATATTTATGGGTACAATGTTGAACAAGGCGTTGTGAATTACGGATTTTGGAACAATTTCATGTAATAGTGGTAGAGTGGCATAAACATTATCAACTAAAATTATTTGTGTGTGTGTTTTTTTTTTTTCAGATGTGGATGAATGTGCTATCCACGCCACTAACAACTGCACACAGCGTTGTCTGAATGTTGCTGGATCCTACAAGTGCACGTGCAACATGCCTGGACACGTTATCGATACTGATGGCATCTCTTGCATCGGTTAGCACACACACACACACACACACACACACACACACACACACACACACACACACACACACACACACACACACACACACACACATTCGTCCTTGGACCCGCCGATATCTCAAAATCAAGACCTCATTAGTAGCAGCATTCGTACTAGGGTAATTTTGATGCCCTCGGGACTTCATAAGCCCTACTTTCAGAGGACCGGACGTCAGGGATCTGAAAATAATAAGCCCTGATCAAACTCTATAATGCCTACACACAACCTTATTGTATAATATATTTTTCAGCAACTGAGGACTGCGTGCGCACCGACTGCCCATCTGAAAATGGTGGATGCAGCCAGGAGGAATGTTTCTGCAACAGCGGGTACATACTCTCCAGCGACGGCAACTCGTGTGAGCTTGAAGGCGAGTACATGCACTGTAATGCACTAGCAGTTCTCTTCAAAAACATTTGACAAAGCTTCACTGGACAACAAACGCGTCCTTAAGCAGTGCCTCTGTTGGTTAAAATATTTCTGGTCCCCACATTGAATGAAACATGACAAGAGACAAAAAAATCGCTGCATACACACACACACACACACACACACACACACACACACACACACACACACACACACACACACACACACACATGCACGCACGCACGCACGCACGCACGCACGCACGCACGCAGGCAACCGCAGGGAGTTGATCTGATTGTTTGCGATCCGTTCCTTTCTTAAAGATGTGGACTGGTGTACGGTAGCTGGTTGTGACCATCACTGTACTGAGACAGATGATGGAAACTCTTTCGTCTGCAGCTGCGAGCCCGGATATCTGCTGCAGGAAGACGGCACTACTTGCGATGGTGAGACCACACAATGATAACCGTATACGGGTGGTCGAGGCGATACTAAACTAAAAATGAATACACAACGGACGTTAAGTTGTCAGTAACATATTTTTAACTTAATCTCTCCTAAGACATGTCTTTGTAGCTGTCTTTTTGTCCTGGGAAATACAGTTTCATATCCATCTTTTCAAATCATTCTCTCTCTCTGTTTTTTTTTTTTTTTTCAATTGTACACCACCACCTCAGTAATACTCGTGTGGAGCCGGAATCATGCAGGATAGTCGGGCGGTAGAGCGTTGATCTTTCAGTGCTCGGGTCGTGAGTTCGTATCCCGGATGGGGCCAAATATGTTTGTGCTGGCCTTTTTCTCGTTGCTCCGTCTTTGATATCAGCCGTATATAGTGAAAGAATGTCAATACCATAACACGCTCGCTCACTCACTCACTCACTCACTCACTCACTCACTCACTCACTCACTCACTCACTCACTCACTCACTCACTCACTCACTCACTCACTCACTCACTCACTCACTCACTCACTCACTCACTCACTCACTCACTACATACAGTCACAGCCATGTCACAAGCAACGCATTATTTTATTTACTGATGCGGACAGTGATTCAGTTTTCTGATAACAGTGTGTCGACAAGGCAGCTATGGGGAAGGGTGCGTCAACACTTGCACATGCGACATGCAGAACACCATATCTTGTGACAATGTCAACGGTTCATGCACATGTAAGGCCGGCTTTCATGGGCCCACGTGCACTGACGATATCAACGAATGTACAGCTACACCTGGTGTCACATGTCCAGAGAACTCACACTGCATCAACACCATTGGAAGTTACTTGTGCGCATGTGAAAACGGATATTTTAAGGACACCGATGGCAGCTGCATCCGTGAGTCAATATACCGTCTACTCGTTTATTATGATCTGCGACAAATATAACTAGAGCGACAAAAACCTGGCATAATTAAGTGACTGTTAACCTGTAGGAAAAGTCATTCGATAACAGGGTTGACTTTACGGGTATTACCACCAGTCATCAGAATGCTAGATCTGTAATGAGAGTGGTTTGAAAGAAAATGGCCCAAATGTTAAAAAAAATCCTGAACTATAAAACATACAGAATGAGAAACGTATACGTTACATGGCACTTTGTCAAGATCTTAGCAGGTGCTATCTTGCTTTCCTCCAGGAGTAAATGTGATGGGCTGCCACAAAAGGCACAATTTCTCCCAGCCACGTTTGAGAAAATTGAAAAAAAGGTTGCAGGTTCAATTTAGCGACTTTGAGATTTTCTCAGTTTTGGGTCCTTAAACAACTAATACAACTTTTATGAAAGTTTTGTGAAATTTTAAGGCTGGATGTCGCTTATAAACATGTTAAAAACAAGCATACAATACAATCACGCCGTGATGCTGGCATGATTCGCACGTCAGAATTTACCATCCAGTTTCTCAACATGGCCGCTTTTCAAGAGCAAGTTTTCAACAAATATACCTCAGGCCTACACCATGCAACAAACATAATTTTTAGACCAAAAGAAAGCTTATATACTTCACATTACTGACACCAGTAACTCCGTATGCCCCAGATCACCCTTTCGTGTGAGCCCATCACAAATTTTGGTTGTGTGTAGTTTTTTTTGTTGGTTTTTTTTCAGCCAGTTCCCATCCGATATCACAAAGCACACTGGATGAACGTGTTCAACTGTAAAAAATTGTTTGTTTTGCTAGCATGCACCGAAAACTTTTACGGAGAGAATTGTGCGCACCAGTGCGACTGCAGCGAGAACTCCGCATTGTGCCACAGTGGAACCGGAGAATGTATCTGCAAAGCAGGTTGGGAAGGCCCTCGCTGTGATGTTGATGTCGACGAATGTATGATTGGCCAACACGACTGTACGGGAGACCATATTCTGTGTGTCAACAAACCAGGTGGTTATGACTGTGTGTGTGAAAAAGACTACACTATGGTGGAATCCGTTGGGTGTGTCAGTAAGTACTTCTCAAATCGGTGGATTCATTTTCAAAACTGTATACCTTTTATTAGATGAATGCGCTTCTTTTAAATTGATTTGAATAAATTAGATATTGACGTATTAAAACGGTAAGGTCAGTATTTACGCAGCAGTTAGACGTTCATGAGAAATGCAAAGGATATAGAAGTAACTGGTTTAACTATCAAGCAACGACAATGAAGATGAGATACAGGTTCTTTTCTAGTATTGTGCCGAGACTGTATCTGTTTCTTTGTGAAAAATGATCGCTGTTTACGTTTGAGTCATGAATTTTCGGACTATTTGACTAACGTTACGGACATGATGGTGTAGAAATCAGTACTTTTACCCAAAAGAACAACCTTCCTTACACGTTGAGTTTTCTGTATTTGCCTGTTAGGCCTGCGCCGTGTGAGGGTCGGGTTCACCATTGTAGGCATATCTGTGAGCAGCACTGACTTAGACGACCCATCAAGTCCGTCCTACATTCTCTGGGCACGTCATGCGTCTGAAGCGGTATGTCGTTAATTCAGCTCTGCCGCTTACTCATTTCCTTTCGTTTCCGTTCATAGATCTCAGTTCAAAAACACTTCATCCAGGCTTGTTTGAATGAATTTTTCAGGTTTTTTTTTATGTGAGATAAAGTATTACAGGAAAAAGGGGAAATACTTATACAGAAAATATAGATCCCAGTTATATCAGTTCGTAAACTAGGAGCTTTAGTCTCCAACTGTTTAACGTATTAGACCTATGCACTATGTATTATGACCAACGGGAATCCGCAACAATCTTTGCACATGTATTAATAATCCTTTTTTTTTTCTCATTTGTATGCAGCTTGCCAACAGTCTGAGGAAGATAGTACGTGGTTTCACATCCGTGAACATCGCCGCATTGAGGTGAACTTCGGATTTTCTGCATACGATAATTTGTCCTCATAAGCCCGCTCCTCGTCTTGTCGTCTGCTAATTTGTTTCACGCAGCTCATTGCTTTAGATGCATCAGTCGGTAACACGACACCGAGTTTTGACGTTGTCTTGTAAACGCGTGCGAGGGGGAGGAAGGGGGGGGGGGAGGTTTTGTCTTAGCACACGTGGGTATTTGGTATGCTGTCACATCAGTTTATGATCAAGAAAGGTTCCATGTGCATAGAATCATTTCACAACCGCTTTCTTTGATGTGTGTAGACCTGGAAGCCTTATCGTTGATGCTGACATCATCATCGATGAAACCAGTCATCCTGACGCTGTCCAGTTAACGGCCTTGGCACTTAAAACCATGATGTACGACTCCCTGAATGTCGGCGGCCAGACAGGCAACATATCAAGAATCTCGGTCAACGACGCGGAAAGTAATTGCCGGAAAACTAATATTTTGTCAGCAAACCACGGATGTTACCTGTTTTTGAAGGATACGTAAGAACGATGCTAGTCGTCGTTTTCAGTGGAGCCACTAATATACAGATACAACCTTGTAATCCCAAAGGAAAATCAAAGCAAAACACACACAAAACACCCCAAATCAAATAAACACACAAACAACAACAAAACCCAAACAAAGCAATAATCAACAACAAAAACAACAACAAACAATATCTCATTTTTATCTTCCGACCAATCTAAGCTCACATAATTGTGTTCTGATGTTTTGGTGGAGTCAAATATTGCATACGAGCATCATTTTCACGTAGTTGCACTTCGATTATTTATTGGTGTTATATCTTTTTATTCTTGTGAAAGTTACAATATATACTTTGATACATGGTTGGTTTTCACTGTACGTTTAGCTAGTGGGTGCACTTTAGGGAATGGTTTTAGAAGGCATCAAATTGTGTCGCTTCGCATAATCATGTGTACCGGACAATACAAGAATATCGTACGTTTGGGTAATAGGTTCATGTATTTAGAATCCTTTACTTGTTTGTCTGCTCACTTCGTTGTGGTGCACCTGACTGCTTATCGGCAGCTTCTGCTTTACGTTTTCCATTCATTATACAACAATGATAAATTTCGCGTTTCTTGTGTTGTTTTGTACTGTGCATTTTGGTAATCCAGTCGCCAACGATTTTTGGCGATAATTTTTGTAGAGCCAGTTATATACCTATCAAAGAGAATACATGGATCCTAGCCTAGTGACCTAACATCATGACAGTATCAGTTTTCCCTTTTTATCGACATGTTCACCGCTTTTCAAGGATTGTAACAATTCCAAAGAAGTATTTTGACGTCATTCAGTGACCTCAATGTTTCTTGCTTTTTCATAAAGGTTTTGAGAGTACACGTCAGTTTTTGAGTGTGATTACCTTTGACGTAATTGTCACTTGAGGCTTACGGGAGGCATTTTTCGGGTAATTTCGATACTTAACATTTTTACAGCTTGTGTGTTCACTGAAAATTCCACTTATACAAAGGAAACAACGGATGAAAAACTTAGAACCCCAAGCGTCATGCAGTAAATTAGGATACTAAGCCAGGATCAACCTTTTCTCTTTGACAAGCATAAGAAGGTAGGTGAAATTAAAACCGTTGGCGACTGAATTACCAAATGTTCCATATATGATCTAACTTACTACACGATCCAATGTGCAGTTGGACCTTCTTGGACTCTTTGTGATGTGTATGTAGTTATTCATCCGTGTACAGTGGAGGAGGAATGTCGCGTAACAGATGGACTTCCAAACTGCCGGTAATGAATTAATAAACGACTAGAATATGAGTGTCTATTACGAGCCCTTTAGTTACTGTATGAAGCATAAGATAAAACTGGTGCGAACATCGCGCTGTGCAAAAAGTGATGTCAGGTCAGTGCTAGAACGTTTCACAAGTTTTCTCAAAGTCGGACGATAAAACGGTTAAAACACTGGGACTTGGGCGATATCATTAAAGCTCAGATATCACACAAACCCGCGCGTATAAACGCTTAGTACCGATACATTCAGTCATATTAATGGTTTAGCCGTATGAAGTAAACACATCTTTTGCCCTACGTTTCAGACCAGTCGAAGGAGGGATACCATGTGAGAAACATTCACATTATTGCTAACGTGTGTGTGTGTGTGTGTGTGTGTGTGTGTGTGGTGTGTGTGTGTGTGTGTATGTGTGTGTGTGTGTGTGTGTGTGTGTGTGTGTGTGTGTGTGTGTGTGTGTGTGTTTGTGTGTGTGTGTGTATGTGTGTGTGTGTGTGTGTGAGAGAGAGAGAGAGAGAGATTACTCGAAGACGGTTTCAAGTTTATTGTTGGTGGCTTAGACGTCGTAGTGTGTACACTAGAAAGTACTGAGTAGAATAATAATAATAATAATAATAATAATAATAATAATAATAATAATAAATAGCTTTTAAATAGCGCAGTATCCCAGCAGACGCTGGCTCAAAGCGCCAGTATTAACCGTTCAGCGAGTGATTTTGTAAGAAAGGGCAGTGGGAGGAGAAATGGCGGGATTTGGCGATCTCATTTGATTTGCAACGACTCAAAACAGGCACATCAAGGCGCACAGGCCTCGTTATCTCGCCAACAATAAACCAATACATTGCGCGTGTAACAGACTTGGCGCCGTTTTATCGACGAATGACTCTTTAGAACAAATGTAATCGTGAGAAATTGATTGCAGGGAAATTGTTTTCAAATATTTGAGACCAGGGCCATCTTTTAAATATTTTAAATAAGCGCCCTCGTTTACTCCTTCGTTATTTTTTTTATTATTATCATTGTGATTTGATGACATGCTACTTGCAGCAAGCAACACGATTCTCATCGCTGTCTTGGTCACGTTTCTGGTCGTCACCATCGTCGTTATCGTTGTAGCTGGACTTTGCATCTACCATAAAAAGAAGAAGAAGACGCTAGCAAAAACGGACCCATACCTAGATCGTAAGCACTTTTCATTTGTGATATCTTTCTCAATGTAAATTTTTCATCTCAGTATAGAATGGCGGACGCGAGTAAGTCCTATGGAGTTCAAATACATTGTTCTAATCGGTTTATGAAAAAAGGAGAACATGTGCTCGAAAATCCTACTCGCGTACTTTTTTTTTTTAGAATTAAGATTAATTGTTTTAATCGCGATAGATTATAAAACCGGTCAGTTTTTTATGAGAAAAACATTTTGAGCCGATTTTTCTTGCGCTGTTTGTGTAAATTGTTTGTGTGCATTTCGGAATGTGTCATGCCCATACATTGTACGCAATTTTTTTCGCAGGGTTTAAAATTGTCCGATATTTGCACTGCAAAAATGGATGGTATTTTTAGATGTTTTCTCTCTGGCTATTATTCTGCTTGTCTTATTGGGCGTACTCGAAATTGGTAGTAGCCTCTTTCCTGTGTAGGCTGATACCCCCCCCCCCAAACACACACACACACCTCTCCGGGCATATTTTGAAATTACCGCGGCTGGAAAAAACACAGAAATCGTCTTTTATTGAATTTGCGTTCGCAAAGTGTGAGCCATGAAGACGCTCGGACAGAAATTCGTATATCATAACTTAACCAATACAAACCATTGTCTTGCAGTGATTTATTAGGCAATTTCAAACCCTTATAAAATGTTGCACAGTTTACAGTGAGGCCAAGATAAAAATCGTCAAACGTTTCCTTTTTGCAGAGACTAACAGAAGCAGTACCCCGTCTGTGGAGACCGTCCGTGTAAGGGAGTTGTTTGTCTGAATTTTGTTAATGGCTGTGGTGGTGATGGTGATGGTGGTGGTTGGGGGATGATGCTGATGGTGATTTTCAAATATGTTTGCGTGTTGTTGATGTTGTTTTTAATTTTGACTTTCTTTACATTTTTGTTCATTCTATAAGTACGAGCGTATAAATGAATGAACAATGATTTGTTGAAGATCAAAATATCATTTGACAACAGTTATGCCTAAAACACGGTTCCTGCACCTTTGTTAGGCGCCGCATATGACCGACAACATCGCCCCAGTTAGTACTTTGTTCGACTCTGGAGATTTCGGAGGTTACGCTCACGCTTGCCCGACCTATGAGATGACAGAGCATCCTTATGACAAACTCGGTTTCCCAGTGAGTTAATTCAGTATATAAACAGATGTACTAATAGTAAGACATTACGCCAGGTCATCAGGTCTAACATGTTACAACTGGTGTGTACTCTGTGTGTGTGTGTGTGTGTGTGTGTGTGTGTGTGTGTGTGTGTGTGTGTGTGTGTGTGTGTGTGTGTGTGTGTGTGTGCGCGCGCGTGCTACTTTGTTACTGCTCTGGGAACTCATACTGCGAGTGTTTTGTCATTTCTTTTGCCTGACTTATTCTATCTGAAAGTATAAGCTCAGCAATGTCGCATGTTCGTATTTGGGAACTGTACATTTTTTTTATATAAAGACTTTGAGTCTGTTAGGAATTACTGAATCAGCATTGGCTTCTTTATATTGGCATGAAAGCACTGACAGATTTTGTGAATGCACTCTATCATGTGGAACGGCTCGCTGAAAAGTACGTCATTTGAAAGCATTTGAAAAGTTTCTTACATGTGTATAGTTATGACTATGAATTTAGTAAAAAGAATGTAGACAAAACTTCATCTCACCGAGACCCACCTCTTTTATTGCAATTGGTAACATCAAATGTCTTCTTCATAAGAACTTATTGAAAATGCGACACGCTGGTTAGCGCCCATTTACAAATATTGTCCGCTGAATATATTATTGTCGAAACCACACTTTCTGTCCAACAGGAGGAGCAGGGCACGAGGAGACCTCAGTCTGCATTCTCAGGCTACCTGTCCCTAAACGGGTACATTATTATTAATAATATTATTCTGCATTTGTAGGAGAGATGCAACGTTGTGTGTGTGTGTGTGTGTGTGTGTGTGTGTGTGTGTGTGTGTGTGTGTGTGTGTGTGTGTGTGTATTTGCGTGCGTGCGTGCGTGCGTGTGAGTTGGGGGCTGGGGAAGTGGAGGTAGGTGTGGACTGTAAATTGACTCAAAAATACAATTCGCATGGTAATTAATTGCCATTAAAAGTTAAAGAATGAGCCTGTGCTACTGTCCTTTCAGGGTCTGATCATGATTAAAATTGTGTCATCGGTCTCATTGAAAGTTCGAATGAATAGGTCTACGGTACGAGGAAGATGTGCCTAAAACGGACGTCTGCATATATCTCATTTGCAGGTGGACCGACGGGATGAACCTGCTGTCAGCTGAACACGGAACGGCTAGAACTAACGAAACACTATTCCAGAACTTCAGAGCAGCTCCTTGAAACACTGACAACTCAACAAAATCATATATTACACGAAAGATGTCATTGACGGAAACCATTCTATCGCCATCCCATGGAAAAGGACGTTAAACTCCCAAACATCCACCCACCCACCCCTAACGTCATCCCTAACTTCTTAATTCTGCTTTAACTTTACAGTCAGGCCAACAAAGAAAAAGACATTGAAAGTCGCAGTCAAACCCAGTGACATTGCTTCACGTGAGATTTTAACTTTTCAGTCCACTTTTTGTGAATATACATTCCCCAGAACTGATTCAGCGCATTGTGTGGTCCACCTGAACGTGTTTATGAAAATACGTAGATCTCGCTGTCATGCGAAGTTCCTCCTAAAACGCAAGATACAAAGATTACAGCGTTTACTGTATCTATTTACCTTTTTCTGTAATATCTGGTGTGAATTAATTTGTTTTGCTCGGTTTCATAATCATTCCTTTCAGTTGTCAGTGACGACTACAAGGAGTTTTAAAGCATGTTTATTCTTCAGAGCAAATAAGAATCGTCTGGACACCTTTGATATGTGTATATATATATATACCCAGAGTTGAATGATGCTTCAATATTCACGATTTTGCTTGCTTCTTTCTTTTCGTGACCCGTTTGCCCTTATCAGCGCACAATTGGTTTACTTATTTCCAACTAGCTGATGCACCCGTCTTCCCCCGGGCTATTGATGTGCAAATGCTCTTCTTGAAAGTATGGGCACGTTTGCACGGTCGATGTACGGCGCGCACGTTGCTAGGCGACGTACGGCGAAGGTTACTGTTTATTGCCTAAATGAAAGAAAATGTGTTTATTTGAGCTTAGAAAATATCAATCAAATGTTTGAAAAAACAAACAGACACGTATTTACAGAGTATTGGTGATGCTCGATCGATCACACACACACACACACACACACACACACACACACACACACACACACACACGACAAATTAGACAACCAAACGCAGTGGAAACCACACACTGACAAGATTTTCAACCCCTTTGTCAAAAGATTCTTTCGAAGCTTGCAAAACGCAGCCACAAAAACAGCAAAGACATTTATAAGGCTTTCCTTTATTCACAGAAACAAAGTTAGAAAGAGTATATTTTCCAGGTTCCCCGGGGTTTTTTCCCCCTTGCTATGTCTTTGGAATCACCCATGTGTGGTGGACAAGGACGTTAAAACCGCAAAAACACAAATATCCAATCCACGCAAGCTCGTCAGTATTTCTTTTAATCGCAAGCGTTTAGTTCGAGCCAGCATGTCCTGTCGTATACAGTCTGCCACATTTAAACACCACCAAATCTTGCGTACTTGGTTTTTGTGATGTCTCATTACGGTAGACGACAGTAACGCAACCAGCAAGGGCCCCACAGCAAATTACGCTGTGACTGGCAAACCGTCCTGAATGCCCGCGGCCTTTACATGTGTCTACACTTAATTTTTATATATTGTATATTTTGCGTGTTATTTTAACCAGACTTATCTTACACAATACAATGTACAAGGGATGAACAATTTATTTCAATGGACAATGGATTTCAATGGACAGACATAAAAAAAGAATATAAATCGTTTTGTATGACAAAAAAGCAATGATTAACTGGTTGTAAAGTTTCAAAAACACTTATACTATATATATGATATAGCCGCTTCGCATTTGTAATAAATTTTCTGTGATAATGTCATTCAGCGTTTCGACGTTCTATTGTGTGACTATTTTAGTGTGTTTTTGATTGTCACGGGCCCCACCAAAGACAAATTTGTCATTTTCGACAAGATTTGAAAACTTTATTTGAACACGGTCTGCTGGGTCAAATTCTGCAAATTTGCCGTGATTTGCAAAAATGATTGTTCTACATACAATGCGTTTTCTTTTTGCATATTTTTTATTATCATTTTTTGAAAAAACAGACATTGAGCAATCTGGTCTTTGTCCTGGGACGTATACACTCTTACTGAGTACTCCGATTTGAGATGAGATTTTCATCTCTTCCTATGATAGGTGGCGATCAGTAGACTAATGGCGAATCTGATACATGGTTTTACATAGCCTTTTTGCTTTTACTACGCGCCTTTGTATTCACGAAGCTTTTTATGTTTTTAGTTTTTTACCGCGATTATTTCATTAAATTTGTGTTTTGTTTTATCGTTTCCTCTCTCTGTTTGGTCTTTAATTCATTTGCGATTTGTCTTTGCTGGCCCCTTTTTCATTTCACCTACGTTTCCTGTTCTTAATCTATGCTTTTTCCTTTATTTAAAAAAAAAACCAAACAACTTTATTTGTTGTTATTCGTCTGGTGTAAGCCAAGAGAATGTGTTGTGTCATGATTTTTTTTCCCCTTTATTTTTGACAATCCTAAGATTGTTAGGAGCTTGATCTCCATGGATAGGCACCATTTACGTGGTATTATTATTATTATTATTATTATTATAGGGTACTCATGTCTGTAATTTCGCTTTTAGTGCAGTTTGAGGGAAACGCTTATTGCTTTTGGATGGATCAATTTTCATATGATTGAACTCCTTTCCAACGTTTTATTTTTTGCTCATTTGTGTTACAACGGGAGTCTATGTAATAACCCTCCGTCGTCTGTCTGTGTGTCTGTGTGTGCGTCCGCAGTAAGCCTTAACATTGGCATTTTATCAGAATCTACAAACAGCGGAGGCATCAAACTTTGCAAGCTTATAGACAGCCACAAGACCTTACAAAACATACCATCTTGAATGACCTTGACTCAAGGTCAAGGTCACTAGAGCTCTGTGTTTGGACATGTTACATTGGCATTTTCTCGGAATCTACAAACACCACAAGTTTTAAACTTCGCACGATGCTAAATTTTGACAAGAACTTAACAGACCTGTATTCAATGATCTTGTGTCAAGGTCAACGCCATACAAGCTCTTTTTGGGAAACCTTAACATTGAATTTTCTCGGAAACAACAATTAGCAGAGGCACCAAAACAGGCGTGCTGATTGACAGTGACAAGATCTATGCACACATACCATTTGAAATGACCTTGACTCAAGGTCAAGCAATCAGTATGGAAATTTTACATTTGCAATATCTCGGAATCTAGAAATACCAGAGGCATCAAACTTTTCGTGATGATAGACATTGGTGACACCATTAGTAACAGAGATCGTATTTGAATGACCTTGACCCAATGTCAGGGTCACACAAACTGTTTGGGGGAAAATTGTCATTCTGCCAAGAACTAAGCACACCAGAGACACCTTACTTTGCATGATGATAGATAGTGATAAGAGCTTTAGAAACATACTCTTTTGAATGACCTTGACCTATGTCACAAGTAAGCCATGAAGGCTTCAGCCTCTCTAGTTACCTAATATTAAGTTTCCACACTCAATTACTAACTTTATCAATATGAAAATAAAATGCTTCATCACCGTAGAGTGCGTTTCATTTATGTTCGCTTCGAATGGAATGCAGGACGTTAAAAACATGTTTCTGAGGATGTTTCTGGGGATGTTTCTGGGGATATTTCTGCGGATGTTTCTGAGGATGTTTCTGAGGATATTTCTGAGGATGTTTCTGAGGATGTTTCTGAGGGTTATAAAATCATTATGTGAACTCATAAAGGAATACACAAAAGAATTGTTCGTAAAATAATCTTACATACAAAAGAAGCGTAATAAATACACGTAATACATCTGAAAGTATACATTAATTTCACCAATATCGGTGAATGCGTTAATAACAGCCAACAGTGATAAAAAGCCATCAACAATAGAAATAAAAGCAGAAATGAAATAGTCTCGGAGTGTTTGCTCAATACATTAGCAAAACACTAGGAAATATAACAAAATGACAATTTATCCTCCCTTTCTGCCAAAATTTAAAAAAGAAGAGAAAAAAAATCAAGATTATGCCAGGGCAGGTCTCCTTAAGATTTAATCACAATAATGACAGCATATTCTAAGCAGCGATGAAGATTTGCTTTAGTTACACATACAGACATACACATATGCTCATGACACCTAAATGACAGTAAAAAATGACATCACAAACACCACTGGCATAATTAATTTTGCCGGTTTAAAGAACTATACTCGTACATTTTGGCGGCAATATCCAAGGGCAGAGCAGAAAACAAGTAATTCATTCGCCCAAAGCTCTGAGGCGCGTAGCAATTAAAACCATCAAAGGCAGTCAACAAAAACAAAACACAGGAAGGAATGGGTCCATCTCACAGAGGTGTGTGTGTGTGTGTGTGTGTGTGTGTGTGTGTGTGTGTGTGATATCTATTCCAATTTTCTTTTGCTGGTGTGCCTTTCATCTGTCTCGGAAATTCGTACGGAAAGTTTAGGGATGTAAAATGAAGAACACAGAAGGATATTTGGTGTATCTGTAGGACCTTAATTCTCCCCTCTTCAAACTAAATTGATCTTAGTTGGGCTCCCAGGGGTTGGAAAAGCTGCGAACGCTACAAAGAGCAAACATTGATTGATTGTTCATGTCAGCTTGCCAAATGTCCGGAATCACCTCGGGCCTCGACACACCAAATGTTTCACAACGGCTTCAGTTCTGAAGGTAAGACACCTTACGACATTAACTGCATAAAGACGAATTTCAGAAGAAAAAAGAAAACACACAAACACAGAAAACCCTCAAAAACCCCAATGCATAGTTATGGCGGTAAAAATATCTGTGGGTCGTCTATATGTCAATTCGGATACAGGAAATCAGCACGTACAGTGCAGTTTAGGTATATTAAAACCAACACGGATACAAGCAATACCTTGTATGGAAATGAAATATTTTCATTAAAAGTTTTCTAGGTCACTTTTGTTGTTACTTCTTGAGCTAGAAGAGGTGTGTGATAAAGCCAAACAAATGCAACGTGGCAACTCCAGTGTTCCGTGTCTTTTAAGAAAAAGGTTTCAAACCATCGTTACGAAACCATAAAAAACAATAGTCGAGGATCCAATTGGGGGAAAAAAAGAACAGGAAAAAAGCCACAAAAAGAAGAAACCAACAAAGAAAGAAACAAAAAACCAAGCAAACTAAAAAAGACAAAAAATACGACCACTTTTTGAGTGCACCATAATCAAACAGGTTACGACCATTTTCTGTTCTTTGAGATTTTTTCCACTGACGGAATAGTACACCATTCCTATAATTTCCTTCCATTTTGTATCCTTAAAATATCCGGTCTCGTCACATTGCACCTGAAAATGAGTGATAAGTATAATCGGATCCCCCGAATACAAATGAGAATTATATCTTCGTCTTTATGATGGCCCACTGCCTGCCTACTTGTCCTCACAATTAACTGTCTACCAATAATCCAGGTGTTTTCGCTCTAGCTCCGAACACCTTCGTGTCATACCTAGGACATGCACCAATACCTAAGACATGCACCAATAGCTAAGACATGCACCAATACCTAAGACATGCACCAATGCCTAAGACATGCACCAATACCTAAGACATGCACCAATACCTAAGACATGCACCAATACCTAAGACATGCACCAAGTCCTCTGGACAACGATCCGTAATTTAGACTTTTCTTCCCCAGTGCATTCGTAACGCATCTAACTTGTCTGATTTCAAAGCTAAATTGAAAACCTTCTCGTTCAGGCTGTCCTATGACTAGTTCACCATAGATCTTCCACCATTCTGAGCCCTCTTGCTGGTGGAGCGGCAGTGTGTGTGTGTGTGTGTGTGTGTGTGTGTGTGTGTGTGTGTGTGTGTGTGTGTGTGTGTGTGTGTGTGTGTGTGTGTGAACTCTGTCAGTACTTATTGTGTGTTTTGTTTTATTAGTTTAGGCCGTATTTGTGAAGCGCCTTGGGCCCATTTTTGGGGGGATACTACGCTATACAAGAAGATTACATTATTTATTATCTGCTTCTGTGTTTTTGTTGTTTTTTTTTTGTTTTTTTTTTTGGGGGGGGGGGGGTCGGAGGGGATGGGAGTGTTAGGGGGGGGGGGGGGGGCGGTCGCCACAGGCTTGTACATATTATAGATAATGTGTGTGTCCAAGATCTACGGGTCTGTCTCAGACTTCTGGTCCGTGCCAATGGCACTTGTCGTGTTCTCGCCGGTTGCTTGGGTCATCGTAGTATCCCGTCCATCGGTCCCGCTATCACAGACAAAGAAGTGAACGTATACTTTGGCTGAAGTCGTGACTGCTGTACAGTTCTGGCAACATGCTACACCAATATCGTGTTATACTTTTTCAAGATTTCAAGATCTCGTACGGGGACAAACGAATGACCACGGTTCGTTTGGCAAAACATCGGCAAAGTTGCAGAAGGAGCCGCCCCCCCCCCCCCCCCCCCCCCCCCCCCCCCCCTCACCAGCCCTCTCTCATCTTTTCGTTTCTTTAATATAAGAAACACTGTTGAGTCTGTAGAATTTGAGTCTGGCGTTGAACAAAAAGCTAGACTACAACGGATTCTTTAATTTCAAGAGGCACAGTAAGTACAACAGAGATCGAACATCAGTATCGAGGGTCCCCTGCAAGAGGGCCTTATCGATACAGATAAAAAGAAGAAAGATAGTACGTTCTGGCAGGGAATCCATGATACAGTGATTTTTTTTTTTTAAATTTACAAGACAAAGTAAACACATAACTCACAGTATCGAATCACAAGGACAAAGAGAAGCACCGAATTAGACTGTTGTTACTCCAACTGGTACTCACCCCGTTGCAGACACGTTGCTTGATGCTGAATGTGGTCTGTCAGCTGGCGATGCCTCCTGTAAAGAATGAACTGAATAATCATGAGTGCTGTATCATTTGTACAACAAATGAGATCGGGCCCTATGTACGGTTACCTATCCAGCTCTAAGAGACGAAGTATCGTTCAAGATTCAACGTTCTACCTGATGTACCTCCCCCCTCCCTCCTGCCCCGACGCCCCCTGCCATTCTGTTAATATTTAATTTTTATATTGTATACACACACGTGTGTGTGTGTGTGTGTGTGTGTGTGTGTGTGTGTGTGTGTGTGTGTGTGTGTGTGTGTGTGTGTGTGTGTGTGTGCGTGCGTGCGTGCGTGCGTGCGGCTTGCGGTGCGTTTCGTTCGTCATGAGCGATACCTGGCTGATAATGTCAAGATATCAACGTACCGAACTATCGAGCTTTTCAGGAGGATGTTGCGCTGGTTCAAACAGAGGATTAGGGAACTGGCCGGGAATGTTGCCGGAACTTTGACGTGGTGGATCAGGCATCGTTGACAGTAGGGCGTTGTGGTCTTCGGTAGCAATTATTTCCGTCTGAAATGGGTGTAGATAATAAATAACAAAAGACATTCTTGTACCCACTTGAAAGATGTAAGGGGCAAAAACAAAACGTACTACGCAGCATGTCCCTGAAACACTAGCGAAAAAGGAAAAAAAAAGAAGATTTTTTAAAAAACATGATCAACGTGATATACTGTTCAAACTCTTCACCGAAAGATTTAGCCCTAACCCTAAGTAACCCAAAGTGAATTCAACAAAATTGTTTGGTGTATTCGTACGAAATCGTGGACACCTCATTGTGGAAACTCTACGTAGTCATGAAACATTAGCTCAAGGTTTCAGTTATGGTTAGTACCAAATTGTCGTTGTCTGAGGCACCCTTTCCTGATTTTGCACCGGGATCTGCAAGAGGACACAGAAATGTAATATGAAATATAAGCGAGAGGAGTGTTAAATACATTCTACAGTGCTATTTCTACTAATAAAGACCTACTCATAAATGATGTTGCCAAAACTTTGAATTTGATTGTACAACCCGGGCGACCATATCTGGTGAAATGGTCGTAAACTGCAATTAATCACCCAAACCAAAACACTGACGGTGGTGTCCGGACCCCTCCCTGGGAGCGCGTATCAACCGCAGAGATCACGGCATAATTAGTACATGCATGAATGTGACTCAGTACACGTGAATGTCATTCTTTAAGGTAAAGACAAATACATACAAACTGGGTACATGTACAGAACGAGGAACACTGAGTTACTAAGCTCTGTATAAAAGCTGTCAACAGTTAAAAACTCGATGGAAATTATTGTTAAAATATGTACGATAAAATTTTAAAAAAAAGGAAAGAAATAAAGACTTAAAAAAACCTATAGCAACATGAAATACGTGACTGATTTTTGCTTTCGTCGTAAAAGCTTACAAGTATAGACATGTCACGCACACAACAGTTTATTATTTTCCGGAATGCACTCGCTACTCCACTAGGATTTTTTGTTTGCTTGTTTGTTTGTTTGTTTGTTGTTTTTCAGTTAAACGACCCCAGCTTCACGAGCTTCTGTATTTTTGTATTATAATTTTGTATCACAGACTTCACACTTCACTCACTTACCGTCTTTACTTTCTGACTATAATTATCATTGACCGCAATTTTATTATGGAAGATGTTCGGTGAATATTCAAATGAAAATAAACATGACTGTACCACCTGCGCTGACAGCGATTTGAAATTCACCTTCTTCGCACGTGTCCGTTATCGTGGCTGATTTCTTCTTCCTCCTCTTGAGAATGTACAAGACAATCACAATGATGGCGATGATGACGATCAGTGAAATAACTATTGCAAGTACGATGGTCAGAGTGTTGTCTTCCGCTGAAAAAAACAACAACAAAAAACAAAGAATCAACACTGTCTTGCTCCGGATGTCGCGGATAACATTCCATAACATCTATACCTTTGTTAACTGTATTAATGCTGAGATTTTTGCTTGGTAGCAGACTAATTGACGGTTGCTTCACTTTGACCGATAGAAACCCGTTTTGCTAGCGCTGTATTTTCTTTCGCATTTGAGAGAGAGAGAGAGAGAGAGAGAGAGAGAGAGAGAGAGAGAGAGAGAGAGAGAGAGAGAGAATGAATGACAATAACAATGACAATGACAATAATCTTTATTTTCCAACGGTAAAAGTTTTGGCAGAGAGAGAGAGAGAGAGAGAGAGAGAGACAATGACAATAATCTTTATTTTCCAACGGTAAAAGTTTTGGCAGAGAGAGAGAGAGAGAGAGAGAGAGAGAGAGAGAGAGAGAGAGAGAGAGATCCTTTATTTAGAGAGAGAGAGAGTGAGAGAGAGAGAGAGAGAGACACACAGACAGACAGACAGACAGACAGACAGACAGAATAATGTGGTAAATTAAATACGCCAAAATATTTTCTTACATGTGCTTGGTATGTCGACAGTTCTGTAAAAGCAGAAATCAAGAACGGGTGAGATCTACCTCCAACGACCACTGACACTGTCTTTGCAAGACTTACTTTGTCAAACATCCACAATTATCTATAATTTACTTTCCTCTTCGTTTTTACCGGCTGGATGGTTGAACGTTTATTCAGATAATCATCAGAACAGGAAGAAGAACTGCCAGTACGCTAGAAAAAGGTCAGAGATCTAAAGACAGGGAGTTCCGTCTAGTGGTAAAGGCACGCAACTTCGGGTCCTGAGCTGCCTGGTTGGAATCCCTGGTGGGCAGGAATTTGGTTGGGTTTTTCCTTTCCTAATCGAGTCAAAATTATGTGCAGACTCGTTCATTGTGCCTGTTTCGCCCTCGTGTACACATACATGTACAATATCAATTGTGCACATTAAAGATCCCATTTCAAATTAAATCAAATCAAAATACTTTATTGTGTCGCACCTATGAAACACAAATTTATCTTTTGATGCATGGTCAAATGCGATAAACAATTACCGTTAAAAAATTATGCAACCCGAATTTCCAAGGAATAGGACAATAAATAGATAAATAAATAAATATATAAGATCAGATACCAAGAGACTGAACACAAGCTCAGGTGACAACAGACAAGATTAACTTATGAACTGTGTATCAAAGCCAGCATAACTTCGCGAGGTCGAATGAAAACATTTCTTTGCCTGTTACCTGCACTCTGGTAGCTGGCCAGTCGACACGCATTCCTCCGTTTCTGAACACGGTCGAATGGTTTTGTACATATCGCACGAAGTCCAAGACGAATCCACTGCAAATCGATTTGTTTATTTATGAAAAGTACAATGTTTCCGTAAACTCCTCAACGCCGATGTTTCATCTATTTTTGATTTATTGTTATTTTAATCAGTGCTGGACCTCAAATCCACCTGAATTTTAATTAGTCCTATTATACAAAAGCATGTGTTAGCAGATTGTCTTTCCCAGTTGGAATATAGAAAGAAAGGAAATCAAGGGGTGGGTGGGTGTTCGGGGTTTAACGTCCTTTTCCACCACATACAGGTGATATCAAAGACGGGGCAACGATGAAAAGGCCAGCACAAATATTTGGCCCCAGCCGGGATACGAACTCACGACCCGAGCATCAGAAATCCAACGCTCTACCATTCGGTTCCCCAGAAAGGAAATCAAACCCTACCTCAAACAAAAACAGACAAATCGACGGCAAGATAATAAATCAACGTTTTAATAGTAGAGGGGAGTAAAGGCCTGTTTTCATGCAGGGGTTTTTGAAACTTGATGTTTTACCGTCAACATCGTTGATGGCAACCTTCACGTTGCCCATCTGATTGTTCACTGCCAGTGAGTCTCCAGCCAGGTCTAGAAGGGCCATAGACAGTGTCGGGACAGCATCTGAGTTTGTCTCGTCCACCACGATCTCAGTGTCAATGACCAGGCTTCCCACTCTGTAAGGAAAAACGGAAAGTTCCATGCAGCTGTAGTTGATTTACAAACGATAACCAGGTACCAAGAATTTCAGAATGTGATTTAGTTCAGATCATGGCTGCACCTACAGTACATGGCTGCTGAAAGTGCTATTTTATTTGAAAACAAGCTAACCTTGGGTGGTTGCGGTCTTCAGTAGGGCAGATAAGATACGCGAGAAGCATGCAAAACAACAACAACAACAACGAAACAAACAAACAACCCCACCTCCCAAAAACAAACAAACAAACAAAACAACCCCCCCCCCAAAAAAAAAAACAAAAACAAAAACACAACAACAACAACAACAAACAAACAAACAAACCCACAAACAAAACAAAACCAAAAAAAACCCCACAAAAAACCAACAACCAACCAAACAACAACAACAACAACAAAACACAACCACACACAAAACAAAACAAAAGAAAAATCCAACTACAACAACAAAACAACAATAACAAAAACAAAAACAACAACAACCAGAAGGCAAAGCTGCACGGCCACGAGTTCTGCCCGATACGTATTTCAATCCTTTCAAACCCGACTTCAAGCTTTCTTGTTCTAAGACATCAGTTGCCAGATACTACAACTAATGATGATCAAAACCACACCAACGTCGACGCTGTTTAAATTTCATGTTTACCGTGGATGTAGCACTACGTGCACCCATGATCTGAGGTGAAAACAAAATGGTGACAGTGTGAAATGCAATTTTTCGATCGCATTCCGAAGAAAGGACGGGATTTGTAAACAATAAACAACCCTCAGCGAACAAAATAAGTACAATCAATGTTAATAATTAAGAAACATGAAATACTCGCACATCGAAGGTCTATTCCAAATTCTGAATACGCCACCTAGTACTGATATTTATGATAATAATAATAAAAAAGGTATCTGTAGCGCGCATTTCTTTCAATATAACAATGCGCCAATCACTCACCGATACTCTCACATTTTACAAACGATGGTGGAACTGACTAGTTAAACAGGAAATTACTGGAAGGCTTTGCAAAAATAAAAATAAAAATTAAAAAAAAAAGAAAAAAAGAAGAAAAAAGAACGTTTAAAAGAACATTTCTCAGATTTGCTGGCAGACATTCCAAAAGGTCGGTGCGACCAAACTAAAAGAGCGCTCGCCACAGAGAATGCAACAATAGAAATATTCATACCTATAATCTTACAAGAGCACTAAATAATAATTAAATAATAAATCAACGATGAAAGGACAAAAAGAGAACCTCAACGCCAGGATAGTCACAGATACGAAGCCCCTCACTTTAGGTCTCAGCCATCTGTCCAGCTGCACACGTGACAAGAGTGAGAGTGAGTGAGTGAGTGAGTTTTTAGGGCTTAACGTCACGCAAGCAACAAAGACTAATTCGCGGCTCAAAAAACACAGATGTAACGTTGGACAAATGATGCAAACTGGTTCACGGGGCATTATGATGGTTGCACCTTCATGCTAATTTATCGGATTCCCGATTAAAAAGAAAACCGTAGAAAACAAATATTAACTGGAGCTAGGTAAAACAAACATTAATACTAAGCGCACATACAGCGTATATTGAAACTTATCATCTGAATAATCTGAGAAATACAAAACCAGCTTCTCTCTATATATAAATGAACAGGGTCTGTGTGTGTGTGTGTGTGTGTGTGTGTGTGTGTGTGTGTGTGTGTGTGTGTGTGTGTGTGTGTGTGTGTGTGTGTGTGTGTGTGTGTGTGTGCGTGCGCGTGTATACTTATAGACTGCCTTACACGTGGATAGTTTTCGCACTATCCTATCGACTATCGGCCGTTAATCCGTTGCGATAGTCACCCGCTAGTCTATCCATCCCTATCCGCTAAATATCCGCGATAGAACTGGCTTCTAAATTTCTATCCACAGCAGCCAATCAGTCGTGACGTATTCAAGATGGCCGAGAAGATGGGCGACTGTGCCACAGCAAGGTTTATCGAGCTAGTGAGAAAAAAATCCAAGCATATGGGATACGAGGGACGAAACTACACGGTTCGTCTTCTTCGGCAAGAATAGCAACAGCAGCCGCAATCACTTCTAAATCTTCTTCTGAATCATCTAAATCGTAGTCCGCCATGGGAGCCGCCATTTTGTCTTCAAGGGAGAGTAGTCTCGCGTGACTTTCCATATATGATAAACGCGTACTACAGGGCTACCGCTCAACTGTCGACGTGTACGACGAGGGACCCTCCGCCAGTCGGCTAGATGATAGTCGACAGAACAGGGATAGGGCGGCTTCTTGCAACGTGTAGGACCAGCTTATAGTACCCCTATTATTATGTTCATGTACTCACCGCTTGAGTCGCAGAACGGCTCCAGAGTGAGTAAGACTCGCTGTTGGTGTCAGAAAGGTCAGCTTGCTCCACGATCACTCCCTCCAAAATGAACGACACTTTCACTGTCTTCTGCCCTGAATAAAATAAAAGCGGAGACAGATATGTTGTAGCTGACAAACTGCAAATGATGTGGATTATATACAAGTGATAATGATAAACATATATACAAATATACAGGTGTGGATAATGCAAAAGGAGTATTGATAAACTGACTACAAAATGCAAATCTACTGGCGTGTACCATTAGGTACTCGCAGTGAATCGAGGACACAAGATCAAGGCCACTGTAAATCGGATTAATCATATCATTAAATTTTTTAATTGGGAAAATGTGTGTGAGCATCTTTAAAAAACGGAATGCTCCATACCCCCTAGAAATCATTTTCAATCAACAAATTCAGTTAAGGAAACTTTAAATCTGTGGGTTTTTTTTTTTTTTTTTGGGGGGGGGGGGGGTGGGGGAGGGACGTGGGACGGGGTGAAGGGAGGGGTTTGTTGTTTTTTTTGGTTCATTTGTCACATGTCCAACAACCGTAGATAAATTGTAGTGTTGTATTCAGAACCAATGAAGACGGTACGCTCAGCCAAGTTAAAAAGAAAAAAAAAGGAAAAAAGAAAAAAGAAAATAGATAATAAAAACGCAGAATCAAGAAACGTTTAATTTTTTGTGGCTTGAAGCGGGCCTATAACTGAGGTTAAAAAAAAAGAAAAAAAAAAAGAAAAAATAATATTCGCAGTGCGTTAGCCGCTCGCGGCCTCTGTTGTGTGAGCCCAATTTACATGTACATGGGTTACGCTGCTCAGCGAAGTCCTCCTTACAAAGTCCCACAAATCCTAAACATGCCTGATAATGTCAACGTGACACTGCATTCTACTCACGACCGCAACGTTCGCTGGAATCCCTTGTGTATCCCTCTTCACAAATGCAGGAGTAGCTTCCCTCGGTGTTGGCGCAACGCGAGTTTTCTGGACACGTGACACCGGATGTCGCTGCACATTCGTCAATGTCGCCACTGCACGTGGATCCTTCCCATCCTGCCTTGCAACTGCACGCGCCGGTAACATGGTGACACGATACTGTGTTCTGTGTGATGCACGCGCAGTTCTCGCGACAGTCTTGGCCAAATGTGTTCTCCGGGCACTCTGCGAAAATGGCAGCCAGACATGAAGTGTAGAACAGTTAGCACATACAGCCCTGGCCAGTGGCCACACATAGATGTAAACAAATATGAGAAAAAAAGAAAAAGAAAGAGTGAGTGAGTGAGTTTTGGGGGCTTTACACCGCGCAAGCCACAAAGACTAATTCGCGGCCGAGTGTGAAAAAAAAATGTAACGTTGGACAAAGGATGGAAACTGATCTACGGGGCAATATAAACCTAGGACATGCAGGAGACGCTGCACCTTCATGCTAATTTCTCGAACTCCCGATTACAAAAAAGGGTAGAAAACAAATAACAATTGAAAAAAGAAGAAGAAGAAACACTATGTTTCAGATAAACCAGGTAAGTGACAGATAAACCAGGTAAGTGATTACAACATCAGATCTGTTGTGAGTCGCGGGTCAAATGGCTACCTGTTTTCTCTTAGTCCAATGCCAAAAAAACCTAAGATCATATTTAATTAAAATAATGCTACTACATGTAGTTTGGCCGGTTGGGACACGCTACAGAAGCCTACTCACGGCTGCAGTCCACTCGGTCAGTTGCACTCGGACCCATGAAGTGTCCTGTTACGCAGGCGCAGTAGTAACCTCCCCTGGTGTTGGTGCAAAGCGAGTTGTCTGGACACGTGACACCGGATGTCGCTGCACATTCGTCAATGTCGTCACTGCACGTGGATCCTTCCCATCCTGCCTTGCACTTACACGCGCCAGTGGAAGAGTTACACGATTCTGTGTTTTGCATGTTGCATGTGCACGTCTCGTGGCAGTCGCTGCCAAACCTGCCGACTGGGCACTCTGGAAATGTGTGTAAAAAAGTGAGTTTTGATAAACAGCATGTCGAAGCAAGAGGCACACTTTTCATGATACAAAAAAAGGGGGGGGGGGGGGGCACTGCATTGAAACGAACGTTTGTATGTCCTAAAGCCCCGATGTTCATTTAAACGGCGGTCTCCATACTGATGTAATTACATGTCATGGTTCTTCGGCGTTTTGCCTCAACTTACTAACTAACTTTCAAGCGAACTGGATTGTTAACTTTCCCGCAGTTAAGAAACTCAGTGCTGCAGCCGACCACACGTGAAGATTTGCTGTGATTTTGGTTTTGACATAATTGCATAACTGACAGGGGAAAAGATGCCGAAGTAGACCACGCCTGAAGATTTGTCGTGATTTTCGGTTTTGACAAAATTGTGGATCTGGCACTGACATATTGGCGAAGTCCACTTCATACAAACTCAATGAGTTTTCATTCTCACCTTCACAAGACGTTCCGTCATTCTGCAACAGGTAGCCAGGGCGACAGCTGCAGATGAAGGATTTTCCATCCCGAGTTTCTTCACAGTCGTGCCCACACTGAGCCACTGCACACCAGTCCACATCTGAGGGAAGAAAAATCCACAACCAATTAATTCCTCACTAACGCCTCCTGAACAGATGTCTGTCAAATTCTGCTTAAACCCATTCGTCCGCAATGAGACATTCCACAACAAGGCATCTGTAAGGGTATGTTTTTGAAATAATGAAAATTACTGACAAATAATTAATTTTGTGTAAGCCTGTAAGTCTGTAAGGGCTCATTCATTTCCCTGATGCCCTAGCAGACGAGTAGCGGTAGTAGTCCCCCTTGGCTAAATGTCGCCTTTGACCCGGCATGGCGAGCATCCTGTGTTTGCGGAATTTTCCAGCTCAAATTTTCCTGTATCACGGCCAGGTTATGCTTTTTTGAGCCCACTTTGATTGTGGGAAAATTCCTTTGCTCGCATTCCTGGTTTTAACCAGCATTTGCTATGATACACTAAGAATAACAATCATCATTTGAATGATTGACATTTGTGCATCGGTCGGCTGTCTTTTTATGTTGTTTCCATAGTAATGGAAACAACATCATAGGACGGGCTAAATTTTCCACGTTCATGGGCAAGCATCTGTGGTACAAACGCACGTCACTGCCGATCTCCCGCAGAGACGATTATGCAAGTGTAACTCTGACAATGACGTAAGAAAACATGCGTCATCGATGCTGGCATGTATGGTGCGCCGAACGCAGTTCTCCTCCTCGTGAGTGCCGTCTGTGTGGATGTGCGTGTGTGTGTGAATTGTGTCCGGGCCCGTTTCTTCGAAAATACTTAACCGAATGGCTTCAAATTTGGGGTATCCAAATATATCAAAATGTTACATTAGACGAATGGCCGTGGCCGAATGGTAGAGCGTTGGACTTCTAATGCTCTGGTCGTGAGTTCGTATCCCGACTGGGGCCATATATTTGTGCTGGCCTTTTCATCGTTGCCCAGTCTTTGATATATCACCCGTATGTGGTGGAAAAGGATGTTAAACTCCCAAACACCCACCCCCACCCCTGCTCGATGTTCTATCCTTGGAGACTGCTGCTTTAAAGGTCTGCAATCTCAGCAAAAAGCCGAAAACATTGCGGTTTTTAATTAAAACTGCGACTCCTTCGACTGTGCATAATCCAGAAAACTCTGTCACAGTTGCAGAGTTTTCAGTGCGTCGGGGACCTTTATAAAACCAGAGCACGAGTTTGCCGTGACATTATTTGGCTTTTGGTCAGTGTGCGAGACACATCGCTAAAGTGTCTAGCGGGTGTTGAGCCAGTGTTGCACGATCTTTCTCGCTCAGTGTCAAAACGCAAAATGAGCTGTGAAATCAGGCTGCCCTTGGCTTTTGTTGGGGGTTTCAGGAACGCTGAAAGCTCTGCAACAGTGACAGAGGTGACTGTGCTTGCGCGGTCGACTCTGAAATTTTTGTTCACATTTCGGAAAGCTTTTTGTTGGGAGGTTAAATCTTTAAGCAGCACTTGGGTATGATTACCACACAGGACGTCATTCATCTACAATAGCTGTTTACCTGCCTGTAACACAAGATATGTTTTGCAAAATAGGCAAGGACCATTTGCTTCTTGCATACACACCTGTCAACAGACAGTTGTTGTGGTCGCTGGTAAGAGTGTAGCCATTGTTACAGAAGCACTTCTCCTCGCTACAGCCACCGTTCTGTGTTGGACAGTCCTTTCGCCGACAGGAAGCAGATGCTAGCAAAAAGAAAACAATATCTTAATAAATAATGATAATAATACAATAGTGCTTATAGGGCGCAAGCTCTCACAGGACTGGACTCACTGCGCTAACACGCACGCACGCACGCACGCACGCACGCATCTCACCACTGATAATAATAAATACACAGATTGAATACATGCAGAACAGAACAACTGGTGCGTTGAAGACCAAAGACGGAAACGGTAAGTCTTGAGTTTGATTTGCACTGGGCAGATTGCGTCGTTCGCTTGGCTGCTAGTTCCAGACACGTGGATATAAGAAACTGAAGGAACGCTCTCCAACATTTTTAACAGCCTTCGAGTAAGGGAGACCGGGGCTACTTCGCTCCACTTCGCAGTCTTAGCGACCTGGAGAACGTACCATTAAAGCTGGAGGATCAATTACTGGTTTAAATTAAGCGCAGATATCTTGCCTACATTGTGTAGTAAAAAAAAAAGGGAAGACTGTCATAAAAAGTACCCAGATTTGTCTGTGAGCTAACCTACCCTCCACAGGGCGAACTTACCCCGACATGGGGCAAGTCCGCCCGGAGGCCGGGGCAAGTTCGCCCACATATGCCTTGGGCATAAATAGTGATAACAATAAATGTTTTTTTTTTTTTTTTTTTTTTGGTATAGCGCTGCTCTGACATAACAATAAAGGACTCGCTGGGCTTCACACACACACACACACACACACACACACACACACACACACACACACACACACACACACACGGCACTGAACACAAGAATTCGCAAACAAGAATGCCACTCAGACATCAGATATTTTACCGGTACAGGTGACCCCATCATGGTCCAGCGTGTACCCTTTTTCGTTACAAGCGCACGTATAGGACCCAGGGGTGTTGAGGCAGCGCTGAGTGCAGTTGTTGGTGGCCGTGAGATTACATTCATTGATGTCTGAAACAAAGGAAGTCCAAAGAAAATAACGTAGAACTTTTTACACACGGAGTCTCCACCAACACTGTTCGCTTAACAAATTCGTCGACAAACTGACGTTACAATCACGCCACGCAACACAGGCCTGTCATATTCCTATACTGTTGTGTTTTTAATATACTCGTCATTCTTTTTCATCCTGGCTGGGGCCAAATATTTGTGCTGGCTTTTTCATCGTTGCCCCGTCTTTGATATCACCCGTATATGGTGGAAAAGGACGTTAAACCCCCAAACACCCACCCACCCCGTCATTCTTTTTCTCGGGGCGGGGGGGGGGGGGGGAGGAGGGGGGCTGGAATGTCGAATGGAAGAGCATTGTACTTTCCATGCTCAGGTCGCGAGTTCGATTCCCGGCTGTGGCCAGATATTTGTACTGATATTTTCTCGTTGCCCCGCCTTTGATAAAGGAAGGGTGGATAGGTGTTTAGGGGTATAATGGCCGAAAAAGACATTATACCCCTGAACACCCACCCACCCTTCCTTTCCCCTTTGAATTTTCTCAAAACTGATATCAGCTGTATGCGCTTTACATACAATTCTCAAAGAAGAACAAAGAAGAACAAAGAAGAAAATCAAAACAAACATGAACAAAACAACAACAACAACAACAACAAAAAACAAACAAAAAAAAAAACAAAAAAAAAAACAGCACCAACCACCAACACATCAGCAACAATCACAACAAAACAGATATGACAGATAAAAAAAATGACGAAAACTTGAAGTATTCACGCACCCCCTCCCCCCCCCCCCCCCTCCTTTCCACACAAAACAGACGTTTTTGGTTATAAGGCTCAGTAATTGAACACACTTACCCTCGCAGGTACCAGTTCGAGAGTTCAACGTAAATCCTTTGTTGCACAAACAGCGGTAACTACCGGGTGAATTTTCACACTGCTGGTCGCATACGTTAGTGCTGCACTCGTCAATATCTGGTAAAAAAAAATAAAATAAAATCTGTGAGAGCAAAAGGCTAAAAGCGCAATTTGTGAAAAGACGTACTCAACTTGAGATGCAAATTCAAACTTTACATGGTGCTTTTCAAGAAGGTACTATCGATACAGATAGAAAGAAGAGAGATGGTAGGTTCTAGCAGAGGACCCTCGATATTCCTGAGAAGTCCGTCCACAACTTTTTTGAGAAATGAGCCGTTTCCACCTAGAGGATGCAAGTTACCGGCCTTTCCCCCACATCATGGGCGGTCGGTGGTCTAGTGGTTAAAAGTTTGTCACCAATGCTAGAGGTCAGATTCGAGTCCCACTCTGGGCAAAGAATTTTTCTTTCTCGTATTTGGCACTGTTCATTCAGGCCGACCGTCGGGGGTTCTCTCCAGGTACTCCGGCTTCCTCCACGTCTGCTTTTGAAATGCTCAACCCACAAAATTCAAAAGGAAATGCTATTTTAACTCCGAACCTTAAGTTGTTGGGATGGCCCTTCGCAACACGTGATTGTTATGTGTCCAGTGTCAGAGAATGCGTGTGATTCACGTGAGCGTGCGTGTTGGCGGCGCTTTGAGCCAAATATTTAGGATTTAGCGCTCACATTAGTGCGATTATTATCATTAGAAGTAGTAGTAGTAGTAGTAGTGGTATACCAACCTTGACAGAGACTATCGTCATCACTTTTGTATCCTTCTTCACACAAACACCTGTATCCACCCGGATAGTTGTCGCAAATGGCGTTCCTGTCCCTGCATTCTTGCTGCACGGCCCGAGAACCACACTCGTTGACGTCAATGTCACAGTTGTCTCCCTGCCATCCCCTCTTACACGTGCATCCGGTCGTGACGTCACAACGGTCTGAGCCAAGACCACAAGAGCATGTTCCTGTGCAGGCCTTGCCGTACGTCCCAGTAGGGCATTCTGTAACGGATGGATAGGACATTGTCAACCGCAAGAAAACCTCTAACAACTCAGGGAGAAAGGAAGAGGATGAAGGGTGGTCTAACAGGTTGCGCGTCGGACTTAGTCACTGCTCACTGCACCACTGAACGGCCGTCACCGCTCTCACGGCGATGAAGCGTGGGTTCGGGCTTGTAATATGTAACACCGTTTTTGTTTGTTTGTTTGTTTTTGCTACCGGGCTGCTCGTCGGGGTTTCTCTCCGGGTTATCCGGCTTTCCTCCACAAGCAAAACTGAAAAAATATGATAGGTATTGGGTGGCGCTGCACCGCGGCGACGCTCTTCCCCCGGAGGAAGCAGCCCGTTTTCCCGAAAGGGACAATAATAAAGTAGTAAAAATAAGAAAGAGAGAAACTAAGAAGGAAGAAGAAAAGAAAGAAAGAAAGGAAAGAAAAGAAAATAACGAAAGAAAGAAAGAAAGAAAGAAAGAAATTAAATGTCGGGCGGTAAAAAAAGGTAAAATGAAATGGTAAAGTCTTTATGACTCACGTGTGACCTTGACCTTGCCTACAGGTCACTCAAAAAGGCATTCTTAGCAGCTATCATTGCAGCTAAGGCAAGTGTTCCGCCAAAAGTTCGAGTTCCGAAACTTTCACCTGTGCGCTCGTCACCAACTACCAATTGTACTATGTTCGGCGTTCCCCTTATGTATAGTTTCTGTGAAAAAGCCAATGTAAAAGATTATCAAAGGCAGACGACAAACAGGCGACAGACAAACAGAGAGTGAGTGAGTTTTTAGGGCTTAAAGCCGCGCAAGCCACAAAGACTAATTCGCGGCTGAACAAACAGAGAGACGACTAAGGGCTAAAACACAATGATTATACTAAACTTTGTTGCACACGTGAGTCAGAGAGATATCACATTCAAATCGCTATTAGTGTCGTATAAGAAAGGCCATCACATTAGGCATTAGCTGCAATTACCCAGACACGTCTTCCCGTCGTTATCAAGCTTCATGCCGAGAGGACAGGAACAGAGAAAGCCGCCGTCAGTGTTGTCACACGTGTGATTACAGCCTGATGTTCCAGCACTGCACTCGTCAATATCTGTAGGACCAACAAGAACGTCAGTCTCATCGCCGCTATTCATCTATAAATAGAAGCCAGTCTACTTGTTCTAACGGCACAAGACCTCCCCTGACCCGAACACGGGCCTGACGTGTAAAAACCAACTTGATGGAACTATCTGCCTGCGAAACTGACAAATGCGCCCACTTTGTCTGTTTTATAACGTTCCTATTTCGCAAAGCCTTCCAGTAAAAACAGTAATTTCGTGTGCAATGTGTAAGTTTCACCAGTGTACGTCTGACCATCTTTGTAAAATGTGCGTGAGTGTCGGTGAGTGATCCGCGCATTGAGTTTTAATCCTAAGAATTGCTCCCTACAAATACCATTTATTATTATTATTATTTATTTAAACTGGAGACAGAGAACACTCAATTAAATTACAATAACTATATTCGCATTGAATGGAGGGGGAAATGCCACTTACTAACCTTTAAATTAAGGCAGTTTACCGAAAGAGGCGATGCTCCATTTCCTTCTCTTAACTTTGCGACGTCTAGTATTTGCGAAGTATAGTTTTCATCGAATGCAAAATGCTTTTCTTGAACAATCACAGGTGGCAAAATTCTATAAATAGACCAGATCAGTTAGTCGCTCCGCCTTATGCTACTAACCGATACTAATATTACCGCGACGCGAAGCTTCACGCTGGTCTGTCGTGTTACATCTTGATATAAACAACTGTTCTGCAGCAAGTAGTTTAGCGCATTCGATTTAAAAAAAAATCCACAACGTTTTTGTATTCCAGACAAGTTCACAGAGGCTTTGTGAGCACAATACTCACGCACTATTCAAACAAAATTCTTTAACGTTGTTGCATGCTAGGTGCGCAAATAATTATTTACGACTGGGCTAGAGGTCGATTCTTACCGACGCATGTTTGCTGGTCACTATCGAGTTGATATCCTGTCCTACAGAAGCAGAAAGCCCGGTCATCGACGTCACTCAGGGTACAGCCGTGGGTACAGGCCAGGCCTTGCTCCGCGCACACATCGGACACTGATGCCCGACAAGAAACCAACCAAAACAGATCTCTGGTGCATATCAAGGATAGTAACATCGGCTGTCATGCACACACTGTCACCCTGATGAATACTATTTTGCGTGTTAAACATTCCAAAATTACCAGGCTTTATAGAAAACAAATTTCGGAACAATTGTTCACGTTCGAAACTGTCTACCTTAAAATCAGATGGCGGGCCTTGAAAAATATGCAATCTTGGCTGTAGTCATTCACCGCGATTAGTTAACCCGCTGCAAAGTTAGCCAGTTGTAATAACATCTCTCTCTCTCTCTCTCTCTCTGCTAAAGTCGTGAGTTCGAATCCCGGCTCGGGCCAAATACTTATGCTGGCATTTTTGTCGTTGCCCGGTCTTTGATATCACCCGTGTGTAGTGGAAAAGGACGTTAAACCCTCAGACGACCACCCATCCACCCTCTCTGTCTCTCGATGCCATCTTCCTTACCCAGAGAACAAGTAGCTCGGTCCATATTGAGGCGGTAACCATAGTAACATTCGCAGTTGTAGGTTCCGGGGACGTTTACACAGATCTGTTCACAGTCGTTCTTGCTGCTTGCACATTCATCAATATCTGTGGAGAGATGGGAGGAAGAGAAGTTGAGAGGAAACCTTATCTTTCCTTGTTTAGTTTTAAAATTAAATTATCACTGAAAGTCATTTACCGCACGGTGAGCATGCTTACTGCAAGGAAATGCTTGCTGCTCCCTGAAAATGAGGTCACCATCATCATCACGTCATCGTCATCGTCGTCGTCAGCTTCAACTTCAACCGTTGGAAAATAACGATGCATCATCATCGTCGTCGTCGTCGTCATTTTCAACTTCAACCGTTGGTAAACAACGATTCGTCGTCGTCGTCGTCGTCGTCATCATCATCATCTCCTTCTCTCATCGTCATTATTTTTTAACTGAATGTACTCTTATTTTTAGTCATTCTACTGTTTTTCGTGTATGTTGTAATATTCTTATCCTTAGTTTATTTTTATACTGTGCAGTGCGGGCACCAGAAGAAAAATTTCCGGTTTGTTTTTAAACTGGACAATAAAGATGTTTTGAATTTGAATTTGAATTGAATTTGAATTGAATTATTTATCTATATAGGCACAGAACCTTTCCCAGTAAAACAATTTTATTTCAGTTTCTAAACCTGACAGTGGTTTTAACATTTAATCATTTCATGCAAAGGACGAACCCGATTTCAAATTCTTACCAGTACATTCATTGTCCGTTCTCCGAAATCCTCGGAGACACTCGCAGTAAAAGGTTCCTGGCACATTCACGCATCGCTCCAGAGAGCCGCAAGTGCTGAGCAGAGAGTCCTCTTCACACTCGTCTATGTCTGCTCAGAAAAGAATTCATTACTGTAATAGTTACAGAAACAACGCGTAGAAAAAAAAGTAATAATCAGTCTGATAAACAATAAACAATAAAGTTTACACAATCCCACAAAAGATCGGAAACAGATAAATAGACTTTCTACCGCTGGCATTCCAGCATTCTGCTACGCTGGTCCTTTAGTCTGGAATTCCCTCCCTCATTCTCTCCGCCAGTCACCCTCCTTTGAAGTGTTCAAGAAAAATCTTAAAACCCCATTTGTTTTCATCCCTTAACACCACTTAACTGTTTGCACCATGTTCTCAGCATGTACGTGTCGTTGCGTCTAGGCTCTAAAATTATGGCTCTGCATATTTTTATATATTAGTTATATTTCTTCGTCTTCACTTGTTATTTTTTTTACTTTATCTATCACCGCTTTAAGAAGGGGAATATTATAGTGGCTTGAAGTGGCTCCTAAAGATGTGCAGTGGCTTGATCTTTTTAACCAGTCGTATCATATCAAGGTGGCTGGACTTGAGTTCGTAAGAGTTAAGGAAGCTACGGACTTTCTTTCCCACACCTCGTACAAGTGTCATTGACACTTTGTCACTGTCATATTTGCTGGAAAGATATCATGAAAAAACGTCCTTTTCCACCACATACGGGTGAAATCAAAGACGGGGCAACGATGAAAAAGCCAGCACAAAATATTTTGGCCCCAGTCGGGATACGAACTCACGACCCGAGCATTAGCAGTCCAACGCTCTACCATTCGGCCACCCCGGCTCCCCGATAGAATTTAGGGATCTCACACTAGAGAATTATTAGTACCTGTGCAAGCTGTGCCTTCTGAGGTAAGTGTGTAGCCGTCCGGACACCCGCAAGCGTAGGATCCCTGGGTGTTGATGCACAGTTGGTTATCGCCGCACACGCTGGGAATTCGCGAACATTCATCAACGTCATCTTCACAGTGCGCCCCGCTCCACCCGTCCTCGCAGACGCACCCCGTCACAGGATGGCACCCCGTCCCCCTCCCTTCGCATCTGCACGTCAGCTCGCAGTCTGATCCGTACCTCAGGGCGGACACGGAACACACGTTCGTCGGTCGTCAGATATCTGGTACCCGTGGTTACAGTAACACCCGAAACCTCCTACGAAATTGTAACACTGTTGCGAGCAGATCCCATCCAGGCACATCGTCGTGATCCACGCATGTTTTGTTGTCGGTCAGGTCAAGGTCGTATCCGGGGCGACAGAAGCATTGGGAGGCTATACCGTCGGAAGACTTCTTACAGCCTTGTGAGCATCCAGCGTTTCTGCAAACGGAAGCAGTCTCTTTGTCCTGCAAGCACTTGGTGCCTGACGAGTCCAGGGTATACCCTTCCTCACACTGACACTCGTAAGAACCCAAGGTATTGGTGCAGATCTGCTCGCAGTTGTCCGTCTTCTCCCGACATTCGTTGATATCCCAACAAGTGTGACCGTTGTTGTCCAGTCGGTACCCAGCGTTGCAGCTGCATGCGTAAGTGCCTGCAGTATTGAAGCAATCCATCTCACACTTGTCCATCGAGCATTCGTCGACGTCCACACAGTTCTGGGAGACAGGATCAGTCCTGTAACCTTCAGGACAAGGTCCGCAGTCGTATCCTACGCTACTTCCGCCTTGCTGGTCTGGGGTTAAGTCCGTACAGGTCTGTTGTTCCAAGCACGGGTTTCCAATACACCCATCCCGGTCTTTTTCACAGTCAAGTCCATCCCAGGACGGCTCGCAGACGCAGGCAGCGAACTGGAAGTTGTAGTTACCTCTGTCGGCGAACGAGTAGCGGGAATAGTCACAAGAGCCGTGTCCACTACAGCCAGAGCATATGATGATGATTGGAGAGAGAGCTGGGCTCGGTACGTTGTGTGAATCCTTCACGAAGAACCTGAACAACAAAGAAAAAACAATCATAGTCAATGTATGCCCAGATCTATTATTCCCCCCCCCCCCCAAAAAAAAAAAAAAAAACCTTCCAAATAGAACAGCAGATTAAATGTTCAATTATGATTTAAACAGAATGTATATAACAGGTTCATGCTGAGTGAATCTCATTGTGCACGTGCTATGCAAATTTTCTCTGATGGTCTCTCCGTGTGTGTGTGTGTGTGTGTGTGTGTGTGTGTGTGTGTGTGTGTGTGTGTGTGTGTGTGTGTGTGTGTGAGTGAGTGAGAGAGAGAGAGAGAGAGAGAGAGAGAGGAGAGAGAGAGAGAGAGGAGAGAGAGAGAGAGAGAGAGAGAGAGAGAGAGCGGGGTTACTGACGCTGCGTCTATTCAATTCGCCAAAACAACGAACAACAGCAAACAACAAAAACAACAACAAAAACAAGCCAAAAACTGACGAAACGTTTGTCTCAGTCGAATACACATACACTACACACGACGCGAACATAACGTAATGCAACTGATTCTTGAGCTTGGCAAAACAAGCTCAGCTTTTTCTCACCGAGCGACAAACGGCTGCAGCGCGTCAGGAACAAAGCGGACACGGCCAGTGATAGAGTCAATCTGAACAGCTCCAGTCCCGTCCTCCTCCACGTGATAGGTGATCTCATCGTTATCATCATCATGTCCTTGGAGTGAGAACGTCTCCTCGATACCAGACGTCACGTTCCACTATTCGCGGCACCTCAATTCTGGAACGGTGTTTCCTGTACCAGAGAAATACAACATCAAGCGTGGAAAACTCGAGAAGACAAGGACGGGTGGGCGGGTGGGTCGGTGTTTGGGAGGTTTAAAGTCCTTTTCCACTACGCTTTTGAAATGTTTATCCCACATAATTTGAAAATAAAATGCAGTGCATAATTCTGAAACCTACGTAGCTGAGCTGACCCTTCGCACCACGTGTTTGTGTCCAGTGTGTGAAAAAATGCGTGTGATTCACGTGAGCGTGCGTGTTGGGTTCAGCTCGAGGCGCTTTGAGCCGCTTCAAGAAACTGGCCTTCACAATGCTCGGTTATTATTATTATTATATAATAATATAATAATAGGTCTTATAAAGCGCTAACAGTCTGCTCCAAGAACACTCAGTGCACTACACACACACACACACACACACACACACACACACACACACACACACACACACACACAGTACTTACTAATCAGCACATTTGTTTCGTCAGCTTCGTCCTTGACCTGTTTACTGTCCAAGGCGAAGGCCGAGCTGCCCGTGGCAAAGTAGTCATAGATGCATGGGAAGTTGGATGGCCCGCAGACAGCCTCCGCCCCCTTCCTAACGTCTGCTGGTTGTTCATCCAGGAAGATTGGCATGAAGTCCGGATGGGTGTAATTGGCAGGTCCCTCACGTGGTCCGTAACGCATCACAGAATCCGACTGCGAAACTTGCCCTGATATGAGAGGTAACCACGTGAATGCGGCCCTGTCCCGCAGTCCCAAACCACACAGACCTCCATAGCATCATCTTTACCATCATCCTCATTTCCATCATCATGCATAATAAAAATTGCCCCAACTTCCGAGCCCTCCGTGGATTCCACCCGTTACCAGGGAGGAACACCACTGGAGCCGGCAAAGAGATGTGGCAGCAAAAACAATTACAAAACAACAACAACAACAACAACAAGAAGAAAACAAAAACCCCCCCCCCCTCAAAAAACAAAACAAAACAACAAGAACAACAACAACAACAACCGAGAGGTAACCACGTTTGCAATAGGCGAACCCACCCGGCAAGCTTCGCGGCCAAAGCCTCGCCGCTTTCATCTGCCATGTAATTTGCAAAACATATTATGTCCATGACGCCGATCTATGTGAAAAGGGGTGATTTCAAGATGAAAGACATTATTGCAATGGTCTTTTTAAAAAAATCAAATGACGTCAATGGACTTACTGCTTTCCTTCCATGTTTCAGACATATACCAAACTACACGTGCTTCACGCGTTGTAGTGTCTGGCAAAAGGCTTGCCAGACGATGCCAGGTGTTGTGCTCATTATGCCGCGGGTCGCGATTGGCTGAATTCTGTGGGCTCGGCACTTTTGACTGACATGGGTGGGGTCGTCCATTTAGTAAATAAAGTATTTACTGTATGTAACCTGATGATGGTGGTGGTGGTGGTGATATGATGATGATGATGATGATGATGATGATGACGACGATTCAAATTTGTGGTCGCCAGCTTTGTTCATGCCAATGAAGATTAACGATTTCATTTCAGAAAGACAAGCTTTCGTGTCAGAATAAATGTTACCAAATTTGCTGTTTGCTGTTTAATATATATATATATATATATGTTAAAAAAAAATGTTTTGCATTTCCTTAAATGTTTCTGAATTTCTTACATTTTTTACCAAACTGCTCAAATATCTGTCTTTCAGTCAGGTTGTTGGGAAGCATCGTGCCATCAGGAAGCACTAGGTCATCCTCCTTCTTCCCGTTGTTATTTCCCAGAAGTCCGAGCGTCTGACCTTGAAAGGCCAAGGGCAAGGACACAGACACCGCCAGCGACTTGATTCTCACTGATACGCCAATGCTGATTCCTGAGAACAGAAGCAGTAATTTGAATAGTGCATCGATCACAATGAACGTGTTCATATTAACCCTTTCACTGCCGCCGTCGCAGGTTTTCCTGAATCGCACCTATAGCCACACTGTCAAATTAGTTACAATGTTAAATTTAGACTTTCCAGTATTAGGGGCGGGGGGGGGGGGGGGGCTCTTTGGATGCAGTTTCAGTTTGGACTCCTGTATACAGCATAGTTATGTGAAGAGATGCTATCAGCAAGTGAACCAAAAACGCGTCTGGCAGTTAAAGAGTTAAAACAATGGCACAAGGGCATCGGCTGATATGTTAAGGTTGCACAACAAAAGAAACTCAGTCAATGCTTCGGGATGCCTAGAGGCTATTACCGACGGAACCATCAAAAGGAAACGTCTAGAAGCCTAGCTGTTGCAGTAACCATTCATGTGCTGATGTTAGCCAAAGATGATAGTCAGGCTGGAGAATTGCTGAGAAAAAAGAAGACTGAAACCAAGGCCCTTGTGCAGGGGAAGCCCTAACAGCTGGACCAGGGGCGTTTTGCCTTAAGAAAACACATTTTAGCAATTTTTAAAGACATTGAGTGGCCCCTCGTGGCACCAAAAAGTAAAATACTGCCATAAAACAAGTTGCGCGCCGTTCACAAGCGCAAGGCTATTTATGGCTGGCAAGGCTTTCCTCTCCGTAGGCGGCCAGCGCCAACGGCACGCTATTCGCGTTGCCACGCTATTGGCATTGCATAACATGACCTAAATCCGCACGCTGGACGCTTCCTTCCCTTGTCCGATGTGTCCAGCTCATTGCGCCAGCGTCGCTTTGGAAGACAGACTTCAGTTCGCTTCGGCCAGCAGCGCCTGTCTCACGAATGCCAGACATAAAAGTCTTCATAAATGAAGTTAGACTATTCCGTAGGGCATTACATGCATCATGATACATGGCTGTGTGTACAACCTTTCCCGCTTCCTTTTCTTCGACTGAAACGTCGATAGTTTTAGCTGAAAGGACAGGAAATTTGACTGAAAATTGCCAAATGACTGAAAATTCCCAAGCCTGGTTAGTTTTACTCCTTTTTCGGCAGGCACCAACACACTCATGTAGTTAATTTTACGTAAGTCATTCTAAAAACTATTTAGTTTGAAAACAAGGACGAAAACAATAATTATATGACCATTCATCATAAACTAGATCTAGGGTTAACTTTTCTGGTTTTTTTTTTTGTTTGTTTTGTTTTAAATCAGGAAGCGGGTCCATTCCAGCAAGGTGACTTTGCCGTTATAGAAAGATTTTTGTCTTTCTTTCTTCGCTTCCTTTTTTATTTTTCATTTTGTTACTGGGGTTTCTTTTGTCCTAGTCTGGGTTAGACCTGTAGCCGTGGGTGAAATGAACCTCAAGTTTTACATAAGAACCTGAGGATTTAGTCTCACAGAGAACGCTACACGGGGCTGAGAGAGTGACAGTGAATCCTGTACGACCACTGAGTATAAGGTTTGACGTGATTATCAAATATTTACCTGAAGGGAACGAGGCGTACAAGACGTTGATATCTCTAGCAAGTTGGAAGTCTTCTGTGTCAACAAGAAAATCGGTGTTGTTCTGGAACTGGAAACTGTAGTCGGTTCCATTAGCGTAGATGATGAGCGCTAAAAAAAAGAGGTTTATAATTAATAATAATAATGATAATAAAAAGCGCATTAATCAGGGCGCTTTATCCCAATTATTTTGGTCAAAGCGCCGCGAGCCTTAATTCCAAACACGCACGCTCACGCGAATCACACGCATTCTCTCACACACTGGACATGAACACATTACAATCAGGTAATGCGAAGGGCCAGCTCAGCAATTTAACTTTCGAGATTTCAGAATTGCATTTATTTTTTGATATGGTGGGCTAAACATTTCCAAACCAGAGGTGGGAGGAAGCCGGAGTACCCGGAGAGAACCCCCCGATGGTCGGCCCGAATGAAAGGTGCCACATACGAGAAGGAACAATTGTTCGCCCCGAGTGGGACTCGAACCTGGCCTCTCGCACTGCTGATGGTGACTGAGTCTTAACCACCAGACCACCGACCGCCCCGAATTGGTGTCTCTTAAAATTTCTGTAAATAAATACCGGCCCCCGTAGTGTAGTGGTTAACACTTCGGACCATGGACCGGCAGACCCGGGTTCGAGTCCCACTCAGGGCAAGCGGGATTTTTCCTGTCTAACTCGGCTCCTACCCGGAGCGGGTGTGCTTTGGGCCCAATGGGGAGGCTGTTGCCACACAGCCGAGACTGACCCACTTCACGGGTGCGACTTTGGGGGGTGCTTCCCTTGGAATGACACGTCTTATGATGTGGATGATTACACGGTCGGCACCGCAGGTGCCTTAGTTCCCGAGCCTGGTTTAACGCCGGGATATTTATGATAGGAAGCGTGAAATGCGACCCTGTCCCGCAGCTCCAAACCACACGGACCTCCATAGTGTAATCTTACCGTCATCCTCATCTCCATCATCATGCATGATAAAAAAAATTGCCCCAGCTTTCGAGCCCTCCGTGGATTCGCTGGAGCTGGCAAAGAGTTCGGGCAGCAAAAAAAAAGAAATAAACAAATAAATAAATAAAAAAATTAAAAAAATCTGTAAATAAACTTAGCTATAGAATTTCTTTTTTTCTAAACAGAAGGAGTGTCCAACAGACTACTCCACTCAGCAAGCTCAGAAGCCAAAGCCCCGCCTCTTTACTCTGCCGTGTATTGGCAAAACACTGTACGTCCATGCCGTCGTTTTATGGAAAAGGTGTGATTTCGAGTTGAAAGGAGTTGACGTAATGGTCTTTGGCTTCAAATGACGTCAAGGGACTTACTGCTTTTTTTCGATCATATCAAACTACATGTGCTTCCCTCGTTGTAGTGACTGCCGTGCATTGGCAAAACACTGTATGTCCTGACGTCATTTTAATGGGAAAAATGGGTGAAAGGGATTGACGTAATGGTCATTTTTCTCAAATGACGTCACTGGACTTACTGCTTTCTTTCCATGTTTCAGTCATATCAAACTACACGTGCTTCCCACAATGTAGTGTCTGGCACAACGTTTGCCAGGCCATGCCATGTGTCGTATTCAGTATGCCGCGGGTCGCTTTTAACGATGACGCGGACGGAGGAAAAACCTTGTCGGAGACCCCGACTGCATTAATTCACAATGTCCGATAACTGAAGGTTTTCTACTACTGCCAAGCCTCAGTCCCATAAAGTTGACAGAAAAACAACACCACGAGGAATACAGGAAGTGACTAAACCTGATTTCTCACACAGAAGAGCACTAAATAGTAGTTGCTTCCCTTAGACCACATAGCGATAAATACGGAGAGGAACGTAGCGGTATGGTACTGACAGAACGAAGCGGAATGCAGCGGTACAAGGACTTAAGACTTAATTAATTAAGGGCCTGAGCTCTACTGTTTTCTGTAATAAAATGTTTGGTAATTAAGGGCCTGAGCTCTACTGTTTTCTGTAATAAAATGTTTGTTCTACGTTGTTCCGTAATTTTCCTAGCCTGCATCTGTGACCAGATTGCAGTTCAACTGCCTGAGGAGTGCACGCTTACATGACTTGTTGCCAGGATCCAAGCCCACAAACATCCTGACGCCATTTTCTTCAGCACCAAAAGCAGCGAAGACAGTGGCGTTGCAAAGCTGTCCACTTTCCGTCTCTGCAAGATCCGTTCGACCTTGAAGGGTGAAGTTCACGTCAGGTGTGTTCAAGGTCATCATGGTGTACTCTCCCCATCCGTTGAAAACGTAATTCTTTTCGTCAAACGTGATGATATGTGGATCTCCAATGGTATCTGAAGGAGAAAAAAAAAGAAAGAAAGTACTTTTCTGAAAAGTAAAAAGAAGCTATACTTGTTTTTAATTTTTTAAATTTTTTTTAACCTCAGTTGCACGCAGGCTGGGTACAAAAGTTGTACGCTTCTGCTCCAAAGTGATCGGAGAACAACAGAGAGATCTGACTGTGTTTTGTGAACAACAGGTGCTGAGGAAAGTTAAATCCATCTTATCTAACTGTCACCACATTTTATTCCCTGAGTTTGAGTCTCTGCCGTCAGGTCGTCGCTATCGTTGCCCATCATGTAAGACAAATAGACGGAAACTTTAATTTGTTCCCGTTGCCGTCCGTCTACTGAATAATCTGTGATGAATACGGTGTGTGTGTGTGTGTGTGTGTGTGTGTGTGTGTGTGTGTGTGTGTGTGTGTGTGTGTGTGTGTGTGTGGTGTCTGTGTGTGTGTGTGTGTGTGTGTGTGTGTGTGTGTGAGAGAGAGAGAGAGAGAGAGAGAGAGAGAGTGTCTGTTGCTGCTGAATAAGTGTTATAATTACGTATGGATGTTCTTATGCATGTTATAATTCTTCGAGTAGTGAATTGTTTTACTGCTTAGTGATTTGTCATTTAAGGCTGTATATATAGAGTTTCTTTCTTAATAGCGTGTGTTATTTTATTGTAAAGCCCGCCCGAACATTTAATTGCCCCATGGGGGATAAATAAAGTAATTTGAACTTGAACAAGCCACAAAAATATCTTCTTTTTTTTTCTCTTTTGTCTTTTCTTTCTTTCTTTTTTACTGGGCTGAACGTTCCTTCTTCATTGGTTCATTTCTTAATTTTTTTTTCCTGTCTGATGTAAAGAAAACTTTATATAAACAATTTCTGAGTGACACAATTCAACTCCAAAAATAATGGAAGACAATCATTTCAAACAGGTTGTACACTGGTAAACTAGAGATGTACTTTCACAAATGATGACAAAGTAGGAAATCGTTAAATTAGTCACTCAGTAATTTCCGCAATTCATTTTCGAACATGCACATGAGATCCATCTCCTTTCCGTTTCGAAATTTTCTTATACCAGGGGCGCCGGAAGATGTTGGGGGGAGGGGGGCAGAATCTCAGAGGGGGGAAAGGCCAGAGCCAGTGAAAGGAAGGACGTTGCCCGGAGAAAGTGAAAAGCGGGGGGGGGGGTGGGGGGGGGGGCGGGGGGGGGGGGCGTTTCAGACTAAGTTCAGACCTTTCCGAACCAGGGAGCCAGTGAAAGGAAGGACGTTGCCCGAAGAAAGGTAAAAGCGGGCGGGGGGGGGGGGGGGGGCGAAAGTGATTATCACACGACTTTCTGCCAAGTCGTTTTGATATTTCATGCAACGGCTAAACTGAGTTCTCTGTTGGGTGGGATGAGGGAGAGAGCAGGAAGAGGGGTGGGGGGAGGGAGGGTAGGGGAAGGGTCACCTGATTTTCCAGGGGGGGGGGGGCAAAAAGATACTCTTGCCCCCCCCCCCCCCCCCTGCTTGGGTACGGGGGGGGGGGAGCTGCCCAACCCCCCCCCCCCCGCCCCCCCCCCCCGTTCCGGCGCCCCTGTATACACATTTTAGAAATTAAGATAACATGACCGATCAACTTTACATGTGTTATTAATATTGTCTACTCCAAATAACACATCAGAGCAGGATAGTGTTACACATTTTTTTGAAACTACACTAATTAACTTAAAGAAAAGGATAATCGTAGGAGATGACGAGAGTAAATATTAGGAAAAGGACAACGCATAATTATTATTCAAATGAAGCTGCAAGGGAGAGAACTGTGCCTGGTGATTGCTAGATTCAGCAGTTCCCAGCACAGTTCTCTCCGTTGTAGCGTCCACTTACCTTTCAATAATATATTTGTTCCCATGTTCTGTGCTCAGTGGAGATCAACGGTACATAGCTTACCTACTAATAGAAACGAAGCTTCAGAGGAAGCTGCAAGGGAGAGAACTGTGCCTGGTGATTACTAGATTTAGCAGTTCCCGGCACAGTTCTCTCCCTTGTAGCGTCCACTTACCTTTGAATAATATATTAAATGTTGTTCCCATGTTCTGTGCTCAGTGGAGATCAACGGTATATAGCTTACCTCCTAACAGAAACGAAGGGCAAACGGACATGCAAAGGAAGAAAGTGTGGCTAAAAGCTTGTTTACCTTTCTATGGGTGGCGCTGCACCTCGGCGACGTGCTTCCCCAGGGGGAAGCAGCCCGAATTTCTCACAAGGGGCGATAAAGTAGTTTTAAGAAGGCAACTGTAAACGGCCTCATACATACAAATGTAAATACAAATAAATGTACGAAGTTTTTTTTATTTTTTATTATTTTTTATTTTATTTTTTTAAAACACTTACCAGCACGATAGAAGGTCTCGCTAGCGCAGTCCCCCGTGGGCCTCAATGCGTAGAAGGCTTCACAGAGGCCATCAGATGATGAGTCCTTACAACACGCCTGGTAACCTAGTTTGTCTTCGTGCAGGTAGTCAGCGTACATGTAGGTGAAGGCCGGATTGTAGGCCGTGCAAGATCCTGCATCTGGTGCGTTTGTTATGAAACTGCCACTCCTATAGCAGCAGAGCTGAACAGGTTTGTACGGTCGGTGAGAAAATGTAGGTGTAATTCTCTCTCTCTCTCTCTCTCTCTCTCTCTCTCTCATAATTGGCAAATGGCTATCTGCAGTAAATAAAAATCTAATGTCTGACACTGTTTTCCTAGATCTACGTATGGCCTTTGGTTTGGTGGATCACGGTATTCTTTTAAAAAAGCTTGAAGTCTATCAAATAGACAAAAGTGCACTCTCGTCCTTCCGCTCATATCTAGATGATAGAAAGCAGAGTGTCTATATCAACGGTAAATACTCCGCTGACGGGCATGTTCGTTATGGGGTCCCGCAGGGGTCCATCTTAGGCCCGTTGCTATTTATCCTGTTTATTAACGACCTACCCCTCCATGTCACTAACACAAATGTAAACTGCGATATGTTTGCTGATACTAGTTTGCATGCTACCGGCAAACACGTATCAGAAATAAACTTGTGTTTGCAAGATAGCATAAATGAAGTAGTAACATGGTGTCATGACAACCACATGGTCTTACATCCCAATAAAACACAAAGTATGCTAGTCACAACGCGGCAAAAACACCAGCGCCATCTGTCCCCATTAAACCTTTGTTTGAACGGGCAGCCGGTTCAGCAAGTTACAGACCATCGATTTTTAGGTGTTATTGTCGACGATCAGCTGAAATGGGAGGCCCAGATAAATGCACTGTGTAAAACTCTTTCGAAAAACGTACATTTACTTTCTCAAGTAAGGCTAATAACTGATATCCATAGCCGAAAGCTGGTTTTTTTTTCACGCACATATAACCTCACATATTAGTTATGCCTCCACTGTTTGGGACGGGTGCAGCGATGTCCATATGGCCAGACTCAGTTCGCTGTACAAGAGAGCTGTTAAAATGGTTCTTCCAGAACCTCTCCCAACTAGCGAAAAATTATAAAAAAACTTAATCTTCTTAGCCTTGAACACCAGCTTACTTACAATAAGTGTGTATTCATACATAAAATCTTCAACGAGACAATGCCACCATATCTGGACACTCTTTTTAATTTAAATCAGCGTCATGAGAGGACCTCGAGGAATGGCACCCTGCGCTTACCATTACCCCGTACTGACTTATTCAAAACAAGCCTTTCCTTCGCTGGAGCATTACAATGGAATTCGCTCCCTTCACATCTGAAACTAAATATATCTACTTCTACGTTTAAGCGTGCACTCAAACACTACCTGATGGATCGCACGTAACGTACGTTACGCGGCAACCTGTTATTTTTATTTTCTATTTTACATCAATTCAGTATTATATCTCATAATCTGTGATTTGTGTTTACAAAGGTCGCACGTGTGTGTGAATGCGTTTTGACCTGATGGACGATTTTCTCTATGGTTTTGTTTCTTGTAATTTAGTGCATAATACCTTTTATATCTTGCTCCCTTTTTCCCTTAGTAGATAGTCTCTGTAGTATTAGCAACGGCAAGTTTGGAAACTGGCGAATTTCTGCCAAAACTTTTACCGTTGATAAATAAAGTTTCATCATCATCGTCATCATCATCATCATCATCATCATCATCTCTCTCTCTTGTGACACAGTGAATATATACGAGAAAATGTTTGTGTTTCCCATACATAGTCATACTCGCTTTCAGTGACGATGTCTTTTTTCATCAGCCATTAAGAACTTAGGGGCAATTGTAGCTGAGACAATAGTGTGTTTATGGAGAGAATCGAGACAATAGTGTATTTGTGGAGACAATCGAGACAATAGTGTATTTGTGGAGACAACAGCTGAGACATTTGCGCTGAATTTATCAAGCGTTGAGCTGACTAAGCTTGCCCAGAGCTTGTTATTCTGACTTTGATGGTTATTTCTTGCGGGAATTTTCCTGTTCCGCCAGTAATGAGGGGAGACATTGTGATGATAAACAGCAAAGTGCTTACCTACTAACAGAAACGAAGGCAAACGGACGTGCAAAGGGAAGGCAGGCCCTAGTCCTTACAGGAGGGGATACGAAATGGATTAAAAAAAAAAACAAACCCCAACCGTTTGATGGCCGGACTGGACCCTATTTCAGTCTGCAGCCCGTCCAGGGGTGGTAATTACTAATTAAGGGCCGCTGCTGCACGTTGCCAGGATCGGCACTTGCAGGGCTGGAAACGCTGGAAACCCTAATTAAATCGCTGGCGGCCAGCTGGCATATCCCCCTTGCCGGTGCAATAGAAAGAAAGTCCTATTTTTCCTGGCAACCAGCTAGTCGCAGGCAGCCGTACAGCCAACTGACCAATCACTGTCCAAACCTTGCATCGCCGCAGGGGGGAGCCGGGGTGGCCGAATGGTAGAGCGTTGGACTTCTAATGCTCGGGTCGTGAGTTCAAATCCCGGCTGGAGCCATATATTGTGCTGGCTTTTTCATGGTTGCTCTGTCTTTGATATCACCCGAATGTGGTGGGAAATGACGTTAAACCCCCAAACACCCACCCACCCCCACCCCGCAGGCTGCGTGTGCGGAAAAAAACCCTGCCCGCCAGCAACCTGCTGAGTATGGCAACATGCTGACAGGCAGTCGTGTAGCGTGACCATCCCCTTGCCCCCCCCCCCCTTGCTCCCCCCACCCCCCCCCCCACCCCCATCTATGGCTTGCGGCACACCATTACGTAACATCACAGCCTGGGTCCAGCGGCTTCCAGCAGAGGGGAGGCGGCCAATAGCTGCGGACAGGCTGTAGCCAGTAGAGGGGGTGGTGGCAATAACTTGGTTTCCCTTGGTCGCTGACCCACTCTCAGATTTAAGCCAGCCAGCCCCCAACACAGTAATGCGCATTTTCTACGTTGCAAGTTTGCGAATCAGGCTCCGCATGTGGAAGTCTAGGTTAGGGATTTTAGCCCCGGGTTAGAGTCTAACCTCGAACTAAACTAGCTCTAGGGTTAAATTTTCTATTTTGTTGTTGTTGTTGTTGTTTTAAATCAGGAAGCGGGCCCATTCCAGCAAGATGCCTAAGCCGTTATAAAAGGATTTATTTCTTCCTTTCTTGGCATCCTTTTTTTTGATATAATTTCTTTTGGTTTCTTTTGTCCTAGTCGGGGGGGGGGGGGGGGTGGCCGAATGGTAAAGCGTTGAACTTCTAATGCTCGGGTCGTGAGTTCGTATCCCAGCTGGGGCCAAATATTTGTACTGGCATTTTCATCGTTGCCCCGTCTTTGATATCACCCGTATGTGGTGAAAAAGGACGTTAAATCCCCAAACACCGACCCACCCACCTTCCTAGACTGGGTTAGGCCCGTAGCCTTGGGTTAAATTAACCTCGACTTTTACATTCGGGCCCAAGAGGGGACACGGAATGGAAAAAAAAATCACACAGTAAAACAAACAAACAAACCAAAAAACGTGTTTACCTTGCTGTAGGGAAGCAGGTTACGGCTCCCCATCCTGGATAGTCGGTAGCACGTTCCTCCTGGTCGTTCATCTGCAGGAGTAGCAACCCATCCCCCGATTTCACGTATCCATCGTTCCCCGCAGGGGCAACTCGGCATTCTGTCAAACCCTTGCTTCCTTTCGGCAGTCCGGTTTCTGTTCCTCGCTTGCCAGTCTCGACACTCGCTTTTTGCACTTGGTGGCTCAGTCCCAAGTTCGTAAAAATATGTCCCTTTTCGGCCTAGAAATTGCATGTAAAAAAGTAAACGATGTTAATAATAATAATAATAATAATAATAATAGGGTGGGTGGGTGTTTGGGGGTTTAACGTCCTTTTCCATCGCTTACGGGTGATATCAAAGACGGGGCAACGATGAAAAAAGCCAGCACAAATATTTGGCCCCAGCCGGGATACGAACTCACGACCCGAGCATTAGAAGTCCATTAACGCTCTACCATTAGCCCACCCCGGGTCCCCTAATAATGATAATGATACTAATAACAATTCATGTCATTTTCTTTTTCTTTTATCTTATTTTTCGTAACTTTATAAGCGCTTACAGCTAGCAGAGTATAAGCGCTAAATAAACATAATTTATTATGACTAAAATAATAATAATAATCATAATAAAGGCAGTTATGTAGCGCTTATACTCGGCCAGCTCTACGCACTTGCAAAATTAAGAAAAATAATATAAAAGATAAAGAAAATGACATGAAAAAGAAAATATAATGCCAGAGATGACAATAAAAGACACAGCTATTGTGGCACACGTTGACTGTCCATGTCAGCTCAACGGTTGATAAACTGAGCGCAAATGTGTCAGCAAATACACGACACTCTCGATTGTCTCCATAAATACACTAATGTCTCGAGTTTCCCCCATAAACACACTATTGTCTCGACTACACACACACACACACACACACACACACACACACACACACACACACACACACACACAGAGTACAGAGTTATGTCGGTCTCCCATTACAGCAGCTGGGTTGATAACATGTGTGTTCTGAAGTGCAGCTTTCAAGGTGGGGTACCACTGTACATGTGATTGGCTTCCACAAAAGGGGGGCAAAGGGCAAAGGGTGGAGTTATTGTTATCACCAAAAAAGTGCAGAAAATAACAGTTTTTGTAATTAAAAATATTAATTTTTTCAGTAGGACGATGTAGGCTTGAGACATCTTTGTTGACAACTTGCTCTTGATAAGCGACCATGTTGAGAAAATGACTGTTAAAGCGTGACGTGAGAATCATTCCAGTAAGGCGTGGCTGTATTATATGCTTGTTCTCACACGTTTATGAGCTGCATTCAGCCTTGAAACTTTCACAGAAGTTGTGTAAGTTGTTGAAGGACCCGTCGTTAAATTTGACCAAGACCACCAGTTTTTTTCCCCAAAATTTTCTAAAACGTTGATTGGCGACTTTGTCCTCCTTTTGTGGGAGCCCACGCATAAGCAATAGTTAATGGACCGTCAAGTATTTATTATTGTTATGTTTGTTTGCTTGCTTTTGGTCTGCCACAGTGCCGTAAAATGTTTCTCACCTGTATTTCCCTTCAAGATGTCCAGAAAACAAGCCTCTTTGGTTTTAGAATACTCCATCGGCTTGTATCGTGTATCGCCGTTTGAAAATATCCCGATGCCGATGTTAATGTCAGTGAATGGGGAGTTGCTTGCTGTCCAACCCATCTCACCCTTTTCATAGTAGACCACGGCGTACGTATTATCAAAGTCTGAAGCAATGGCTACTTGAAACGTTGCCACTCCCCCCTGAAATTGAAAAAAAAAAATGTTGTTTACACCACGCGACAGTGCCAATTTTCAGTGAGTTAACTATACGCTATACTATAGCTTTATGTCCCCCCCCCCCCCCAAAAAAAAAAAAAAAAAAAAAAAAGTAAGGAAACAGAGAGTAAAAGTATGAGTTATGACTTTCCATGATTCACTCAGTGGCGTACGAGTTCACAAAAACACACTCCACTATAAGCACTTTCAACTGCTCTACGCATCACAAATCAGTGCGCTGAATTTTGAGGGGTACATATGTCACTGGTCACCGTACCAGAAAACAAAAATGTCGCAGAAAGTAAATGCTACTAGAGGTAAGAGTCTGAATGCTCTTGGTATGAACAGGTTACATGATTTGATCTTGTCGGTTACCAGGACAGAAGCCACGAGATGTTTCAAGTTTTGCCGTGGCTAAGTCAAACTTATCATGTTAGCTCACTTCCAGACGTTGCAGAAAGTCTAGCGTTATAGGCTGGTCGTTTTCAATCACTACTGTAATCATTATGTGCGTGCGTGCATTCGTGCGTGCGTGCGTGCGTGCGTTTGGTTTTGTTGTTTTGTGATAATGTCGCACGGACGGTTCTATACAATAAATTGTTTTAACGTACATGGGTGCCTGTTTTATCTCCAGCCTTGTACCATGACGCCACGAGAAGTACACTGGCTTCGAAGTTGCCATCCGGTTTATACAGTCGGACGTCCTCGTTGGCCTTGTCGCAGATGTCTTTGTTGTCCGGTTCCGAACAAGAGACTTTGTCGTTGTACCGGACACCTACGGAGGGTAGTTAGTTAGTTATTTAGGGCTTAACGCCGCGCAAGCAACAAATACCTAAACCGAGTCCCGTTCTGCCAGGTTCTTAAAACATAAAAGTCCGGCTTAAAACATGATGTAAATATATATTAAGAATTTGTATAGCTTAAAGGAGAACCAGTGAAGGACTAATTTGTTTCCAGAGACTCAGGCTCAGAGAGTAAAACTATATCCCAGATTGTATTGCACAAAAGTTAATGTCTAAATTTTATAAAAGAGGTTGCACTCTTTCAGGAAGCTGAAGATGCTGTCAGGGGGGACATGCCTGAACAGCACCCTCAGCGAGTCCGCACAGTAATGTTTCTCCCTGATCTCGGCAAGATCCACGCACGAGATCAGGAAATGATGAAGAGGAAAAGCCTCATGGCAAGGAACACACCAGGGGGGATCTTCCCCTCACATACGGAGGGTAAACTACATCTAAATAATGATAATAATAATAATGATAATAATAGTAATAATAATTACTGAGTATTGTATAGGCGCTTTACCCACTTGAATTTCTTGAATCGGCTCAAAGCGCCGCGAACTGAACCCAACACGCACGCTCACGTGAATCACACGCATTCTCTCACACACTGGACACGAACACATTACGGTCACGTGGTGCGAAGGGTCAGCTCAGCTATTTAAGTTTCGGAATTTAAAACTGCATTTATTTTCATATTTTGTGGGCTGAACATTTCCAAAGCAGAAGGGGGGGGGGGGGGGAGCCGAAGTGCCCAGAGAGAACCCCCGACGATCGGCCCGAATGAACGGTGCCACATACGAGAAGGAATGGTTCTTTGCCCCGAGTGGGACTCGAACAAGACCTCTCGCATTGGTGGCAGAGTCTCTTAACCACTAGACCACCGACCACCCCGGCAAAAAATATACGTCTGGCACCAGCCGCCTAGATCTCGTGGTGACGCTGCAGCATGCGGGCCGAATGATTTTATATGTAGGGGAAGTGCTGCTTAGATATTGTACTTTACTTGGACATCGCCTTCAGCGGGTTGCTAAGGAAACTTGACAGTATGCAGACACATCGGAAAGGGAAGTAAAATGGAAGGAAACTGTTACGACTATAGACGAAGATTGGGTCGAATGGGTTAATGTTTTTCCGTGTAATTTTCATAAGTTTTAATAACTTTTCACTCAAAAGGTTTCTTTTTCAGAGATAGTTCGAACTATTTGTATTGTAATTAAGAAATGACTGGAAACTAGTAACAATAAGTTCCTGGGACCGTAAAAGATGAGACATAACATCAGCACAAAGGTCATTGTAATGCACTTCACGTTACGCATAATTATGTCTACAAGATTTCGAGGGTTCTCTGCAAGAACGCACTATCTCTCTTCTATCTATCTGTATCGATAGTACGTTCTGGCATGGAACCCTCGAAATCTTGTAGACACAATTATGCGTAAAAATTTCTGTGCAAACCGCTTACCTGCGTCACTTGCAGCATCGTAGCTGAGGTCTGCGCCATACACACGTATGTAATGATACCGAGTTGTCTCACCGGCTTTGTAGAAGGAGACTTGCCCATCATCGTGAACCTGTAGAAGAGAACGTGAGCGGTGGTCTAATAGGTAACGCGTCGGACTTAGCCGCTGGGCTACTGAACGACCGACACTGCTGCCACGGTGAAGCGTGGGTTCGAACCCAGATCGAGCTGTGTTTATGTCGGACATACTGACACTTTCCGTCATAATTTCCGACACATCTCACTCTACACGACTGTTAGTTCGAACCCAGATCGAGCTGTGTTTATGTCGGACATACTGACACTTTCCGTCATAATTTCCGACACATCTCACTCTACACCACTGTTAGTTCGAACCCAGATCGAGCTGTGTTTATGTCGGACATACTGACACTTTCCGTCATAATTTCCGACACATCTCACTCTACACGACTGTTAGTTCGAACCCAGATCGAGCTGTGTTTATGTCGGACATACTGACACTTTCCGTCATAATTTCCGACACATCTCACTCTACACGACTGTTAGTTCGAACCCAGGTCGAGCTGTGTTTAAGTCGGACATACTGACACTTTCCGTCATAATTTCCGACACATCTCACTCTACACGACTGTTAGTTCGAACCCAGGTCGAGCTGTGTTTATGTCGGACATACTGACACTTTCCGTCATAATTTCCGACACATCCCACTCTACACGACTGTTAGTTCGAACCCTGATCGAGCTGTGTTTATGTCGGACATCCTGACACTTTCCGTCACATCTCACTCTACACGACTGTTAGTTCGAACCCAGGTCGAGCTGTGTTTATGTCGGACATACTGACACTTTCCGTCATAATTTCCGACACATCTCACTCTACACCACTGTTAGTTCGAACCCAGATCGAGCTGTGTTTATGTCGGACATATTGACACTTTCCGTCATAATTTCCGACACATCTCACTCTACAACGACTGTTAGTTCGAACCCAGATCCAGCTGTGTTTATGTCGGACATATTGACACTTTCCGTCATAATTTCCGACACATCTCACTCTACACGACTGTTAGTTCGAACCCTGATCGAGCTGTGTTTATGTCGGACATACTGACACTTTCCGTCATAATTTCCGACACATCTCACTCTACACGACTGTTAGTTCGAACCCTGATCGAGCTGTGTTTATGTCGGACATACTGACACTTTCCGTCATAATTTCCGACACATCTCACTCTACACGACTGTTAGTTCGAACCCAGATCGAGCTGTGTTTATGTCGGACATACTGACACTTTCCGTCATAATTTCCGACACATCTCACTCTACACGACTGTTAGTTCGAACCCAGATCGAGCTGTGTTTATGTCGGACATACTGACACTTTCCGTCATAATTTCCGACACATCTCACTCTACACGACTGTTAGTTCGAACCCAGGTCGAGCTGTGTTTATGTCGGACATACTGACACTTTCCGTCATAATTTCCGACACATCTCACTCTACACGACTGTTAGTTCGAACCCAGATCGAGCTGTGTTTATGTCGGACATACTGACACTTTCCGTCATAATTTCCGACACATCTCACTCTACACGACTGTTAGTTCGAACCCAGATCGAGCTGTGTTTATGTCGGACATACTGACACTTTCCGTCATAATTTCCGACACATCTCACTCTACACGACTGTTAGTTCGAACCCAGATCGAGCTGTGTTTATGTCGGACATACTGACACTTTCCGTCATAATTTCCGACACATCTCACTCTACACGACTGTTAGTTCGAACCCAGATCGAGCTGTGTTTATGTCGGACATACTGACACTTTCCGTCATAATTTCCGACACATCTCACTCTACACGACTGTTAGTTCGAACCCAGATCGAGCTGTGTTTATGTCGGACATACTGACACTTTCCGTCATAATTTCCGACACATCTCACTCTACACGACTGTTAGTTCGAACCCAGATCGAGCTGTGTTTATGTCGGACATATTGACACTTTCCGTCATAATTTCCGACACATCTCACTCTACACGACTGTTAGTTCGAACCCAGATCGAGCTGTGTTTATGTCGGACATATTGACACTTTCCGTCATAATTTCCGACACATCTCACTCTACACGACTGTTAGTTCGAACCCAGATCGAGCTGTGTTTATGTCGGACATACTGACACTTTCCGTCATAATTTCCGACACATCTCACTCTACACGACTGTTAGTTCGAACCCAGATCGAGCTGTGTTTATGTCGGACATACTGACACTTTCCGACATAATTTCCGACACATCTCACTCTACACGACTGTTAGTTCGAACCCAGATCGAGCTTTGTTTATGTCGGACATATTGACACTTTCCGTCATAATTTCCGACACATCTCACTCTACACGACTGTTAGTTCGAACCCAGATCGAGCTGTGTTTATGTCGGACATACTGACACTTTCCGTCATAATTTCCGACACATCTCACTCTACACGACTGTTAGTTCGAACCCAGATCGAGCTGTGTTTATGTCGGACATACTGACACTTTCCGTCATAATTTCCGACACATCTCACTCTACACGACTGTTAGTTCGAACCCAGATCGAGCTGTGTTTATGTCGGACATACTGACACTTTCCGTCATAATTTCCGACACATCTCACTCTACACGACTGTTAGTTCGAACCCAGATCGAGCTGTGTTTATGTCGGACATACTGACACTTTCCGTCATAATTTCCGACACATCTCACTCTACACGACTGTTAGTTCGAACCCAGATCGAGCTGTGTTTATGTCGGACATATTGACACTTTCCGTCATAATTTCCGACACATCTCACTCTACACGACTGTTAGTTCGAACCCAGATCGAGCTGTGTTTATGTCGGACATATTGACACTTTTCGTCATAATTTCCGACACATCTCACTCTACACGACTGTTAGTTCGAACCCAGATCGAGCTGTGTTTATGTCGGACATACTGACACTTTCCGTCATAATTTCCGACACATCTCACTCTACACGACTGTTAGTTCGAACCCAGATCGAGCTGTGTTTATGTCGGACATACTGACACTTTCCGTCATAATTTCCGACACATCTCACTCTACACGACTGTTAGTTCGAACCCAGATCGAGCTTTGTTTATGTCGGACATACTGACACTTTCCGTCATAATTTCCGACACATCTCACTCTACACGACTGTTAGTTCGAACCCAGATCGAGCTGTGTTTATGTCGGACATATTGACACTTTCCGTCATAATTTCCGACACATCTTACTCTACAACACTGTTCCCCTCTAAACATTAAAATACGAAAAACGTAAGTGGCGGGCAGGAATTTATTTGGAGTTGTCCTTTCAAAATCGTGTCAGAATCACATGCAGACTCGTGCCTGTCTCGCCCTCGTGTACACATGCAGGCATAATATTAAGTTGTCCACGTTCACGATCCCATTCCAAACGGGAAAAATCGAAAATTGGAAAACAATACCACCATGCATATAGAGGAAAAATTGGGTGGCACTGTGCTGTGGCGACGGAGGGGTGGATGGAGAGGGAGTTGAGGGGGGGGGGGGGGGGCAACCCGATTTTCCCAGCAATTAGATAATGAAGAGAGTAAATATGTAAAATAATAAATAAATAAATACATACATACCACTGCGCGGTTCACCCTCTGGTTGCCAATAGGTATACCGCCAGGAACTGGAATGCCATCTTTGTCTTTTACACCAAGATTAATACGCTCGCTCACAGACTTTTCCAGTTTTAAGTTGTGGCTGTACGGCCCATAGGGAAAGAGATCTGAAATACAAAACAAATGCAGAGATTGAGACATAAAGACGGGACATACAATCATTCCCCCCCCCCCGACACACACACACACACACACACACACACACACACACACACACACACACACACACACACACACACACACACACACACACACACTTCTACGGACACTGTTGTGAACATCAGCACATAGTTTGACCCGCAAAACTCCTCTTCCGTACAGACCATTATAATTATGTTTCAGTCTTCAGTTCAATTCAATCCAATTCGATAATTCTTTACTGTCCTCAAGGGGAGGCAATTTAGTTGCGGCGTAAAAAACACATAGACATAAAAATAGCTTAAAAGACAACAGAATCATTCGCATATATACCCAATGTAACATGTCACAATAGTTAAATATGTAATAAATATTACAATGATTTACTCACAAGTTTTTTTTTTCAGTAGTGTGTGTGTGTGTGTGTGTGTGTGTGTGTGTGTGTGTGTGTGTGTGTGTGTGTGTGTGTGTGTTCCTCGTCTTCGGTCTTCTCTCACCTCTTTGTTCCTGTGTTGGATCTGAAATAAATCGGGGGGAAAAAAAGTTAAAGCGGCATCTGGCATGCTGATCGAGTCACTCCCACCGTGTCAAAAAACGTGTTTTGCGCAGATGTTGCCACTATAGAATCAGTGATTCTCCCAAAGTGCATATTAGATCTTTCAATTCAATTCAATTCAATTCAGTAATTCTTTATTGTCCTCAAGAGGAGGCAGTTCGGTTGCGGCGTAAAAACAGACAACAACCACATATACAATATAACATGTCCCAATAGTTAAACATGTAATATCACAACGATAACACGTCCACACACACACACACACACACACACACACACACACACACACACACACACACACACACACACACACACACGCACGCACCCACACACCCACACTTCCTAATTACCATGCTCTCATTAAATACGCCACTATTAAGACGGGACTACAACCCTTCACTGGAAAAGTAAATTTATAGTAAAATAACTATTACAGAGCACACTCATACCCTCACACACACACGCACCCACACACAGACACAACACATGCGCGCACACACACACGTGCACACACACTCACACACCCAATTTACACCAGCTTACTAAATCAACAGCACCCTTACCACATGGACAGCAATCAATACAGGACCGTAGTATTGCGTAAAAACTTGTTATGTCGCCAGCAAACATGTGCGAGTTGCACTCAGTTGGAAACTTGGCCGTAACTACAGTTTGCCTCATACAAACGCGTCACTTCACTTGCAAGTGAAATGGGCAGCAGGCGCATGTTTTGGCTCACGGTTTTGATAAGAAAAACAAATGTACGCAGAGAACTAAACTAAGTCCATTTCATTTCAGGAGGGTTCGTATGGAAGATCCCCTCGCAAATGTACAGGCTTTTCCAAGACAGTCAACCAAATTTTAATCACAGCATTTCCACAATACACACCCATACCTACATCGAAACACAATATTTTCGTAATAATACCTGCATCAGTTTTGTTGTGATCGGGTGTTGTGATAGGTAATTTTCACTATTCTTTTTTGTTCTTTTCTGCCCCATTTTTTTAAATTTTTTTTAAAAATTTATTTATTTATTTATTTATTTTCACACACAGTCCATGGTCTTTTGTCACCAAAGGATGGGTGTTG